>JXTC01000430.1:24192-99013 GCA_002914845.1 Trema orientale
GTACGCCCTTTAATGGAACTATATTTCATTAGTATCCAAAACCATCCTAGAACTTGAGCCCACCAAATACAAATAGAACGTTGACCTTCCCCAAGGACATAAAACATATGGTAATAATTAATGAGAGTTAATAAGGTTAGGTTAACGTTAAGAATGTTGTGTGGGCCCCACTATATCCACTCTGTCACAAGTCTTGCACAAAGCAAGCTCATTGGTGCGTCGTACTCACGCGCTACAAAAACGACGTGGGGTTCTCTTTTTTGACTGTGTAGACACCGTCTTCCAACTCAGCTCAATTCGTGCAATGTGTCTCTAGTAACTTTTCCCTCTGTGAGAATATAACTCTGAAACACTCATTTTTCAAAAAAAAAAAAAAAAAGAAAAAGAAACTCTGATGCACGCTCTTCTGAGATTACACAATACACAACAGTGTTTTTTCAGCTACTTCTTGAGCCTCCCACCTTGTTCCCAGTGTCCTTTCCTTCTCATCAGTCTCAGTCACCACTCACCAAAACCAGTCACTTCCATCTTCTTTGTAGCTCTCTGTGTATTCTTCTTCATTCTCTCTGTTTTTTTCTTCTGTTAAAAGAAAAAAGAGAAACCCAAGTTCAGCCATGAACAACAACAACAACTATGGCAAAGAAAAGCTAGTAGTGGAGGTGGTGGGAGCTCACAACCTCATGCCCAAAGACGGGGAAGGCTCATCTTCTGCCTTTGTGGAGGTTGAGTTTGAGAACCAGAGGCTAAGAACTCAGGTCAAGTATAAGGACTTGAACCCCATTTGGAACGAGAAGCTCGTCTTTCATGTCAAAGATGTTAACGACCTTCCGTACAGAACCATAGAGGTTAACGTCTTCAACGAGAGGAGATCGAGTAATAGCAGAAACTTTCTTGGTAAAGTTCGTGTCTCTGGTTCTAGTATTGCCAAAGAAGGTGAAGAGGTTGTTCAGCTTCATACACTTGACAAAAGGAGCTTGTTTTCTCATATCAGAGGAGAGATAAGCTTAAAGCTTTACGTTTCGACTAGAGAAGAGGTTAAGGATCACCAAGTTGGGGCTAATGGAGTAGTTTCCTCTGTTTCTGGCTCGACTTCCTCGAATGGGTTTTCGAAGAAGAGCAAAAAAATGCAGGGACCCAACTCGGCCATGGCGACTCAGCAGCTTGTACAAGAAACAAAGCCCACACAACAGGGCCAGAGCCTCTCGAAGCCGGTGGACCCAAGCCCAGGTGAGATGAAGCCTGTTGTGATAACTACGGGGCCAGCTCCTGTCATTCCCGGCGCCGGAGCCGTCACCGGAGGCGTCGGAAGCGGCGGTGGCGGAGGTGGAACTGGTGGGATGGGTTTGTACTCAAATGGGTCGAGCGAGTTTTCGCTCAAGGAGACTCGGCCTCAACTCGGTGGAGAATCGCTTCAGAAGGACAAGACCAGCTCGACCTACGACCTCGTCGAGCAAATGCAGTACCTTTACGTGAGAGTCGTGAGAGCCCGGGAGGTCTCCATGTTCGGCGGTGCTGATTTGGTGGCCGAAGTTAAGCTCGGGAACTATAGAGGTATCACTAAGAGGATAAGCTCGAGCAACTTTGAATGGGACCAAGTCTTTGCCTTTTCGAAAGATTGTATACAGTCATCAATGGCGGAGATAATCGTTAAGGAGGGTAACAAAGACGAGTTCTTGGGCCGTGTTTGGTTCGATTTGAATGAGGTTCCGAGGCGGGTTCCGCCGGACAGTCAGTTAGCTCCACAGTGGTACAGAATGGAGGACAGGAAGGGAGACAAGACCAAAGCTGGGGAGGTCATGGTTTCGATATGGTTCGGAACTCAGGCTGATGAGGCTTTCGCCGAGGCTTGGCATTCGAAGTCGGCGAATGTTAACTTTGATGGGCTTTGTTCGATTAAGTCCAAGGTTTACTTGTCTCCGAAGCTTTGGTACTTGAGAGTTTCGATACTTGAAGCTCAAGACATCATTCCAGGGGATAAAGGCTCGACATTGATGAGGTTTCCGGAGCTTTATGTGAAAGCACAGGTAGGGAATCAAGTCTTGAGGACCAGAGTGGCTCAGCCTAGCCCGACTCGGAGTCTCTCCAATCCGTATTGGAGCGAAGAAATGATGTTCGTTGTGGCAGAACCATTCGAAGATTACCTCTTCATCTCCGTCGAAGACCGTGTGGCTCCTGGGAGAGATGAGGTTGTTGGAAGGGTGATTCTTCCGGTAACGGCGATTGAGAAGCGAAACAACGAAAAGCCCGTTGTTTCAAGGTGGTTTAACCTTGACAGTAGCCATTTTACCGGCCCAGCGGAGTCGAAAATGGTGTCGCGATTCGGTTCGAGGATTCATCTTCGTGTCTCGCTTGATGGAGGCTACCATGTTCTAGATGAAGCTACTATTTACAGCAGTGATGTTAGGCCTACCGAGAAGCATCTATGGAAGCCCCACATTGGAGTACTAGAAATGGGGATTCTGGGGGCAACAGGTCTTATGCCGGTTAAGATCAAAGAAGGGAAAGGAGGCTCTACCGATGCCTACTGTGTTGCCAAATATGGTCAGAAATGGGTCCGGACTCGAACCGTGGTGGATAGTTTGTCTCCAAAATGGAATGAGCAGTACACTTGGGAGGTTTTTGATCCTTGTACGGTGATCGCAATTGGGGTTTTTGATAATGCCAAGATTGACAAGAACATGGTTAACAACCCCGGAGGTCGGGATTCTCGAATTGGGAAGGTTCGAATTCGATTATCTACGCTGGAAACTGATAGAGTTTATACTCATTCGTACCCACTTTTGATGCTCCACACTAATGGGGTCAAGAAGATGGGGGAGCTTCATTTGGCGGTTCGGTTTTCTTGTACCAATATGACTAATATGCTGAATATGTACACTATGCCGTTGCTGCCCAAGATGCATTACGTGAACCCTTTGAGCGTGAACCAGTTGGAGAGTTTAAGGTATCAGGCTATGAACGTAGTGGCATCTCGGTTAAACCGGGCCGAGCCTCCGCTTGGCCGGGAAGTGGTTGAGTACATGCTTGACCATGATTCCCACATGTGGAGCATGAGGAGAAGCAAAACTAACTTCTTTCGTCTCATGAATGTCTTGTCTGGTTTCATTGCTATGGGCCGTTGGGTAGAGGCAATGAGGAATTGGCACAAGCCGGTGTATTCGACTCTGTTTCTTGCTCTGTTTCTCTTATTGGTGGCGTTTCCCGAGCTCATTATCCCCACTGTGTTGCTTTACATGGCCTTTATTGGACTCTGGAGGTACCGCTCCAGGCCACGGCACCCGCCCCACATGGACACCCGGCTGTCTCATGCTGAGAGTGTTTATCCCGACGAACTGGATGAGGAATTCGATTCGTTCCCAACAAGCCGCAGTGCGGATGTTGTTCGAATGAGGTATGATAGGCTGAGGAGCGTGGCGGGAAGGATTCAAACTGTGGTTGGAGATATGGCTTCTCAAGGTGAACGTTTTCAAGCGCTGATAAGCTGGCGAGACCCACGGGCGAGTTTCTTGTTCGTGATCTTTTGCTTGGTTGCTGCTGTTGGTTTCTACGCCGTGCCGATCAGAGTCGTGGTGGCTTTGTGGGGGTTGTATGTGCTTAGGCCGCCAAGGTTCCGGAGCAAGTTGCCTTCCCGTGCTTTGAGTTTCTTCAGAAGGTTGCCCACAAGGGCGGATAGCATGTTGTAGTAAGGGTGAATTGTTTTGTTTCTTTTTGGGGTGATTTTTATTTGGAAAAAAGATTATGACTAAGTGAAGAAAGAAGGCCTTTTGGTTGTTTTGTTGATTGGATACTGTTTTGTTTTCCTTCCCCTTAGTTGTGTGGATGTTTATGTGTTTATGTCTAGCGGAACTAACTATTTATCCAATTCTGTAGAACCAATTTGTTTATCTATCTAGCGAATACCATTATGTTTAATCTTCTTATTGTTCACTTTGGAGTCAACTAGCATGTTTACTCGATGGTAATAATATAATTATAAGAATATAAAATGTACATATCAGTTAAAAGAAGGCAAGAATTGCATAACACAACATCTGGGAAATGACTTCTACTATTGTTTTATTGCAAATATCAAGAAGTAAAATAGAGAAGAATGACCGTTTTAATTTCCTTATAGTACATCCAAAATCATTCACGTACTTGGCTTATCAATGGTATGGTAAGTTGCTAAAGTTGAAGCAGGATTGAAGAGATTTCATCAGGACTAAATGCTTCGTTAACAGAAGAAGTAGCACAGCTGATATAGGGGGCCTTTAATTTACATATGAGCATAATTTACTAGAAGTTCCAAGTTTCTCTTTCACTTTGCAAATGTAGGGTCACCTCGGCGTTCAGACTCAAAAAATGGAGTGAGGCGTGGATCTGTGCGATGAGGAAGCCCAGTCCGAGCTCCCAAAGCTCTACAGCAGGCAGCCGCCTGTGGCATACAGAAACAATTGGGTCAATGAAAGTATATTGATGCATTAGTTGAGAACCATCCTTACAGATTCTTTAGCATTTTTCGGTTAATTCCTACATGTACAGTAACATGTCAACTTACCACTTGAGTGGCAAAAGGCAACATTTTCTCCACTGGCATGTCAGCGCAAAGAGCTAAGAGTGAACAAAGAATAACTATTAATGTGCTGATCAATCAAAAATGCTCAAATGGTTGAATTTAATTGATGCAGTAACCTCCTCGCTGGACTGTGGCAAGGAGTTCGGAGGGCAGAGCGAGACGGAATCAATATTGAAAAACTTTGCATAAGCATATATTCATAAGAAACAAAGTAACAGAAAGTGAGTACAGAGGAATTTATGGAAATGGAAGGTTCAAAAGTACCATAAAGAACTGCTCCAATAAATGAATCGCCAGCACCAGTTGAATCAATGAGCTCTGAGGGAGGAATCTTCTCAGCTGTTCCCAGGAGTAACCTCCCAGACACTGTTCCTATCCCATTAGCTGTTATTTTTGCCACTGACTGAGGTTTGAAAGAAAATGCATTGAAACGTAATAGATCCAATCCATAAGTAAAAATATAAAAAAAAATTCTGCCAGAGCTATATCTAACTAATAACAAATATAAATATCTAACTAATAACAAATATAAATATCTAGATAAATTTGTGGGGATTATTGGATCAAAGACTCGCACAAATAATGATAACAATAGCAAAGAAACCTTCTAATTTTTAGTGCAAGATCTGGATGGTGACTTTCACTAAAAAAAGGACCATAAAATATGAACTTGATGTCTTATCATCAACATAATGCACAGTGAACTCTGATCAAGTATCAAGCATAGCTTAAATTTTCTAAATTAATGACTTGAAACTTGGACAAATGCTGGTTATCTGATGCCACAAAAATACAGCCCATTCTGATAGTTCATTGCGTAGTACCAAAAAGGTACAATGAAAAGTACATAGGAGAAGGAAAATGTCTCAGGTTTGAGGTTCAATAAAAAAGAATTACCGATGAAATGTACGTAGGGAACACTAAGCGATCATCCTTTCTCTGCTTCAGTGATTCGAGCAAGCTGTCTACATCAACTTCTTTCTGGGAATCCTCTGCAAGAAAGAGTTTAATAAAAACCTGTACCGTAGTTTTTTGAGCCTAATGAAAGCAGACAGTGGCTACATAATTAGGGCTACATAACATGTTTCACCAAACACGCGCCCCCCCCCCCCCCCAAAAAAAAAAAACCCAAAAAGAAAGGAAAGAAATATTTACCTTTTACACTTCTCTCGAGCATTACACATCCATCTTCACCTAGAGTCACGATCACAAATTTCAGTTTTGGCAATCTCAAAAGCAAGGAAACCAGCGCACTTGGAACAGAAGGTGCTCCTGTCCATGCCTGTAGAACAAGAAATTCATGATATACAATTTGAGTAACCAGTAATATTAAACTTAGCAAATATCCTTCAAGAAATAATCATATGTATTAAGTTGAAAATAAAAGGCAAATCATTCGCTAATGCTTCATGTAAGCTCAATATCTCCATATAAAGTTTGGTTAACAAAAACATTCGTGTCTGAAGTTCCTTAAATTGAGAAGGAATAATCAACTTGCCTGGGGAAATTTTGCCGAGCAAACAAGATACTCAGTCAATTCCAAAAGATCATCCAACCCTTCTCTTACCCTTTCTGCATCAACTAGAATAGGGATATTTTTGCTAGCTGCCTGCAGCAGAAGAGTCCAATTGATGCTGTGATATTCCACTAACACATTAAGAAGGATATAAATACGTTGGAGTGGATTGCAACTTATCAGAAAAAGTAGTAGTGATATTTATGCCAACATGGAAATAAACAATACCAATGACACAGTGAAAAAAGAAATCCTACAACAGCAACACCAAAGAAGGAAAAGAAAACATCCAACAAGAAATCATATCTATGACAAAGAGTTACACCATAACAACATGCTGTGAGCCAGCTTTAGCAATTTATCATATTGTGGAAAATATTGGCCTCAGCCTCACCCAACATCAAAGATTTCTTTATATGTGGATGTGGCAACACTGGCCACTTGCACACTACGAGTAAACTGCATCACCAGATTCAGCACAAGTATACCAGTTTAGAAGGGTTCAAGCCTGCATATGTCCTGTAATTCACGAAAGCCTCCTTACAGTGAAACATATTGCAGACCCAGTCATTTCAGTTGGTATTAATTATTAAGGAACCACACATATAATAAAGATATTATTATCATCCAATCAACATGACGTAAAATACAAGAATTACAACAATATGATATATTACCTCCTGTGCAACAAGTAAAGCAGTTTCATGCAAGCGTCCATCAAAGTAGACGATTCTTGCACCATCCACTAAAGATACTATACTCGATTGGGAAAGCTCATCAGGTTTCATTGGAGGATATCCAGGGGTGTGAATACAAGTTCGAGTTTTCCTACAGTATCAGTTTAGATTAATTAAACGAGCAAATAAATTCAAAAAAAAAAAAACAGCCTCATTATCTCCACTAATTGCAAAAGGCCCAACATAAGTAAAAGAGAGAGGAAAAAAGTGTGTAAGCATAGGCCCCTCACGTTTGATTGTCAACAATAATGTAGGTAAACGGTGAATTACCATCCTTAGCGACCTGGAAAAGTAAAACTCCCCAAGTCAAAAAGTGCAAGAAAAATGCTTCTAATTGTCTTTTTTCTCCTTTTTTTCAAACTCTGTGTCAATTATTCAAGTCTAAAATACCCAAAAAGGAAAACAAAAAATAATTCCTTTTAAGCCTGTAACGAACCAAGTAAAAATCAAGGAAAATTACAACTTACCACGAAAAAAGAAGTATCTACACCATCAGCTTCAAGCTCATCCAATATACTCCTCCCTTGAGAATCATCCGCAACCTATTTTATCACCACACCACACAACTACCAGTCCTTTAAAAGGAACCCAAATATTTGTATTTATATATATATATTTATATGTACATGTATATGTATAAAACACGTTTTTTTTAAAAAAAAAAAAAGGAATAAGTGAGACAACAAAATTGAAGACCTTGGAAACTAGCCTTGGACTTAAGCCCAATCGAGAAGCACAAGTCAAAGCATTCCCAGCATTTCCTCCTCCTTGAACCTAAACAAACATACTCTCAAAATTGACATCACATTTCAAACCATTACTATATAATACGCCTACAAGCTTTAATAGATAGAGATCCTACGTCCTTGTTACTAGTCAACTCAATGACAAAAACCCATATCACAAAATTCAACCCAAAAAAGGGGGGAAAAAAAGTCAAAAGTACCTTCAAGCTGGTGCTTCTGATCTTATCATCCGGCTTAGGATAAGAAGCCACTGTCGCCAAGAAGTCCACCGCCGCAGCACCAACGCCGACCTGTTAACAACACCCACTTCACAAATTCATCTAAAAATCGCAAAACGAAGCCACGAGTTTCACATTTTAGAGAAAAGAGAACGCACAACGATGCGGTTTTCTGGGATGGGAAGCGAATTCGACGACATATTGAACCTGAAAATCTCTTCCTTCATTAGACCCTATTTTACACAGATGCATATATAAAGAAGAAAACTTGGACAGAGAAAAGAAGAACCTGGTTGAGTGAGCTCCAGCGAGAGAGAGTGAGGAAGAAGAAGAAGAAGAAGAAGAAGAAGAAGAAGAAGGAAAAGTGGAAGGAAGAAGAGTGGCATTCGGAAGTGTATACATCATTTTTACTTTTCTCGATTGTTAAAGGGTGTGAGAACACCAAAGCCAAAAAGCTTGGCCTTTTTGGCTATGGCTTTACTGTGCCGAGGGAATGGCAGGGGTCAATGATGTTGATGGGTTTGAGTTGGGAGTGTTTGGGACCAGTGAGGTGCTCATTCTTAGCCTGGATTGGTTTGAACTAGTTCGAGGATAAGCCATAATCTTTGAATAATGCTATAGGGCACCAGTGGTGCCCAGCACCACAGTGATGTGTCAGTTTGTCATTGGCTAATCATAATTATAATTTAAGTGGGGTCCATATGAGACCCAGTTTGTTAATTAAATCATCCAGTGACAAATAGACATGTCACTGTGGTACTGGGCACCACTGGTGCCCCATAGCATTGCTCATAATCTTTACTTGCAAACAGGGGAGAGTAGGGCTAGTTCTTCTTTTTTGGTAGAAGAGTAGGGCCACTTTCAAGTGATTACATGATCGTTTTTGTTTTCCATGCAAAAATGCACATAATTGTTTGACCTTAAAAGTTCATAATTGCCCCATTTTTAATAAACAGTATTGAAAAATATTCACACCGTGTCCTCTTTTTTTATGTGGTATTAAAAGTTGGCGTCTTTTTGGTGCGATCAAGACAGCCACTTTAATTAGAAGAAAAATCAAGAAAGCAACTAGTTAACCAATGATTAAATGTTGGACACATCAGGTGCAAAACCCTCTGCATAAAAAGTCAAATTTCAATTAAAAAACAATATTTTGCATGCATTATTGCTACTAAGATTTGATGTCTCATAAAAAATTAACAACCCCTAAAAAATGAGCAGATAAGTTTACAATCAGAAAAGATTTAGCTGCCAGCCAGTAGTTGATGACTCCAGCTTAGCCATGCATGGAAACAAGCGGGTAGCCAACCATATATCCAATAAAGCGTTGAACCACAAGAATATAAAATTTAGCGATATACAATACAGAGGAGTATTACACTTACATCTCCCAACTCGTATGGTAATGAATCAAGAATTCCAAAATTAGAAGCCAAATCTCTTTTGATCACATTTTTCTCCAAACAGGGAAAACCGAGGAAATTCCAAACTCCTAAACTACACCGATTTGGCTTAATGAAAAGCCAGGGTCCTTCTGGAACTGTACATTTTCAAAAAATAAAAACAAAGAAACCTCAATACTCATACCCAATACCCGTCATTCCAAGCACGTCTCGGAAGGAAGGCCCCGTGCTCACTCCTACTTCCTGTTAGTCTATAGAAGGCTGGCTTGCTCCGAACAGTTCTCAACGGCCCTGACCTGTTCCCATGTCTGACTGGCAGAGATATTTCATCTCCAATCAAACTTGAAGTTGAAAAAGGTCTGTTATCCATTTCTTCAAGTTGCCCAGAGCTGTACTCCATCGTAATAAATGAAGAGGCCTGCCCGTAAGTTAATCGGGGGCTGATCCCTCCAGCATTCCACCAGCTGCCATCGGAAACGGCAAGATCACCTTTGAAGTCTGAGTCTGGGGCAGAAGACTCCTTTTGACTACAACAGTCCCCGCAAGTCTCATCGGTGTCATTGTATATCAGCTTTAGAGCCTGGACGACCTCACCCATAAATGGTCTGTGAGTCACCTCAGGGTGGACACACATCGAAGCAATGGCTGCCACCTTAGCCATGTCATCAAAGTCGCAGCATCCAGCCAAAGCAGGATCCACCAACTGTTCCAAACCTTCCCTGTTGGTAAGTAGAGGTCGTGCCCAAGTTACTAAATTCTCCTGTCCCTGAGGTTGGGACATATCAACAGGTTTTCGTCCAGAAAGAAGTTCCAGCAGTACAACTCCATAACTATAAACATCACTCTTGACAAGTAAGTGGCCTGTCATTGCATATTCTGGTGCAACATACCTGCAAATTTTTGGAAGAACATATCAAAACATAGTATCCATGATTATATAGCAATGCAAAACAGGGTAAAAACATTTTTCAACTAATATTTTATAAGACATTGAAACTAGCACTGAACAAGTCAATCTTACTTCTGTTATAATTTATACAATTTACAGAGGTCATTTATCAGAAAAATCAGGTAAATAAAGGCTTTAGAAAGTTAGAAGCTGTAGTAGTTCAGACAAGTATAATTGTCATTACCCAAAAGTTCCCATAACACGTGTAGAAATATGCTGACTTCCCTCTGTCGCTTCCCTTGCCAACCCGAAATCTGAAACTTTGGGGGTGAAGTCTTCTTCCAATAAAACATTACTAGCTTTAAAATCTCGGTGAATGACACGAGGATTCGAGTCCTCATGAAGATAGGCTAATCCTCTTGCTGCACCAAGGGCAATCTTCATGCGTGCATCCCAGTCAAGAGGTCCCTTTTTCTTGTCGACACCTATAATGCAATCATAGGAACAAAGTACTTGAATTTTTTTACAAAACAAGAACTTTTATTTAATATTGAAACCTAAAGTACAAATAAGATAAGAGGATAAGGTATCCTCAAATGAGAAAACATAAAATATCACAAAAGTAAAACACAACACGAAAGATCAAAGCAGATCTAAACACCACTGAACATTGTTTTTCCAGCTAATAGTGATTAAAAGTGGAAAATCTATCAATTCCTTCGCCAGCAAAGCACAGAGAGACGCTAAAACTTCATTTTACCCACCCAAAGAGCAAATTGGAACTGAACTCCTTCTCTTCAAAGATGTGATTATTTCTTTCCCACTAGATAACCCAAAAAGGCCATCACAACACAATTCCAAATCACGCTGTCATCTCACTCTTACCAAACCAATAGGCTTTTCAATCAGTAACGCCTCACACAATTAAGGCCTAATCTAATATCCATACAACAAGATATACCCTCAGAAAGATGGCTAATTTAAATATGTCAGCTGAAGTGCTCCTGGTTCATAAAGATCAGGAGGAAGTGGAATGTATCTAATCCAGAGATTAAATTTAACATAACGAGCCACGTTTCTACTTTATTTAGTGACTTCAAACCAAAGATAAAAGAAAAAGGTGTTGGCAATAACGTACCATGCAAGTGGGACTCAACACTGCCATTGGGAACAAGTTCATAGACCAAGCAACGTTTCCGCCCTTCAATGCATATACCAATCAGTTTCACAAGGTTACGATGATGCAATCGGCTTAGCATCTCAACTTCTGCAATAAATTCACGATCTCCATTTTGGTTATCCCTTGTAAGCAACTTTACTGCAGCTTCAGTTCCATCCTCCATAAGCCCACTGTAAACACGTCCAAATCCCCCTTCTCCCAAAATTCTTTGTGAACTGAACTTATCTGTTGCTTTCTCGAGCTCAGAAAGTGAAAATGTTCTAACAGAGAGGATACTGGGAGCCATGGTTGAAATCAGGGACACAGAAGTGGAGCTTGCAATACTGCTTGACAAGATTGACCCTATACCTGCATAGGACTCGAGATGTGATTACTCAAAAATCTATACTAGAAGTCTAGAACTAATTAGACAGTGCCTAAACAATAATAAAATTGGGACAAAAAACAAATAACGATCTCCCCTTGATTTTAACCTTCTATATATCTAAATAATTCAACTCCAGAGACTTACCAGATCTTTTATGAATGGATGATGTAAAGGCCGGACCAACAACACCTGAAGGTTTTCCAACTTTCCTCCATTTAATGAAAATAGAGACTGCCCCAAGGAGAACCATTAGGAGTACAAATGCAGAAAGAGCAATAATTGCAATGGTTCTAACATTCATTTTCTGGTTCTTGTTCCCAAAATTGGCAGTAATAGGGAGATTTCCAGCACTTGCAGTTGGACCACTACCCATGAAACTTCCATATGGTGGTGACGAAGGAATCCCTGATAATAAATTTTTCACTCTCAGCAAGGGGATGGCAATATCATGAAACAAACAAGTTAATTGAGGTGAGTCAGTTACCTGGATAACTAATGTAAATGACTTCATAGTTACCAAAAAGAGTCATGTTTAAAGGCACTTTCTTATGTCGAAATCGCTGATATGTTAGTATTGCTGTGGTATTATCAAACTTCTCTCCTAGTGGAACTAAGTTAATGTCCACTATCGTCTTTCCTTGATTTTGACTATCAGCACTAGCACCCATTATTTTCACTTGACTTTGCTCCAAGTATGTGCCTGCAGCAACCTCAATCTCTAGCTCATTCATTACTGGAAAAACAGCAAAGGGAGCAACATCCAGTAGAAGTCTGACTTTCATTGGAAACACACAACCACATGGTGAACCAAAGGGAGTAGCGGTAAGTGGCTCTACACAGATTTGATCACAGCCTGCTGGTAGATCCATAACAATGAGGTAATAAGAGAGAGCGCATAGGAATAAAAGTATAGGAAAACAAAACTGTGTAACAACTAATCCATGCATCAATATATTGGAAGGCATCGTTAACCTGTTGTAGTGTAACAGCTTATAAAAAAAAAAAAAAAAAAACANCCCCCCCCCCCTATAAAGACTTTAACTGATTTTGAGCAACACAGAACAGAAAATAAAAAAATAACAGTGCCTGACTGTATAAACACAAAACTCAAACACCAAAATTACCTTGGTCTTTCGATGGGGCTGGTGCAACAGCACGGGGCCTTGCATGATGACGATGTCGACGATGAATATGCCTAGGAGGGAGAGAACCAATAGGACCTGATAGAAAAGATAATATTACCATAATGTCAGAGACACCAATGCTGCAACAAATCGAAATCGCAAATACAAGGCATACCCTGATAAATTGGAGACGGTGCAGGAGCAGTAGATGGTGCCAAAGAGGATTCAAGCACTGTTGTCTTGGAGAACTTTGATGATCCAAAAGACAAACTCATCAAAATTGACCTTGCTGCAGGCAAGTTCAACCACATAACTTTTCCATGATCGAAGGTCCTTATGCACATTTTTGTTAAACAAAAAAGTAGAGCTGAATAGCATGTATTAACTGAAACTGGTGAAGAAGATGAATTGTAGGGTTGAATACTATGTTGAAGTTGGGCCAGCATAAGAAGATGTAGATATTGTTCAACTCCATTGAATGGCAAAATGAGCATCCTTACCATGTTTAACCGAGAATTCTCTCGTGGATAACAGACGGTTCGGAAGTTGAGAAGGCGACAAGTATATATGCAATAAGGAATGTCCTGGCATAATAACAATTATGTTAAAGCTGTAACAATTGTTGTATGCAACAGTAATATACAAAGCCCTGATATTTACCAATTTGGAACCAAATCTTAACATACAACTTTAAATACTAAATTTTGAGAGCCCTGATATTTACCAATTTGGAACCAAATCTTAACATACAATTTTAGACACCAAATTTTGAGAGAAATTCAATTACCTCAACAATTTCTTTTTTTCCAAAAAAAAAAAAAATGCTTTCAAGACTGTAGTCTTCTAAACAGGATATTCTCAAGAAAATGGAAAATAAATTAATAAATAAAATAAACAACAATTATTAACTATAAACAGTGTCCAGACCAGACAAATTTAAACTTGGATTACTTTTAAGCCAGTTTCTTAATCTGAAAGTGCTACCTTTACTTTTTGACTTTTTACACGCAAAGATAAAATGCGCTTTAACTTTCAGGATTAAGAAAAGCCAAGGGAAAAAGATAATACGAGTAAAGTAACTTAATGACGCTTCCTTCTCCTAAGCTACTTTTTGACTCGCTAAATGTGAAAGCCCAATTCTTCAAAAATTAAACAGTACACATTACGAGCAAAGAAACCATTCCCAATCATATTTTCTCGGCAACCAAACAAACCCAGAACAGTAAGTAACCTGAGCAAGGAGGAAGCAGAACGACGAGTTGAGGAAGAAGACATAGAAGCAGAACTAGAGCTCGCATTTTCTCTGACGAAGGCCAAATTGACGCAAACCATTGTCAAACAGTACCGAGTTCGAGCTCGTCGGCGGAGAAAGACCTGAGATTTCTAGGTTTCCGGTCAAGCATTCGCCGGCGGCGAGCTCCGCTACCTGGTTCCCGGGCAAGGGAGAAGGACCGCATGACTGAGCTTGGCTTCGGCTTTAGCTCCCTACTAGTGGAGCTCAGAGAAGAGCGAGAACCCAAAACCCTAGGAGAGAGAAGAAGAAGATGAAGACAGCAATGCGGGTAGGTCGGGTCGCAGATCCATGAGATGCGGACGAAGATCTAGCAAAGCCGAGACATAACTCACTCGAATGCGTGTGTTAGAGAGAGAAAATGAGGGTGAGTTGCGTTCCAGAGAGAGAAACAGGAGAAGAGGTCGAGATCGTAGTGGTAACAGTAGAGAGAGAAAGTTGAGGAGTTAGAGAGAGAGAGAGTGGGAGAAGGGAACAAGCAAGAGTGAAGTGAGGTTGAGGTTGAGGTTGAGGTTGAGGTTGAGGTGGTGGTGGTGGTCGTAGTGGTGGGGGAGAGGGACTTTATTGCTGGTGTGAAGCTCCAGCAGACACTGCTTTTCGGTAATTGATTATATATATATATATATATATATATATATGTATCTCTATATGTGTATATATGTGTGTGAAATGAATTGAGGGAGGGGCTGTGTGATCCACGCGCCCCAACAACACTCGTTTGGACCAATGCTAAAACGACAATTATTACGCTGCCGTTTTGTTAGGAATACTTGCATTGCACCACCACTACACCACACTGACACTACGTCACTACCATACCGTTTTCTGTTTTATTACGCTTTGTTTAGGCGAAAGTTGTAGGTAGAGACTAATATTGGTTGGAAGTTAAACAAAATATATACTTACAGTCTAACTTTAATATAAGGATTTTTTTAATTCAAAAAAAAAGTATATATATATATGGATTTTTTTTCCTTTAAGAATAACCTTAAAATCTTCGGTTATATTCTTTGTCCGAAAAACAAGGTTACTCATAACTTAGTTCGTTTTGCTTCGGTTATGTGAATTTGAATTTATTTTGGAAGGGTATTGTTAATATTCAATAAAAGTTCCAATGATTCCTTAGAAAGGAAATCTTTGATTCCCTATAATATATGGCATAATCTAGTTCCCTTGTAAAATATTATTTTTTTCTTGTAAGGAATATTTTTTCTTTCTTTTTTAGAGTTAATGGCACAAGTGATTCATATCCAATTTGTGGTAATTCGGCCCTCAAAATTTCAATTATAATAATTATATCTTGAATTTTCCCATTTGAAGCAATTTTGTTTATAAATTATCTAAATTGTAATCTACTATTAAACTTCTGATTAAATAGACATTTTGAAGAGCGCATGGTAACATCTAAAAAATATATTTAAAAGATAATTTAGAAATTTTAAGCATAATAATGAACAATCATGTAATTTTTTTTTCTTAATTTGTAGCTCAAAGAACTCTAAAAAATATAAATAATATATCATTTCTTCTTTCCAATTCATTTAGTTTCAGTTTATCTAAATTCATTTTCAGATATTGTAACGTGCTCATCATATATATTTTTTGTCATAAATTTAACAGTATGTCACAATTTTGACAATCCATGAGCTAATTACTTCAAATCAGAAAAATTTACGAGCTTAATTGCTACAATTATAACTTTGATTACTAAATTGTCACAAGTGGGATAGTTCAAGGACCATTTGTGCCATAAACTGTCCATTTTTTTTTTAATTATGGTTTTGAAAATTAACCCTAATACAATCTTTTGATTGTTTCCCATAGAATCCTAGCTTTATCCTTAAATTTGAAAGTTAATACTTCAATAATTCGTTAAAGTCAAAATACTAATAGTTAGCAACATTTATGTTTTTTCTTTAATTTTTTTTTAAGAAAAAGTGAAATGGATAACGAAAATGTTTTTTTTTTCTTTTTTTTTTTGCTGTTTGTTTTGAATAATTTTTGAAGGACATCTTTACTATTACTTTACTTTTAAAAACCGAAAAAAAAAAAGTATAATTATTGCCAAGCAAACTCAAACTAGATTATTTTATACGCAGATTAATTTCCAGAAAATAAAACGCTACTTGTAGCTAGTTTAAAGGGAAAAAAAATAAAAGTAAAAAAGCTAATTATTAGTTGGCTGAGTAAACCCTAATTATTATTTTTGTGCAATTTATTTAATTTTGCTTCCGTTTTGGGAAAAGAATTATTTTAAAACAAAAAACCAAAGAAAGAAAGAAAGAAAGAAAGAAAGAAATCGGACCGGTAATCGGTAACGGAGAAGAACGACAGCGAGAGTGGTGGATCTGCTCTGTAATTTAGTGTCGTCTTTCTCCTAAAACCTAATTATACTCTAAATAAACCAACTCCCAAAACGAGCATTCTTCTGCGATAAGCCATTTTCCGAACAAAGCATTAGCTGGTGAGTCATCTCTCTTTAATTACAAGTTACTCTTTTCACAAACCTTAACGTCTCTGCTCTAACTTCTATATACGTTAATTAATCCGTTTCTCTCCATTTTTTTTTAGTTATATATTTTTCAGTCAAAGTTTGGTTATGTTAATTCTTTTGAGTTTTCTGTAATCTGGGTTTGCGTTATCTAGGGTTAATTGCTTTTTCATTTTGTTATTTCTTCAATATAACAGTTCAGGGTTTTGTTCTGTCTATGGCTTATCACTATATTTTCTGATTTATTTATTTATTTTTTTGTTGAAGGGTTTTATTGGCTTTTAGTCTACATAAGCTTATCGTCTATTTTGGGCATTGATAGTTTGGAGCTTTTGTTGTACTGGTACGTAGTTATATGAATTTGAGCAAGTTTTATTGGGTTTTTTTTGGGGCTTTTGATGTTGATTTGCTATTTATGTCAATTTTGAGGTTGTGGGCATTGGGAAAAGTTGTTAATTTCAATATATTTGGTTTTGGGTACTCCAAGTTTATCTGTTTAGGACTTTTGGGACTTCTCAGGGAATTTGGAGTTCTGATATCTGCATAGATTTTACCTTGGAAATTAGGTCTCAACCTCCTGCTAAGAAGATTTGGTGCTATTTTAGGTTACTTCAAAAGGAATCATGGCCTGGCAGGGAAATGGGAATGTTACAGTGTAAAAGGCTGGAGAGTCCACCAAAACGTTGTAAGATTTGCCATACTTCAATGTCATCGGAGGCATCGCCGACCGTGCTTGGTAGGAAGCGCCTAATAAGGAAGCATGAGTTTGTGAAAGTAATAATTCAGTGCCTATACTCGTTAGGATTTGGAGAGTCAGCTTCATGTTTGGAATCGGAGTCTGGTATTTCAGACAAATCCATCGATTTTGAATTGCTCAAATCTCAAATACTTACAGGGAATTGGGATGGTTGCATTCACACCCTTAAGGCATTTAAGGAATTGATGGATGATACAAGAGCTGCAGCTTTGTTTCTCGTATTCAAACAGTGTATTTTTGAGTACTTGAGTCGCGGAGATTACTTGAAGGCATTGGCTATTTTGCGGAAAGAGGTTTCTGCATTAGAAGTGGGCAGAGATCAGATTCATAATCTTGCTCATAGTATCCTTTCCCTGAAGGAGGAGCTGGAAAAGAACGATGATAATGTTGTTCATGGATTGCGAAAAAAATTGTTGAGAGAGTTGGAAAATTTGCTTCCTCCACCAATTATTCTGCCCGAAAGAAGGTTGGAAAATTTGGTTGAAACTACTGTTTTGGCTCAGATTGATTCATGTATGTACCACAATTCACCAGGTCCAGTTTCGCTTTATGTGGATCATTTATGTGGTAGAGATCAGCTCCCAACTGAGACCCTTCAGGTTTGCTTTGCTAGTGATAATGCCTCTGATTTGGTAGAATATTACTCTTTAGATTTATCACAAGGATGAAACATTGTGCATAACCAACTGGTAAAATTATCTTATTGGTGAACTTGAATGTGATCTTCTTCTATCTGTTGCATCTTGGTTAGATTTTGAATACCCACTTGAATAGGTGAATGATAATACAGAAACACCATAGTTTCTTCTTCTACCAGCACCAATGTAAACTTAAATAAAGTGCAAACTTGAATGAAGCTTCAGATTCCTTTCCTGTGCTGTATAGTAGCATCCTCTTAGCATCCTTTTTACCTTGCAACCATTGTCTAATGATTTACTACAAATTTAGTTGTCTTACAGTATGTTTAAGGTTGATATGAGCGTTCCATGGTCGTTTTGATTTTGGAGATTTAAATTCTGACTAGCTAGATAAAGTACAAAATAAGCATTACCATAGAAATAAGATTAACCATAATAAATAGAGTGGCAACTTTTTCTGCTTCTTTGATTAATTTCTTGTTCTCTTACTTAGTTGAACATTTTGACAAGTATTTGTCACCCATGCAGATTTTGACCGAACATAAGAATGAAGTATGGTTTGTACAATTTTCCAATAATGGGGAGTACTTGGCCTCTTCATCAAGTGATTGTACAGCCATCATATGGAAGGTAACGTACAGATTTAATTCATGGGAAAAAGCAACAGACATATTAGTCCAACTTAATTGATGTTATTTTTGCATTAAACAGGTTGAGAGTGTGTAGTCTAGTCTTTTCACATCTCATTGAAAAGCATCACCACATAGTCTGAGTTGATTTTGCGATTTATGCTTGGTCAGAACTAAATCATGATTTTTAATCGTTTTGTTTTAGTTGGGATTGAGAAAAATGAAAAGCATCAATGACGAAGGCTTACTATTTGACTTTCTCCCATCTTGTGCTAGGTGCTGGAAGATGGTAAAATAACGCCAAAACACACATTACACAGTCACCAAAAACCAGTATCCTTTGTAGCATGGAGCCCTGACGACACAAAGTTGCTCACATGCGGAAATATGGAAGTCCTCAAGCTTTGGGATGTGGAAACAGGTACATTGAAGCACACATTTGGGGATCATAGCTTCATTGTGGGCTCGTGTGCTTGGTTTCCCGACTCTGAACGACTTGTATGTGGCAGTTCTGAGCCTGAAAAGGGCATCTACATGTGGGATTGTAATGGGAATGAAATAAAGGCATGGAGAGGGATGAGGATGCCTAAAGTTTTAGATCTTGCTGTGACACGTGATGGAGAAAATCTGATCTGCATATTCTCAGATAAAGAAATTAGAATCGTAAATGTGGTAACAAATGCAGAGAGAGTCATCTCGGAGGAGAATTCAATCACATCCCTCTCACTTTCAGGAGATGGTGAGTTCTTCATCATCAATCTTAACAGCCAGGAGATTCATATGTGGGATGTTGCTGGGAAATGGGAGAAGCCAATGAATTATACAGGCCACAAGCAAAACAAGTATGTGATACGATCGTGCTTTGGTGGGTTGAATAGCAAATTTATTGCCAGTGGTAGTGAAAATACACAGGTAATCTTATTTCTCGTCCAAGTTAGTCTTCCTAGTTCTGAGATTTGTGTATGATGTGCAAAATATCAGACTGTTTTGTTCATTGGAGCAAATGGAACCTTACAAAACTCTCTGATTATTATTCTTAGCAGGTCTACATTTGGAACAGACAAAATACCCGGCCAATTGAGGTTCTATCCGGGCATTCAATGACTGTGAATTGTGTTAGCTGGAATCCTAGGAGGCCTCAAATGCTTGCATCGGCAAGCGATGACCAAACAATCCGAATATGGGGGCCTAGTCTACCGAGTAACATTCAAATTCAGGAGCTTAGTTAAACAGATAGATACGCAGTTTTAACTCTCGTATATAGTCTCTTGGTAGTGATAATGCACAGGAATTCTTATTTCTCTTCATTCATGAGTCTGTAAATTCCTAGTGACGGTCTTTCAAATTTTAGTATTACGTTTCTCCCCCTCATTTGGCCACCATTTCTAGAAATCTAGTTGTCTTTGCCTACTGAATTTGTAGTCTACTTTTTCTATTAAACTATAATACATAGAGGGAGTTCAATTTTGTGCATTATGACAAGTTTCTTTTGACACTTCAGCTGTTGGGATCCTTTTGACTCCACTTAGCTATCGCTTAAATTGATCACTGGCTAAACTGTTGCTTGATGGCAAGAAGGATTATAATAAGACAAGACTGGTGAAGGTCAAGTACGCTTTAAGGGCTTGCTTATACTACTAATAATTACTTTTTAATGCTTTGAATTGAGCACTTGGTCGGTCGAATAATCTTTTTGTACCATATGAGAGACGACATGTGCATTGTTAATACAATTTTTTAGAAGCAATAATATTCACAACCACTAATGTTTTGGTATTTTTGGCAAATTCTCGTTTTCTTTCTTAAACTACAAACTATATGTCCTTTGATGCCTCAAACCACTGCAAATTTTAAGATGCCAAACCGTATGTTATTTTTAAATCTTGATGTCATTTTTTTCCTTGAAAAAAAAAAAAAAAACGACGTCAAACTTTTTGGTGCAAACAACATGTGAGGTGGCTACCATTTATTTTGAAATAAGTTTTTTTTTAGTGTTTTTTTCAACATAAGGGTAAACTAAATATAACAAAGAACTTTTATGCATGAATAACCGTTATTTGGGAATATAAAAATAAAAAGAAAAATACTAAATATGGTCATGACAAATCATCTTGAAAAAATAATTTAAAGGACGTAGGTTAGTTAAAAAAAGATTAAAAAAAAGTCTCTAAAATAAAAAATAATTTTTTTATAAAAACATAACATAACTACGATGCATCACTCATATTAACTTAAGTATTTAGTACTTTTTTATTTTAAAAAAAATAGTGGGTGAACACAACTAATACACGTTTACTCTTATCCATTGATATTTTGATAAATTAATAAAGCACTAGTGGAGACACTAACAAATAATAAATAAGAAAAGAACAAAAAAAGAGGGGGAGAGGGGGATATGGTGAGATATATACTCAAAAGCAACTCGCTTTTCTTTCAAAAAATCAATTTGCTTATCTCAAACTAACTCTGTCAACTCAACTCAGTTCAACTCGAATCGAATCAGCCATAGTAGAGCGCCCCCCAGAGTCGCCTTCCTCTTCTCCACCCTCTTCTTCGATAACCATTGATGGCTCAGACCGCAACGCGGCACTGGCAAACTCAGTATGTCTAAATCAGCGCCGCTCGCGACAAGTCAAGTAACTCACTCGTAAATATTAATAAATAATAGAATGTCACATCATTGAAATTATTTTTCATGATAATGGGTCAAAATGTGTAGCATGACTCATATATATACTACATAATTAACATAAAAGATTTTAAAACTATTAAACTTGAAAGTTAATATTGAATTTTAGTGGTAAACACTAATAATTTAAGTATGAGTCAATATAGCTACCAAAATTAATTAGGAATTTAACATAGATAGTAGTATTTATAATTAAAATGACTTTTTATGAGTATTTTGACAAATGATATTTTTAGTAGGGTTAGTTAAAAAAAGAAAATAATCCCTGAAGTTTGGACTTTCTGAAATTTAAACCTTGAGTTTTGATTTATGCACAAAAAAAAATACCGCTACATTTTGAAATTTAATAAAATTTGTACTTTCTACCTATTTTTGACAAATTTATTGTCTAAAAAATTGTAAATCCATCCACATATTATGTTATTCTTATTTTCAAAAATTTGAAATATTTATAAAAAATATTGTTCGGACTAACATAATGCGGGCAAAATAGAAAAGGGTTGTATATGGATGTAATTTTTTTTGCAAAAACCAAAACTTAACATTTAAATTGCAGAAAGACCAAATATGAGGGTATTTTTTGCTGTTTACTTTTTTTAGTATTGTCATAGTATTCTGTGACAGGAATCAAACTATCTATGATCATAAAATGATTTTTTTAGTGTCAATTAATGGTCGTATATTGTGTGATCCTTACCAGAGAATACTGTGACATTACTAGAAAAATTATTTTTCAAAACAATCTTAAAAAATGTCATTCTAGTAAAAAAAATACTAGTTAGGTACATATGGAAAATTAATTCATCTCCCAAAAACAAATAACAAACTTTTTAAAATGAAAAATGTTTCTTCTAGAGTCGTTTTTTACATGGACTATTAAAGGTAGCATTCTAGCAAAATAAGGGAGATGATCAATTTTGACCCTGTTTTAATACATATGCTTAAAAGAGTGACAACCTATAAACCATTTACAAAACTAAAACTTTTATTGTATGTCATTTTATGAATATTTCAGAATTTCAAAATTATCCCTGACTCGAACTCGGTCGAAAATTTTCGATTGAAATCAAAAGTGAAGGAGGCGGCGCCAGAAGGTGGCCGATCATGTTCGACTACAGTTGAGATTGTTCAACTACTATCGAACAATTGTTATATCCTAGTTGAACACGATCAAAAAATGATCGGAACAACTAGGAAAGGCAGTAGAACAAGCTCGACAGTGGTCAACATTTTTTAACCCTAGTCGAGCGGGGATGCCGTCGGGGCTGGAATTGGAATCAGCGGTGGTGGCTGAAGTAGTTTGGAGTTTGTTAGAGAAATAAGGCATTCAAGTAATTTTACATATATGATATGGCATTGAGTATTAATTTTGAAAACATTTGTGAGTGAGAACTATTTTTAATCATAAGGGTTTAGTAGACCTCCTAGGTATAAATTCCCTACAAAGTAATCATAAATAAATAAAGGTTAAACTCGCTAATAGCCTTTGAAATATGGTTATTATTCTAGTTTGGCCTCCTCATATTCAACTTAGATAGTTTACTACATTAAATTATAATTCGTTTTATCATTGTTCTTTTATTAAAATTTCTCTAATTTAAAAGATAATAGTGGTCAATTCAATGGCCAAAGTAGTAAAAAAAACCAAAACTTAACAGAAACTTGTTTTTTTTTTCCAAAAAAAAAGAAAGAAAATTAACCTTATTTTTATATATCTATGCTGAAAAATAGAAAAGCTCACATTCATCATGATATTATTTGATAAATCTAACTTAACAAAAATATGCTTTTGAAATAAAAAACTCTTTTTTTTTTTGAGGAATTGTATTATAATATAATATTCAAAATAACATGACAATTTTTAACATTAAAAAAAATAATTTTATTAATAGTTTTTGAATTATGTTATTTGTGCTACTTTAGTTCTTGAATTATGAATTTTGTATCATTTGGCTCTCAAACTTAAAAGTATTTTTACATTGACGTATCAACCATTATGCCCTTCAAATTATATGAATCTTTAACAAAAGGGCTAATATTGTTGCAACAATAAAGTTAACATTTGGATTGAAAGTGGCATGAGGACAATAGGCCAATTTGGTATATCTGTCATGTGTTATGAACAATAAGCAACTATGAGAGGAAAATATATAGGCATTTAGTAAATTAAATTTACCAAGCTATTATATCGTATAAAAACAACAACTAGGAGTAGGAATGGTAATTATACCCACTAACCCATTTACTTGTGGGTACCTGACTATTCGGGTAAATGGAGCGGGTACAGGTACTAATTGAAAAATCCGATCTGGGTACGGGGCATGTACAGGTATAGGGGTACCCACCCCACGTACTCGAAACTATTAATTATATATATATAAAATATATATTAAGTATATGTATAATTTATATAAAATGTACATAAATAAATATGTATATATAAAAATTAGGTTATATTATTGACGTATTATTAATTTTAGTATATGATATTGTCATTAGATTTTTTTTTCTCTTTAAATTCATATTTATTTTTATTTTTCAAATTATACAAAATAATTTTTTTTAATTTTTTTACCGAGTATGGGTACCCGCCTACCCACGTGGGTAATACCCCAATCCGCCCCGCCAACTTAAACGAGTAAATGGGACGGGTATGGGTTTGATTTTTTCTCGCATGTACGGGAGCGGGATAGCTATACCCGCCCCGTTGCTATCCTTACCTAGGAGTTTCATAAACTATACATTGTAGGTATTGTAGTATGATATTTTAGTAAAGTTGTTTTATGAAAGCATAATCAAATTTTTAAAAGCAACTCTTATTATGTTTATCAATTATGCTTTAAATAGCGGTTGTAAGACAAGTTTTAAAATCTACTGACCAAACTCAGAAATTTACAGCTTTTGAAGCTAAAACCAACATCCGAAGCTTCTGAAAATAATCTTGAACAAGACTAGTAGTTATTTAGAGGCTATGAATGAAATTAATTTAAAAAAAAAAAAAACAAAGGTATTATGGTAAAACAACGGAGCATTATTAATTTTGACCATCTTTCAAATCATGTGATGAAAAAAAGGAATAATATATGAACCATTCATAAAACTAGAACTTTCATTTAATAAAAATTTCGAAATTCTAAAATTACCCTAAAATCAGTCGTAGATAAAAATTTTCAACTACGTCAAAAGAGTGAAGAGTGAAGGAGACACCACTAGGAATAAGGTCAACCATGTTAGACCGAAGTCGAGATTATTCGACTATGATCGAATGGTCGCTCAACTTTAGCTGAACACCGGTCAAAAATTTTGGATCGACGGCTCAACCACAATCGAAAATCAATAGGAATGGTCAGAAGTAGTATTGAAAATATGGGTCAGGCCTAACGGGCCGACCGGCGGCCCGGTCATTTGGTCCGAAGCCCGGCCCGGGATGTGAATGGCCTGGTTCTGGCTCGGCCCTAAGGCTGGGCCATAGGTGCTAGCCTGCACATTTTTTTTAGGCCCTGTAACAGGGCCTCAATCATTCCCCCATCCCATTATATAAATAGTCATTTGATCGTTGGGAGGGGGAGATGGGAGGAACAGTCNTTTTTTTTTATCACATTTCCTCTTCAATCTTTATATTCTCTCCTCTTAATATTTCTCGAACTTTATTATCTTCTCTAATATTTTCCATATCAATTTTAAAAGCTTTTCAAAAAAAAAAAAAATTCAAGTGAGTCAAGTCACAAAAGCTTCAATTATCAAGTCTCAAGACTCTCTTAACTCAAGGTTTTTTTTTTTATTTATTTTTTTTATGGCTGGAATAACTCAAGGTTTGAATATTTTTCTAATTCTATTATCATATCTTTAATTTATTGTCTATTAATTTTGTTAGTGCAATGGTAAAAATTATTATCTATATTTTATTATTTTCTTAAATTTAATATGTGTCTATTTTTTTAAATTTAATGTGCATTAAAGTGGAGTAGAGGTATAAATATTATTTCTTTAATTTAATGTCTATTAATATTTTTGATGCATGTGTGCATAGTATTTAATATGTGTATTTATTTTTAAATTTGTAATTTACCAAGTAATATTATTGGTGTTGTAGGATATAGATATGAATAGAAATATTCCAATTGATTTGGATGACAATGAATATGGAATAGATGATCGTGATTCCGAAACAGAGGGGATTAAGTTTGGCCTCAATACCAACAACAGCGTCACAATTCAATGAGCTCAACACTTATCTACGAGTAGACTTCTCCATACTAGATTCAGATGATTATGACTTCGATATTTTGCAATAGTGGAAAAAGTGTCAATCAAGATTTCTCGTGCTTTCACAATTAGCAAAAGACATCTTAACTATTCCAGTGTTAACGGTTTCTTCAGAATATGCTTTTATAATAGCTGGGAGGATACTCGAAGAACGAAGAATCTCGTTGACAAGTGACATAGTTGAGATGCTTGCATGTCTTAGGCTATGTTTGCTAAGAAGAAAAAGTGAGAGGAAATAAAAGTTTTGATAGAAAAGTGGAGGGAAATAAAAATTTAGGTTGTTTGGTAGAAGGGCAAAGGGAAGGAAAAAGAAAAAAGGAGGGAAAAGGGGAGGGAAAAAAGTGGTGGGACCCACTCAAATATTTTTCCCCCGAAAATGGAGAGAAAATGGGAAGGAAAAGTTTTTTTACTCATGTTTTAAAGTGAATTTACTAAATTAACCTTGTATACTACTTTTAAAATTTTAATAAAAATGGCAAAACAGTCATTTTAAAATATACTAGTTTTTCTTCCTTCCTACATACTAAACAACAATGGAGGAAAGACACTTTTCTTTCCATCCTACACATTTTCTTTCTCTCTTAATTTTTCCTTCCCTCCTATTTTCTTTCCTCTCTACCAAACATAGTGTTGAACCGAAAAAAAGAAATTCAAATTTAAAAAAATTGATGGGATTAAAAGGATGTGGGGATGTTTACACGTTACCTCCCCCACTCTCCCACCTCAAACCTCCCCCACTCTCCCACCTCTTTATTTATTTATTTATTCTTTTTTTTTTTAAAAAGGCAATTAAATCCCATTATCCCATTATCTATGAGATAACTTCCCACTCAGGAAAAATACGTGCAAATAGTGGGAGAAAAAAAAAAGAAAAAATAAAATCCCTTTTAAAATGTGTCTATAAATATGGACACACAAAAAAAATAATAGAGGACTTTTGGGCAGTCAAAAAAAAAGATACGACAAAGAGAAAGAGAGCAAGAAAGAAAGGAAAATACATAGAAAAAAAAAAGAGAAAGAAGAGGAAGGACAAATACATAAAGTAAAGACAAATTCTGTGAAAAGTAGTCTACAAAGTAAGTTGTATGGGATTTTCCCTACACCTTTCTCCCTACTCCTCTCCAAATTTTTCTCTTGATTATCCCTATGATCTAAGGTTATCTATGGCCAACAAAGGTTTTATGACCTAGGCCGCCAATGATGATCAAAGTTATAATCGAGAAGAAAATTTACTTGTATATTTCTCTCTCTCAAAATTTCTCAAGATTAAGGATTCTAAATTTCGTTTTGGTTCCGCTACGNGTTACGGCCATAAGAAAATTAGAGTTTTTACTTTCTACCGGGTCGTTATACTGCCAAAATTTATCCAAGAAAAAAAATTGAGTTTGAGTGTTAGTCCTAAGATTAGGACTTTAAAAAAAAAAAGATATATATATAAAATATGCACTGTAGTTTTTCTTGTTTTAAAACGTGAGCTTTTATTTTTGTTTAATTAAAAAATAATAATAAAGGAAAAGATAAAAAGGCTCAAAACGTGCATATATATATATAATTATATATTTATCAAATAGATTTTTTTCAAATCAAAGTATATCAGGTAAGTGAATTTATGGTTGGGATTAATTAAATTCATTATCTTGAACGAAATTGGGGAGCAAACTTTTACACAGCTTAGTGCAACGGTAAGTGGAGGTCTGACCATGATTTTTTTTATCCAAAACAAACAAAGAAAAAAAAGACAATATAGAAAAAGGATAAAATCATGTGCACAATGTATAAAATCTCAGTGAAATTCAAGTTGTTCGGATCTTTCCCGGGCTTAACTAAACATGGACTCATTTGGCCCAATAAGGAGACTGGAAGATAAGGCCCAAAAAAAATAAAAATCCATACTCTCAGCCCAAACCCAACCAAGAAGAGATATGACCCACTGTCCTGCTAAAGTTCACAGATATACTTAAAGACCCAGCCCAAAAGCCAAAGTTCTCAGACTCTTGTCTAGGCCCAATAACTCTTTGACTACAAAGTCCAAAATTCCTGCAAACCCAAATGTCTAAATATAACTTTAAACAGAACCCTTTAAGATCAAGTTCAAGACTTGAAAGTCCCATATGCTTCTTTTCTGTGTGCGACCATACTGATAGAAAATGAGAAGTCAAGAACATGAGCTTATCTATACATGGTCTGTGAAGGAAATTATTGTTTTGGGATGAGATCACACAACGCAGTAAGCGTTGATCTCAATGCATAAAAGAGAAAAATTGAGAGTGGCCAAAGAGAAAAATCAGTTAGAATAATAAGCAACAAGTATTGTTCCAATTAAATTGAATCATGACAAAAATTAAGGCTCCAAAGTTCTCCTTGAGTCTATATATTTTTGTCAAAATCAAATCAAAATAAATTTAATGGATTACAAAATAACCATGAAATGAAAAAGTCTTCTTGGCTTATAATTCTATAAAATGGGATTGTTAAGAAATTAACCTAAATTAAAAAAAGCATGAACTACGTCAGACTTGATTCCGCAAAGGATACGTAGGCAACCTAGAAAATATACTAGGTGCAGTTGCAAGTTTAAATCAAACTTCCAAAAGTTCCCAAAGTTTTAAGTGAGGTCATTCATCTCAAAATTTCTAAATCCATATCAAATGGTAAAAATCTCCAAAATACCAATGAGGTCGGTCATTCACCTCAAATTCTCCGAACCACAAAAATATTGGAACTACGTTGACTTGATTCCTCCTAAAGGATACGTAAGCAACTTAGTTGCAAAAAAAAAAAAAAAAAAAAACTAAGTACAATCATAATTCCCAAATAAAATCAAACTTTCTCAATATTCTAAGAAAGTCATTCACCACCAAATCTAAACACAACTCCTAAAATTCCATAAAAGGTCATTTACCTAGGAATTCGCCAACTTCTAAAAATACTTTTAATTCCACGATATGGTCATTTACCGGAATTTCATAAATTCTCAAATATTATCGTAAATTCCTCGACATGGTCATTCACCGGAATTTTCTAATTTTCAGTTCAAAACTCTTAGAACTACAAGTGGCTTGATCCCTCAACGGGGTATATAAGCAACTCAATTAATTCAGTTGAGTGCAGCTACAATCCAAAATCACCCAAATTTTCCCAAAATTACACAAGTAAACTAACGTCATTATAATTGGAATCAAAAAATTTTCCTTTGTACCAAAGGATTGTAATTAAGAGATTATTCTTATAATCTTGAATGGGTCAAACTCTAATAAACTCTCATGCTTTAAGATTGGCATGGGTAAAATTATGTTATGTGATTTCTAAATTTTTACTCAACACATAGCCTTAGAGATTGAGAACATACTAGAAAGCGAATGCAACATACTATACGTAGTGAAGAACTTGTCGACCAATTCCAATATGTCGAAGAAGAAGACGTTCCAAGTACCAATGCTTAGAAAAACAAGATGTAATCTTAATATTATAACTTGTAATTGTACTTTTTGGATAATTAAAATTTTTAAATGTAATAGTTAGACATTAGACTACACTTTTTTTTTTTCTTACCAAGGTTTAATCCCAGTGGTTTTATTTGGTAAGATTTTTAATAACATAGTCATTATTAATAAATAAATTCTTAATTTTATTATTTACTATTTACTTGAGTTCTTTTATTTTTAAAATTTTTTTCTTATTAATTTTAGTTATTTATTTTACTAATACAAGTGTAAGACTAGTAATTTTAATTTTTATTGAAAAAGATTTATTTTTCGATTTTTTCGATTTTTCTTTTTAAAAAGTCACTGGGCCGGGCCCGCCAGGCTGATCCTTCAAAACCGTTTTGCGAGTCGGCCTGCCCGACTTGTTTCTATTCCCGGCCCAACCTGAATTTATATTCCGGCCCAAACGGGTCAGGTCAGCGACCCAGATTTTCAGCTCTAATAAGAAGATGCGGTTGTATAAGTTCGATCACGATCGAAATTTTTCGAACTTAGTCGAGTGGAGGCATCGTCAAAAATCAAGATGAGGATCGACAATGATGACGGAGTGATGCAGGAGGTGGTGGTGGCGGTGGTGTTGATGATGGTGGTGATGGTAAAAGTAATTTAGGATGTGTTAAAAAAAATATATTTTAAGATTTGTTAGGAAATATAATATTTAAATAATTTTAGCTATGTTTGGATACACTTTTATTTTATACTTTTTTATTTTTCTTAAATGAAATGGAATGCGAACATTTTTCTAAATAAATTCGAAAAGAGCCAACTACGTTTTGTCATTTTAAAAAACAAAAGACACAAAAGTTTATCTAAACAAGCCTTAAATTCCCAAAACAAATTGGAATCCCTTTTAATAAGTGAGGGGAAAAAAAAAAAAAAAAAACCTTTGCGGCCTTTTCAGTCTTCTTCTCTGTAGCGTTGGTCGCCGTACAATCCACAATATATCGAGAACAGGACACACAGAAGGGAGGGACTCAAAAGCTTCGAATCTCCTCTCTAAGGGAGGGAGGGAGGGAGGGAGAGTGCAATACACGCGCCAAGAGAACCCTATTCTCTTTCTCCGGATTCAGAGAATTCCCCCAATTTCGAAGAGCCCTAGCAAAGTGTAGATGTTTCCATCTCTTCCGTTCTCTTAGATTCATCGCTACCCCTCAGTTTCAATGGAGCCTCGCTCAAAAATGGCGGGACCCTCCAGACCTCTGGATCGGAACCCGGTTTCGTCCTCGCCGGCTGACAATTCCCGTCATGGGTAAGAAACTGTAGAATTCTTTGTTTTATTTATTTATTACGTTATTTTATTTGGGTTTACCGAAATTTGATCTGGGCAGTTTTTTTTTTTTTCTTTTTTTGGAATTTGATAATGATGGTTTGAATTGTGGAGTTCTGCGTTCATTTTGATATGTTATTTGGTAATTCTACATGATTAGTCTTGGTTGTTTTATCTTAATCTTTTGTTAGTAATTGTGTATGAACAGAATATATGATTCTGGGTTCAGTTTGTGCGTCGTGTCTCTCAACTAGTACCGAAGCTAGATCTTAGGATAATACTTTGTTAAGTTTGTCTGTATGTGGTTCTACTGAATTTGATTTAGCTATCTTCTTGATTTGATGTGTCGGAATTACAAACTCACAATTAGTTTTCTTGGTAAGCTGCGATTGTGAAGTTTTGGTTTTGGATTGAAATTGTATATGGTTTCTGTATTTTGCTTGAAATTATTGTTTTGTGTAATTATCTCGAGTGAATAATAACTGAGGGTGAAGCTCAGATTGGACTGCTTGTAAGCTTTAGCGGTACAAGATTCTTAAATCTGATTGTTAAAGTTTCCACCATTTTCAGTGGTAGAAATGTTTTTGGCTTGATAGCACGGAGAGAAATTTCTCCCAGAACAAAGCATATTCCAAGAAGGAACTGGGGAGAAGCTTCCAGAAGAAAAGCGGGTTCTTCATCTGGGTCTCAAAGCGAAACAGCAAGAGATTCCAAGCGTGGTCTTCTCTCATGGTGCTCACAGTTTCATTCCTCCTCCATCAAAATTACTTTTGAAAATGAGGCATATTATTTGAAACTGATCTTTCTATTTTTGTTTTGTATTCAAGAACCTTAAATGTAATTTTTTGATATTAGGGTTGAGGCAGAGTCACTTCGGCATTTGTCAGCCAAGTATTGCCCTTTAGTGCCTCCACCTAGATCAACTATCGCAGCAGCATTCAGTCCTGATGGAAAAACTCTTGCTTCTACACAGTAAATTTCAAATTTTCAGTTGCATGATTTATGTTTTAGCTTCTGAATTTAATTCCACTCGATTCTGGTTTAACTTGTTTCATAATTGCAGTGGTGACCACACTGTGAAGATAATTGATTGCCAGACTGGTAGCTGCTTAAAAGTTTTAAGCGGTCATCGGAGGACGCCGTGGGTGGTAAGTTTTATTTTTGCAAATTTGCAGCTATTATTGTGCTGCATTTCTTTTCTATCATTTATATTATGGTCTGGATCCATTTTTAATGAAAGTCCATAGGTAAGTTTTTTGAAAAGTTTAGTGCAATTTTGTAGAGCCTTCTTCCGGTTATGTAGCATTGGATGTAGCAAATATTGGTTTGGGAATAAACTCTTAATGGCAGTTAGTTCTAGTTGGATATAGGTGCTCCTGAGGAGTTATGGGGTTTGAGAGTTTGCCTTCATGCCACATACTTTTCATTGGATGCGGGTAGGTTAAGAAAAGTACACTATTTTTGCTTCTTTATTTTGTTATCTATTTTCTTATGGAAAAATAGTTTGAGAGTTTTTTTTTCTAGATATAGGTGCACTTTACAAATGACTGAAATGGTAACTCTAATTTATATTCCTAGGTTTTGGCATAGTAGTTGGTGTGCAGGTTAGCTGATTGTAGGTTAAACTCATTTTATCATGGTGGAAGCTTTCTCCGATATTCTATAATCACTAATGTCTATTTGTATTTATGAGACAAAATTGTGTGGGGCTTCTCGTCCATTTTGAAATGCTGATAGGGCTTTTACAGGTTAGGTTCCACCCATCACGTCCAGAAATTCTTGCTAGTGGAAGTTTGGATCATGAAGTGCGCTTGTGGGATGCAAACACGTCAGAGTGCACAGGATCTTGTGACTTCTGTAATTTCAAGCCTTGATGTCATTTTCTCTATTCTAACAACAGGGATTGTCACTAGTATTTAGACCCATATATTATCTATATCTCTTTCATAGTAGTTATGTTTGTTGTCATGTTTTTCTCACAGATCGACCTATTGCATCCATTGCTTTCCATGCCAAAGGGGATCTTCTTGCTGTTGCATCTGGTCACAAGGTGTCAATTTTTCCTTTTAAAACTTTTCTTATAAATTTAGTAAGCATCCAGTTTCCATTTATCACGGTAACTTAGTTGTATCTGTGAAGTTATTGCAAAATTTATGGTTTTGTAGATGTTATAGCTTTGACATGTGAAATACTTTTCAGTTGTACATATGGAACTATGACAAGAGACTTCCCCCGAACATTGTATTAAAGACACGGCGTTCCCTTCGAGCTGTTCATTTTCACCCACATGGTGCTCCTTTTCTTTTAACAGCTGAGGTGAATTATCCAAAGTGTGATTATAAAGTGGTTTACTCAAACTATCACGTAGGTTACATTATTGTACTGATATGCAGGTCAATGATCTTGACTCTTCAGATTCATCAATGACAAGAGCAACATCTTTGGGTTACTTGCGATATCCTCCTCCTGCTGTTTTTGTGGCAAATTTTCATTCGGGTGACCGTCTCAGTTTTGCTGCTGAATTGGCACCAATGTCCTTACCTTTCCTGTCCGTGCCATCACTTGCTATAGATGATTCGAGAGTAGAATTTCAACGAACTCATCAGAATGTTCATTGGGATAGCGTGCAGGCAGATTCTTCTGCTTCAGTTCAGTTTCAAACAGGTGTAAATTCAGCAGAAGAGGATGACAGTGCAGTGTCTCCTATGGAGACATATGCCTTTGTTCCTACTGGCTCTCACCCTCGTGTTGGAGATACTGCAGACACTTTTCCCAGTAATCCAACGTTGGATGTCATGGAGACTGATGACATGCTGCCAGTTAGGAGAATCCATCGTGGAAGCTTTACTAACCTAGATACAGTTACTGTTGGTGGTGATGGAGAGTCTGAACGTAATCAAAATCATTTAGGATTCACAGAACCTGGGCAAGTCCATCCAGTTTTACCCAGTGTAGACTATTCTCATTGGGAGCTACCTTTTCTGCAAGGATGGCTGATGGGCCAAAGCCAAGCTGGTGGTAATCGTAATTCAGCACAGTTTATGGGTTCTTCTATTTTGACATCTCATCTGTCAACTCATAATATGGAAACAATGGTATCTTCTCTGGCAATGCCAGGCAGCAACACCCTATCTGGGGTTTCAGGAAGATCTGCCATGCAACACCGTTTTTCAGACACGTACTTCTCTGCATCTGAATCAGGTAATGGTCCTAGCCCGGTTAGCCTACGTGAGGATGGTGATGCTGAACCCATTATTAATAGAATCCAGTCAGAACTTGCTACGTCATTGGCTGCAGCTGCAGCTGCAGCTGCGGAGTTACCATGCACGGTTAAGCTAAGAGTTTGGTCACATGATGTAATAAATCCCTATTCCACGCTCACTTCTGAAAGATGCCGCTTAACCATACCCCATGCTGTTCTTTGTAGGTAAGTAGAAACCTATTGAATTCATTTAGCAAATTTACTTTCTTCATTATGCATTTTGGGTTGTGCTTAGACATAGCTTTGGCAAAGCTATTCATTTCATTTAACGTTAACATTCTCATGGGCTTGACTATTGTTAGGCATTGGTTATTTTTTTTATTTAGCATTTTAGTTGTTGTGGGAGTATAAACTTGTATGTGGTTTCCTCTCTATCTTTTCTATATGCTTACGTTTTAACTTCCCTAAGGCTGCATGTGCATTTGCAGTGAAATGGGTGCTCATTTTTCTCCTTGTGGGAGATTTTTAGCTGCTTGTGTTGCGTGTGTGCTTCCTCATATGGAAGCTGATCCCGGATTGCAAACCTTAGTCCAGCAAGATCCGGGACCTGCAACTTCTCCAACTCGCCACCCAATCTCAGCTCACCAAGTTATGTATGAACTTCGGATATATTCGCTTGAGAAGAAAACGTAAATGCTTCAATACCTTTCTTCCACCCTGAGTAGAATTTTTTTCTCTTGATGTTCCACTCATGGTTCTTTCATTTCACTTTACAGCTTTGGTTCAGTGCTTGTATCACGGGCAATCAGAGCTGCTCATTGTTTGACTTCAATTCAGGTTAGTTTTATGCATAAGTAGAACTTTGAATCTGTTTTCATATGTATTGACTGGCAATTTGTGTCACATTCTGATAGTTGAGATCTAGGTACTTTTCGAGATATTATGCGATGTAAATTGTAATATGCTAGTCTTTCATACGTGAGTTCTGTTTTTGTTCTGACATCAATTTGAAAGTGTTCTTTTGGTTCTTTTAATTGACTAAAATGCAAAACAATCTTATTGCTGCGATTGTAATAAATGCTGAAGATGTCTAGATTTTGTTTTCAGAGTTATGTGTTGAACTTGTATATTTTGATGACACAGTTCTCACCCACTTCTGAACACATATTACTTGCCTATGGTCGGCGTCACGGTTCTCTTCTTAAGAGTATAGTCATCGATGGGGAGACAACACTACCTATTTATACTGTGCTGGAGGTAAATATTAATATCCGTTGCTTGTGTTCTGTAGTAACTGTTGTGGTCTCTCTCTCTTCTTTTTTTATTTTTTTATTTTTTATTTTTTAAATCATGTTTCACCCTCTGATCCTATTATTAACTTATTATTTGTTGCATTGAGCTTACCAATCAATTTTATTTGGTGGGTTTGACACAATTGATCCACACAATTACAAGTAGTGGAATTAACTTAATGGCAATTTTTTAATCCATAAATGGGCAATACATCCCACAATTGAGGAAAACTCAAAGGGAAATGGTTGATGAGATTATTATGAGTATAGCAACCACTGAGCAAGAAAGGATTCCCTGTCTTAAGTTGTTAAGACGAGAGGGGGAGGGGGAGGGGGGTTCGGATATAAGGGAAAAAGAAAAGCACACCAAGTCACACAGACAGCAGTAAAGAAACAAAATTAGAGGTTAAATGAGCAATATGACCAAACAGTTAGTCCATTCTATTCAAAAATTAACTTCGTAACTAAAGCAAGTGAAAAAGAAATGTGTTGCATAACTGTATTAAATGGGATTCTTATTACTTGACATGTGTAATTTTAATGATAATTCTCACTTGACACGTTGACCATGGTTCTTGATGATTTTTGTTGAGCTTTACAGTTCCATATCTTGTCTTATTGCTATTACTTTTCTGTCATTCAGGTTTACAGAGTTTCAGACATGGAAGTAGTGAGAGTGCTTCCCAGTGCAGAGGACGAGGTTAATGTTGCATGTTTTCATCCTTTTGCTGGAGGTGGTCTGGTATATGGAACGAAGGTCTGGTTGTCATTGTCAGAGAAATTTTTTATTTGCTAGTTCTGTCATCTACCTCTCTACAGGTGAAGGGAGACACTAATACTAATATGTCATATCAATTTCTATATAAAATGCAGGAAGGGAAGCTTAGGGTCCTGCAGTATAATGGTCCTTATGGTGAACATTGCACCAGACCAAATTAGTTCTCCCCAAGGAAGATGGGGCTGTTGTAGTATATAGTGATTAAAGGTACATAAGTTGTCCCATCTTGGTTTTCCTCTTCATTCTGATCCGACTGTCAGAACTAGGCTGCTGGCCTGAGGCGAAGATTATAAAATATACATGTTGCTGTTATATTATTTGCTTCTTGCTTAGAATGGACAAAAATTGCTTTGCTCTGAAGTGAAAATTGTGAACTCTTATATTTTCTTAATTGTGTTTCGTCATACTGGTTCTAGGTTCTGAAACAAATTTCAAAATTGATCTGACTTAACACGGGCAGTATAACCGAGCCAAATTGTATGCAGTATGCACTCTCAACTTGTTCAGTTGTCCAACATTTATTATTTTCTGGGATATTTTCTTTTGTTCACAAGAATTTAAATGTGGTCAATTATGATGGTAATACTCTACAGGAACTACCACCGGTATCTGACGTGCGGTGGACTCGACTAGTCGTTGCTGGAGTGCACTTTTTTGTTCCCTTCAGCGGAAAAACCTGCATAATCGTGTACCTAAACCGATGTAACAAATTTGTACATTATTATTCTTATCTAGCTGTAACACAAGTTTGTATTTTATGTTTCTTTTCTTTTAGCTCTAACTTCTAATGGAAATTAATCATGAATGTTTTCTTTAATCTCTCCAGTAATTATGTATGCTGACAAAACCATGTATTTAACTTTTTAAGTATGATACTGCACATCCTTAACGACTATCGGCAGGATCTTTTTATCTTAGAGCTTTATGATTTGTCGAATACTACAATATGAATCCGAAGTTGTTGAAGAAAAAGCACACGTTTGCAACAAATGTTTGTGCGATTGTTGCATTTCCGTTCTCACCGGTTTAATACGGCTGCGATTCATAAGACATATCTGAACAAAGGTTGTGTTTTCAGTAATTTTCATAGGAGTAGACAAAAGCATCTACCTACCTGTTCTGCACAAAAGAGCAGCCATGAGCAAACAAATTGAACTTCCCTTCCTCGACTTTGAGAGTGGTCAAAATATGGAAAGATAATATAGGAAAAAGGAATGAAAAGGCTGTACGACTCTTCTAATGAATAATAATTTGTAGTTTTGTACAAACCACTATGGTCCAGGTTGGTTTTGGTTGCATGAAAATGCAAGAATGAAATTCAGGACACCGCCGTACTAGTTAAAAAGCTATTTGCTGAATATCGATGTTCAAGTAATATGACGACTAATTAATCTCGCAATGTCAGTACAGATATTACGTCTTACTAGTTCGGAAAATGATTAATCAACCTTCACATTATTTGATAATTATCTCATTCATCTTAATCACATGTATCATTGCTATTACGTTTAGACCGTGGAACAAGTATTATGATACACTGACTACACCTCTTTTTGTTGCAGTCAAACGCTTTCGCATAGGCGAGGATTATCTTGTTTCACTTTATGTGCTCGAATTAATATACACTACCAAAAAATGTCATTATCGAATTGGAATTTTGGTTTTGTTTTGTTTTGCTAAGATATTGTGCTTAACATTATAAGATTTTGTGTACTTTGTCAGAGAATACTAAGGGCATATTAATTTTTCAATTTTATGAGTTATTAGTCTCTCTATTGTGAGAGGTTCTATTTGTTGTGCTTTTTTAATTTGTTTGACACAATTGGAAGAAAACGAAAGAGGGAGACTTGTTTGGTCTCCCCTTTCGAACATAGACTATAAATAAATGAAGCTACCAAAGGTGAAGTTATGACAACTCTTTCCGAGAAGATGGTTGGTGGCCTTAGTACTCCAAAGATGGTGAAAAGTAAAAGCTGTAGAGATTTCTATGTCATGGCCATGTATGTTGATTTAAATCTCCAAACATTGGAACCAGGTGCATTGACAATGGACCACAAGTTCTTAATGATGGTTGTGTTTGCCATTCAGAGTTTGGTCATCTACTATTAGATGCACTTAGATTTTGTCCTATTTTCATAGTGTTTTAATTAAACATGTGTATCGTGATGCTTATAAAATGGTACATAATTTAGCTAAGTTCACTTTAGGATTGGATGATGAATTAATTTGGTTGGAAGAATCTCCTCTTCCAATAGAATCTGTTGTTGTAAATGGTACTACTTTTTTATAGTAACAGATTCGTTCATTCTAAATATATATATATATATATATTATAGGAGAAATAACTGACACTCCGATATAATTTTTGGGCACTTAAAGGCCTAAAATAGTATATTTTCAACATAATTAAATGATAAAACTTGATCAGTGACCACATCATAAAAAATTTGAGCAATTTCTAACTCACTTGGGGTAATTAATTTGAACAAGCTATTTAGCCTTTTCTGTCTGCGATGTTTCATATTTTTAACTGGTTCCATACTTTCGACAGAATAGCTGATAACTGAATGTAAGATATAAAGTATGATTAAACACGAGAAAAAAGAAAACTATCAATGACTAATAGAAAAGAAAGGCCTATATGTAAATTTGTAAATTGTGACGAGTCTCATATTGAACTAGGCAGTGGAACATCCGTATTACTTAGTATTCCACACTAAGGCCATCCTATATCCATTATGCTAAAAAAAAGTGTGCTAATGCTAAATTTAGCACGACATGCCAAATTTAGCATGCATTTTTTGAATTTTGCTCCACTATATGCATACCAAAAGAAATGGCATTTTGTATTTTAAATATTAATTTAAGTATAAATATCTTTTTCTGACTATTAATCCTTATTATTTTACTATCTAATTACTCATCATAAAAATTAACTTCATCTACCAATTTATAATTATTCATATTCTACATAAATGAGCAAATTGGTCAATGCAAAAAAATTATAAATAAAATTTTGTTCTTCTATTAATTCTAATTAGAGGTGTTCACAAAAACCGTTAAATCGTGAAAACTGCCCAATCCGCACCGAACCGCACCAAACCGAGTGGTTTTTTCGTTTCTATGGTTCGAAATGGTTTAGAATGTTAAACCGACAGGTTTGGTTCGGTTATTGGATTGGAGAAATAATTATTCAGTTTAAACCAAACTGGCCATCACTTGAGTCTTTTACGTTTATTTTCTTGAGGCCACAGTTTCAGACCGTACAATCTGTTAAACAAGCAAAACCGAACTTACAGTTTGGTCTACTATAGTGGAATTTAGACCGGTCAAACTGGCCATGAACACCCCTAATTCTAATTGATTGTAATTTAGAAAGGATAAACCTATAAATAAAATATAATGAAAAAAAAAACATAGATACATACGTTGAATTTTGATAATATTGTGAAACATATGAATATTTTACATTTAAAATAGTGGCAATGAATAATATTATATGTAAAAATTTAGTATATATTATTTGTGCTATATTTGGCACAACAAATAGCACATGCTAAAAACTATGCCAAATATAACACACAGCTGGAGAGCTATTTTTTAACCAAATGCTAAAATTTAGCACTAATATGATATTTAGCATATCCATTGGGGATGCTATTAGCCATCTTCAATCGGATTGCATTATGGTGTAATACATCATTTTGGTGTCAAAAAAAGCCCTCTAATAGAACTGTTACGACCGAAATTCCAAAACGGTGATTTTTAATAAATTTAAGTTGAAACAATAATAAACAGTGATATTTCCAAAATTTCAGAAAATCAAATACTTGAAATTTTAAATTTTAGTCCTCAAAAGTAAGTAAAATTCAAATTAAGGAAACCTCTCATTAATATAGATTTTTCAAAAAAATACTTCATTTAAAGTTTAGAATAATTCTAATTAATTTATTTAGAATCTTTTTGATAAATCATATATTTCGATAAAGAGAGTTTGGTTTAAAACCTTAGGCCCAAAGTCCAAAATGGTTTACATAAAATTATTTATAATTCCAAGTACTCAAAATTTGTAGTATTGTTGTCCTTATACATCCACTTAGTAAAAATAATGAATAAGGCTAAATATTTGAACGAGGAAAAGAAATCAAATAGGATATAGACACCCACCAGGAAAACTATCAGCATAAGACAAGTAGCTTGTCTAAACATCGAGACCATACACAAATACCTGAAAGTGGGAGGAAGTAGAGAGGTAAACATTCATATGCTCAGTAGGAATCAATTACAGGTTTTTATACATAATAAATATACTTACGTTGAAGGTCCTGCATGGTTAGTAGTTCGTTCAAAAACAGTTCACAAAATCAAAGTGGAAATCATAGTCTAATAGTTCAAATATTCCAAACTATTGTAAAACATCCATCAAAACCAGTACATATCTATTCAAACTAACATATAACTATGTATGCAATCATGATTGTTAAGAAATTAAGGTTTCAATTTTACTCACTCTTATTTTGAAGATAACAAATATTTGATTTAGTACTGATGATTTAACTTGAGTGTGTAGTGAAATAGCTTTAAAAGTTCTAACTCAAGTTGATCAAGGAATCAAGCTTGAAGATGGATACATATTGGACTTAGTAGAATCAAGCTTGAAGATGATTGCAGAAAAGAGCTTGAAGATAGAGATCAAGAATATAAGACTTGCTGGATATTCCAAAAAATAAATTTCCAAAAAAACGATTTTACCGAAAACGATTTTCGCAGTTTTGTAAACAAATCAAGAACGCAGCGGAATAGGTATTTTAAAATTTTTCCTTGAAACTTTACAAAACAAAATAAACAGGATCGTTGATCTAACACAAATCAATTCATGGATTTTGGTTTAGATAAAACCTGGAAGCGCTTCACAACCATTGAGTCTTCCCATCTATTCTCTGGGGCCCGTTGAATGATCCGGTGTGTGGACACCTTCTTGATTTCCAACGAGAGATGAGCGGACGATCCAGAAGACGCTCTTCCTTCTCCTTGATTGCACGTCTACGGCCATGGGTATCTCTCCCTCGGCGGCCATGAACGAACACGGGACTTCTCCCGCGGCGGCTCGTCACTCTCACTCTCTCTTTTTCTCTCTGTTTCACGCCAAGCACAGTTACTGTGCTTGTAGTAGGCGTGTAACTCTTGTGTATAGGCTTAGGAGAACTTTTCTCTTAAGTACTAGAGAGATGTAAACCCTAGTGGGCTTATTGGGCTCAACTGACCATCCAATTAGTATTGGGCTATGTGTGAGCTAGACAGGGGACCTTATGGATCCAAATAGTCTAAGCTCCAATGGGCCAACTGTCCACAGACATAATTAACTCTTAATTATGACTGGGCCTTGTCCATTAATATTGGGGCATTCCACTATAGGCCCAATATTGCACTCTTAGACTAAATGTCATATATTTTCTGTGAAGCTAATTAACACTTTAATTAACTTGATCCATTTAGCATATACTATACCTGCAGATATACCCCCGATGCAATGCTGTACTAGTAAGGTGAAATTACCGTATTACCCCTCTAGTACATATTTACCTTTGAGTTGCTATTTTTCATCTAATGGATAATAATTGACTATGGTGTTTGTAACTGCCCTTACAAACGCAGTCAAATTCACAAAGTGAATACCTGGCGCCTGGTTTTTTATTATCCAAGTCCTTGAAAAAACTCAAAATGACATTATATGCATGGTGTCCAAATCATGAAAGGCGTTCTCGTCAATTCATAAATCTTATCTTCCAAGATACCGGAGTTCGAACTATAAAATCGGAACTAGTCCTTTAGTAAGTCAAAAAGATAAAACTCATGAAAGCAAGTCCGACAATCACTAGGATTAAGGCAATCTTGCAATAGTGCTAGATTAGTGAAAGATAGAATATTGAGTTACGGCACTTAACCTCAAATTCTATTTTCACTTGGTCCAGTTCAATGCACTTATAACTTTCTTATAATGCACTAGTGTTTCTATCCGAAGTCAGACACTTCGATGATTGGAGACTTCATCAATCCCGTTGAAATAGACAACACTACATTCTATGGCAAAATAAAGTATTCCATCTTTATTTGCAGAATGTGAACTTTTAACTTAGACATAAAGAAATAAAGAATTCAGTCTCCCACATATGAACACTTCACACGAATAATTCTTTATTACTCATTATTAGTCATGGAAACTTTTAGACGTTTGCTTAATAGAAAATATAAACATCATATGTATATAATTGGGACATAATATGGAATTATTAACAACAAATAGATAACACTTAAATCCAATAAACATTATTTAAAATACCAAATAAAGAAACTGCTTTCTAGGGCATATTCCCAACAAGACTTAGACTAGCAAAGGTTAAATATTTAGTTCTTGTATTTGAATATATGTTTACATATAATATGATCTTAATAGATCAAATTTTTCATAAAATAGGAAATTTTCAAACCAATACAGTCAAACTAGTTTATCTTCAATTAAAATTTGAAAATTATTTTATACAAGCTTTTAAATTGATTTATGAATTTCTATAGTATCTATATTTCATATAAATCAATTTTATGAAGTCACAATTTTGAAAAAAATTGAAAAAGACTTGAAATAAAATCAAAACATGCTCTCTGGTATTTTCAGCAGACCGAATCCTGGTTTTCGGTCTACCGATTCTCTGTCCAATTTTTAACAGATTTTCAAATTCGATCCTTAGAATCGTATTTTCAACAGCTAGTATTTTTGGTCGACTGAAAATGTACTTTCGGTCTATAAAAAATGACAGAATATCTGTCAAACGGTCTAAAGAAGCTTTTCTAACACTTGAAACAATTTTTGAACATCCTTACATTGCATATATCATATATTCAAGTTGTTCAAATCAATTTTTGTGATTCAAATTTTTAAATCCACTTTTTCACAAAAACCACTTGAGACAAACTAGATCATATCTTGTGTTTACATCTATTCTCTTTAAGCTTACTTTGTATCAAATACTTTCATTAGAGAGAGATTCTAGTTGAGAAATTCAATAAAAACAAAATTATAATTGTGAGGTGAGGTTGCCACCAGAGTCTGAGCAACCCGATTTAGGTAAAGTTGCCACCAGAGTCAAAACAATCCGATTTAGATGGGATTTTCACCGGAGTCTAAACAACCCGAGTGTAGGTGAGGTTGTCACTAGAGTCTAAACAACCCGTGAGTTAGTGAGATTGGCACCATTGTCTAAACAATCCATGTAGGTGAAGATTAGCACCGGAGTCAAAATAATCCGAGGTTAGGCATAATAGAGTCGGAGTCAAGACTATTGTAAAAGCATGGGTGAGCCTAAGAAGAATTCACTTCATTTGTAAAAGAGTTGGTCAAGCCTACAATCTTGATCCGAATAGTAGAAGCTCAAAGCAAGTTGTCGAGGGTCGGGGACGTAAGCAAATCGTTGTATTTATTGAACCTCATAAAAACTGAGTTTATATTTTCTCTATCCGTACACTCTTTACTTTATTGCAAACTATTTGATTGTGTGTTTGATATTTATTATTCTTAATTGACTTGGTATTATTGTTATATATTTGGTATTATTGTTCATTTAGCCTCAAAGTTTCAAAATAGTGATCTATGATTTTACATAGTTGAAAAGTTTCTTCGAAAGTTTTAAAACCCAATTCACCACCCTCTTAGGTAGTCAATCTTAGGCTAACAATGATGTCTGAGGTGTCCTATTAGGTCACTCGTAAGTCCAATCTACCTAAAGAGGCGACTGTAAGGATATGTACTATTTCTACAAAATCACAAAATAGCCATATAGTATTCTTTAATCAAACTACTTTTAGTCCTCAAAACTAAGTTATCAAATCATTTTGAATTTTCTAAAAATTTCGGCAGCACAATGGTCGTTTTTGATCAAAACCCAAAAATCCAATTTCCTGTAGAAAATAGTTCAAAATAATATATATGACGCCAACCAATATTACGTGCCGCCCAGGTAATTTATATCTCAAATCATATCAAAAATAGATATAAATACAATTTTTATAATTAAATTCACGAATTTCTATATTTACTGAAAATATGTAAATTTATAAATTAAACTAATTTTAGAATCAAGTAATTGAATTCCTACCTCAATCGAGTGTCTAAATAGTGCTACGGTGCTATGGAGAACGTTTGGTGCCGTTTAGGTATCGTTCGGAGGGTCGAGCGTCGTTTTGGTACCTTTGATTGATAGGGCCCAGTTGAATTTTCAAACAGAGCTTCAGGCGGCGATGGCATCATCTGGAACTGGGCCTTCGACTCCAGTGGCTGGCGAGCATCAATGGTGGCAGAAGACCTTCGTCGGAGCCTTGGCCAGTTTATGGTGTTTTCGCCGGAATTCGCAGGGAGAGAAATCGAGAGAGGAGAGAGAAACTGAGGGAGATGTAATGAGCTAGCCAAGTGTCAGCTCCTTAAATGGCAGTGCAATTTTTTAAAAAATTGCACATAAGTCCCTAGTTTTCAATTTTTCTTTCAAATTCGTCCTTCCAATTTACAATTTAGTCCCTCTTTCAAATATTTTCACATATTTGGCAAAATTCGAAATCAGTAATTTTTATTTTTATATTTTTTTGAAAATATTGGGTCAAAAGACCACATTACTCTTATAAAAATTGAGGGGTTTTCTATGAACACTATTCTTTATACTAAATTTGGTATAATGCTATTCATTTGGTATTAGTTTTCAATTTTTTATTTTATTTCCACTATTACCCCTACTTTATAACTTCCTATAGTCTTCAATTCCTAATATGAAATAAATTAATTGTTTTGAATTAAAAAAATGGATAACTGCGAAAAAAAACCCTAAAATATTATCTTTCTGTAATTTTAACCATGTCTTTTGACTTATGTAGAATTATACATCTACAAATTTGTACCTTTTGTGTATAAATTCGATAATTTATACTAACCATTTGAGTCATTTTGAATAATTTTTTTGTGTTAGCCAGCAGCATAAGACATTCTCAATTCAATTTTTGTGTTTAATAAGTAATTTGTTAGTCAATTTATAAGCAGAAGGTACGTAATTGCAGAAATTTAAAATGCGGAGGTATAATTTTGCACATGCTCAAAAACATAATTAAAATAATAGAAAGACTATATTCAGGATTTTTTTTTTTTGCAACTAACCCTTAAAAAAATAAAGAAAAATAAATAGAATATTCATTTTTAGTATAATTTTTGGTGCAATGAATTAGAGATTAACTTTTAAAATAATGTAAAAATTAAACCATTTTAGTATGATAGTTAATACTATTTTGGTGTCTTGAGTTAGAGATACCTAATAAAGTGTAAAGCTCGCATCACACTTTATTATTAGTGTATAATGTTTGAACACCATATATATTATTTTGGCATTTGTTTTCTTACTTATCATGTGGTGCTAAATGCTAAAGATGCTCCATATTGTTTTCCTTTTTTTTTTTAAAAGAAAAAGACATCCCCAACTTGCACGTGCAAATTATGGAGGTGACTACTGGCGAGTGTGATGAGTGAAGGCGCGTGCAAATAGAAAGCAAAGCAATGAATGAGAACAGAGCATTCAAGTAGGAATTCAGGAGGATCAGTTTGACGAAACAAACACTAGGGTAGAATTTCATTCCGCCATCACCGCAAACACAAAAGCATCCAGCTAACTTCAACTAAAGAAGCACTTCATTTTACAATTAACAATATACACATATATACTATATGGTGTTACATATCACAAACTCTTGGTCCAACCACGATTTGATATAATAATATTATAATATATAATATCACATAAAACCATATCATTATCCAGAAAGTATGTCTTGCTATTTGTGAGTAGCATTATGTGTTTATTTTTATAACATAATACTTACTTTTTGTAAAACAAGGGACGAGAAAAAAAAGGATTGCCATAGAACTACAAAAACTACAAACCCAATAGTGCTCAAATCCAGAGGTTATGAACTAATGTACATTGTACATTTTGTTCATGTGAGAAGGTTCCCCTTTGATCAGAACCATGTATTTTTCAATCAATGGTTCATATTGATTCTTCAGTTTTGGATTTTTCTTTTCTTTTTTTTTTTTTTTTTTTTTTTTGGGGACCTCTATAGCTTTACTCCTGGAAAGATGGTATGAGAAGCCTGTGGCTGTGCCCATACTCTTTAGACGCTCTCCCCCCTCAAAAAAACAAAATAATAATATAAAAAGAAAATAAATAAATAGATTATTTGAGTTTTATTTATTTGTTTTCGATCTTCTATTTTTATTGTTTATTTTTTATTTGTGACTAAGTAATATTGTCCTTTTTAGTGCTAATGGGTTCCTTGTGAGTTGTGACGACCAAAGCGAAGGCGGTGTCTATATACCTTGCCTGCAAAATAGGGTATTTGATTTTTTATTTATTATTTATTTTTAAATTTTTGCGTTTGAAAAACAGAAAGAAAAGATCTAGTTGACCAGTCAAAAGGGGCATTAATAGCTAGCTTCAAGACGTTGAGAAGATTAGTTTGAATGGGACATGCATTGACCAATTGTTTTCCCTTTCTTTGACTGTGCTACCAGAAGGGGGGAAAAAAAATCACTGTCTTGTACACTACATAATCCACAAAAAATAAAAATAAAAAATAAAAAATAAATAGCCCAAAATTTGTGAACAAATTACGAAAGAATAAATTGATTAAAAAAAAAAAGAGAGAGAGAGGATGAGGAAATTAACCGAATCAAGATGGGATAAAGCTATATTTTAACCTATATATGTACTATGAAGAAGTAGTACTACTTGATTCGAATTTGTAATATTTGTCAACAGCAACCGAAACATCCCAAGTGCAACTTAGTCCCTTTGGTATGGTTACAAGGTCTCCTGCTCCAAACTCCACAAACTCCGATGATGATGACCCTTTTGGATATGCCTTAACCTTCCCTTTTAATAGGTAACATGTCTCTTCTGCATCAAATTTCAACTGATACTTCCCCGGAGAACAACCCCATCTTTTTTTTTATAAATAAAAAAATAGAAATTAAAAAAAAAAGTCTCAATATAAGTTGCACAATATATTATCAAAAAGAACTATAAGAGGGATAAGAGTATATTTATATCTACTTACTTGGGCCAACACTTGATATTCAACTCGGAAAGCCTGGCTTCAGAAGGGTTTTTTTCAACAATAATTCTTAGGGAGGTTCCTGAGGAACTTGAGTTAGATGGTGATGAGGAGGATGATGATGTAGCCATGAAAAAAAAAAAAGGGTTATAACAAAAAAGAGAAAAATAAAAATTTTAATTCGTTCTATATATATGTTTTTCTCTCTCTAGGTTTTTGGCTATATACTATGGGATACTTGGAGAAGGAAGTAAAGGAATCTTGTCCATGGAAGAAGAAGGATAAGAGATATGTTAATATATAGACGAGTGTTTGGATAGGCAGCATAGTCTTCCCTCATTATTACCCTTTGACTTATCACATCTCGCCATGTCATAATAATCACATATTATAGGTTGTGCTTGTGTGTTTGTATAATACACATCATTTTTTGCATTAATAATATAATATAAAACCCAAATTTGGGAAGAGAGAGAGAGAGAGAACGTACGAACGGGTCTATATCACCTATCTATCCTTATCCAAATTTTTAATGCGTATAATTCTATAAAAATCTTCAATTTAGTAGAAAGAAAAATTATCTTTTGTCTATTTTCAGTATCTAGCACTATGTAATAACTGGTCATTATCGCATTTTACGTGAGTTAGTATTAATATTATAAAATATACAAAAGAATGTATCTATCTCTATATTTATTTTGATAAGACGAATATAACATCACTATTTATTCGATAAAGTAAATTTAATATAAGGTATTATTAATAATAAATTAAATATAATATTATATAAAACATTAAAGAATGTAAATATCTCTACATTTATTTGAGAAGAATATAAAACAACTATTTATTTGATGAACTAAATTTGATATAATGTATAATTAATATTAAATTAAATATAATATTATATAATATATATTATAACTAGTCATAGTATAACAAAATTATTATAAGGCCATTTATATCATGAAAAAGTAAGAATTAAATTAAGAATTTTTTAAAAATTTTAAAATCTCTATGCTTCATGATTTAATTTATATCTATGTATATATATTGGGGTTCTATAAAGTTGGGGAGTGAAAGCCCTCCTTACATTGTAGGGTCTTATGGTGTCAAGGACTAGGATCACTTGTGTGTAGCGACGGGACTCTCACAGGGGAGAGAGGGAGAGATCCGATCATTCTCCCCAGTCAAAGGGTTGACCCGATAATCCACCTGACAGGGCACACGTGGCGAAATATGACTGGAGATGTGTATCAACGTTTGACTGGGGAATCATAATCTTGAAGATGCCGACATGGCACTGTCCGACAATTTTGCTGTTTGGCTCCATTCCATGATTTTTATCGTCGTCTTGTTTATTTGTGTACATTTGTATATATTTATTCCTTATCCCACGAATCCAGTGGCGCACCCAAAGGGAAGAATTTCGCACGTGCTCTTACACGTGCAAAGATTGGATCAGAATTGTACACTAGACTACTCGACACATGACCTTGTTGTTTTTCACTGAGTGGTCATTCGTCTAAAAACGACAACACAATGTCTGGTACGACACGTGTGGACACTGGACAGAAATAAAATTCTTGCCAACTAAGGTAGAACTTATCTAGTATGCACTAATGTCAGCCATCGTTAATAATTCTTCGATTTGTTGGTTATTAACAAGAGGTAATGTTCTCTTGTACTCATAAGTGATATATTTATATTCGCTAAGCGTATACTATATATTTGGCAACACTTTTTCTTTCTTTTTTTTTTCATTTTTTTTAATGCGGGCCTTGAAAAACAAGAATAGAAGCATGTGGTTGGTGAGATTGCTTATTGGTCACTTTATAAGATGTGGCCATAAGCATTATTGTAGTGTGTGTATATATATATATATATATATATATTCATATAGGATGTGACCACATTATGGGCTTTGTGGACGTTTTCCCTTCATTTTTTTTTTTAATTTTTCATTCATTCCTCTTTATAATTCATATGTTATAAAAATGATTAAATTTAGTTCTTAAGTTGATGGAAAAACTTATTTGACAAAAATATTTTCCTTTACACAACCTTTTTTAAAAGGGTGATAATTCGTATTGACAGATTGAGTTCATGTTCGATTGATAGGCACTGTCTACGTAAAATCTTTCAATCCAAACCCAACCCTTGACCCACTATATTGAAAATCCTCAACACTAATCCAAACCGCACATAGGTTCACCTGAAACCGATACACACTCGTTTAGATAACCAACACTTAACTTACAACCTATTATTTCCCCCATTTTTAGGACTAGTTTAACATTATTTTAAAATAAATAATAAAATTTTTACACAAATTAAAGTATTCTTATTTATTGGATGATACACAATCAAAAACTAACATTATTTTGTCTTTATTTTTTTATTAGTTTTTAAAGTAGGAATACTTTTATATATTAATTGGCGGGTCAAACAAGTTAGTTTCATGTTAGATGAGTTGAGCCCAACTGGACCCAGTTTTTATATTCCAACATTTTTCATCAATAATAACTCGCAAAAAATATATCATGTTGTCGTTTTTTATCCTAAATTATCATCTCTAATTTTAATATCACAAAATTTATAATTTTGCCTTTAATAAAAATTATAAAGCTCCATCGACAACTAGATCTATAAGCTAAAAAATACAATTATACTGAATACCAATTAATTAAATATCTTAAAAACAAAATCAATTTCATCAAAATTCTTAGTATTTTCATTTATTAGTAGTTTCGGAGGGTACTTAATCTAATCTTATTTTGTTTTATAAACAATAAGTGAGTTCGATCAATAACGTACACACTATTTTAAATTATATTATAATATAAATGTATCATTACATTAGTAAACATATATATATATATATGTATATATGTACCAAGTTAATGACTTATCTCCCGGTGCTTACTTTCCTATATATCTTTAGACTTTTTATCATCAATTATTGCCTAGCTAATTATAATACACGATAAAAAAAAAAGTGTACACATATATGTAAATACATAATATTTTATATAAGGGGAGGTGGTATTTCTACTTAATTTGTCTTCCACTACGAATAATAAAATTCATCAAGTGGTTTGAATTTCAGTCTCATTTTTTTAATTCTACTTTCATTCAACTTTTCTACGAGGTATCATAAAATCAAACAACCCAGCATAATGAAAAATTGAAAATGATAATATGATCACGGCATTTAAAACTTATGAATAGTAGTACTATTTATTAACGTTGCCATTTTTCTTTACAGGCAAAGGAACACATATACATATCTCAGCAATTTATTTAAACATATAATGTCTATGGAACATGCTGGAGTGGTTCAAACCAATTTTCAAATTTTATTATTAATAATGATACTAAAATTGAGCACATAGTAATTTGAGTAGTTATATATATATATATATAAAAGTTTAGAAATAATTAATAATGTTATGTTGTTGCGGTGGATAGCTTTTGATCTATTATTAATTAATGTTTTAACTTGTAAGATTAACTAGTATAATTAGGTAGTATTATGATCTGTTACCCACACCAAAAGCATTGAAAATAAAGGTTGAAAATTGCAATAATTACATGAATTTAATAAGGCGTGTTTCACGGCTTGCTTGCATGCATGCATGCACAATTTTTTTCTCTATTAATTTTTCTTTTGTATGCACAAAAGTTGATTTGATAGGTCAACAGCTCTTTCTCGACCGGAAGATATTAATAATGGCATCTAGAGAGTGCTGTACTTTTAGTTAAGCTCCTTGTTTGTTTTATTTATTTATTTATTTATTTTAAGGTAAGATCCTCGTTTGATATTTCTTTGCGCAAAATATCTGTTTTAAATGTTTTCAAAAGTAAAGAAAAGTGATCCCAAAAAGAAAATTGGTTTTATTTTTATTTTTACTTTTTTATTTTTTTTTTATATTTTACATTAATAGAAGTCTTAGAAGATTGTGTGGCACTATGATTAGTAAATGCGATGACATATGAGAGCCTTTAAGTTAGGGCTATACATATTTAGTTTAGCCTATCGGCCATTCAAAAGGAAAAAGGCAGCACAAAAAGAAGAACTACTGTCACCGATAGAGAAGTAAACGGGGCGGGACGGGGTCGGAGAATGCCCTCTCCGCCCCTGTCCCCGACGCCAGATTTCATCCCCGTCCCCGTCCCCGCCCCTGAGGAATTCCCAGCGGGGGCGGGGCGGGGAATCCCTGACGGGTTTAAGGTGGGGCGGGGAATCCCTGACGGGTTTAAGGCATGGCAGGGAATCCCCGCCTAATAAACATAATAATTATAAAAAATTACATTTTAGTTACATCTCACTCCTAGGGATGAAATTTTATTTTATCTCTTAATTCAACATCATAGAGTGATTTAAAAAAAATCATAGAGTTAATATATGTATATATCATAGAGATAAAAGCTCTACTCCAATTTTATTAAAATAAAAAAGACACAAAATATCAATAATAAAAAAAAGTCCAAAAACTATAAAAATACCATGAGTCTATAAATACCATAATGTAATTTGTGTTATGTTTATATATACAATTTCATTTTTGTTATGTTTATGTATATATATAATTTTTTTTAGAAAATAATGTAATAACTATATCGGGGCGGGTTCGGAGCGGGGAATGCCGCCCCCGGCCCCGTCCTGACCCTGACTCGGGTATGTGTTTACATACCCGACCCCGACCCCGTCCCCGAACCTGCCCCATTAGGGGTGGGGCCCTGCGGGGACCCGACCTCGCGGGGCAAATTGACAACCCTAGTCACCGATAACCGATATTTAGTTGATTGTATAGCAGGGGCAGAGCAATATGGGGGCAGAGGGGTAATTACGTCTTTGAATTTTATTTTTCTTCTAAATAGCATGTGATTTTTTTTCTATCTTTAATTTATTGAAATTTAGCCTTTGCTCTCCTTAGATTTGTAAAATTTTAAGTATATTCCTCAAATTTTGAGTTAGACTTTTCTATAATTAAATCACATTTAATTTTTTTATCCTATCAAGATTAAATTCCCGACTCCGCTCAGGTTGTATAATATTTTGTAAACTTTATCACCGTTATTTGATAAATGAATAAACAGATAAATAAAGAGAGAAGAAAAGAGAGGGCACAAAAACTTACAAGTAAAATTAGCAAACGGAACAATTAAAGTTCGAAAATTTGAGAGCACCACATATAGATTCCAAATATCCAATTGTTGTAATTGCTTTAACTTCATTGATGACTACATTAACCTCCAAAAGCTTTGAATTCTTACATCCTTTCTAAGAAAATAATAAATAAATTTCAAATTTCCAACTACAAATACCGTCTGGTCCGTCTCTTACTTTTTTCATTTTTTTTTTCCGCGATGAAAGTCTCTTAATCCTTACTCTTTAGCAGTATTTCTTAGTTAAATAACACATTCACGGTTGGGCCTTTCCGGAAGCTTTCATGACAGAGGAGGAAATGGACATATTTAGGTTTGTTTGTTTGTTTTTTTTTTTCACCCGGAAGCAAAATGACTTTTTATGACCACTTTTAAAAATGATATTTTAAAATTATTATAAACTTAATGAACAGTAAATCCTAATTTTTATGGTTGTAACGCAACAATATTTTCAGGGTCATTAGAAAAAAAAAGAAGACTATTAATCACTACGGTCATAAAATTGTGACTAACGGTCAAATTTCCTCTTGTAGTTAAAAAGGGAAAATTAGATATTATACAGTATTTTTCAAAAAAAAAATTTAAAAATATAGTGGTTAACATTTTTTTAAGGTGTGGTATGGTTTTTATTAGAAAAATACCTTTTTAAAAAAATATTTAGAAAATGTCATTGTTTAAAATAATAACTAGTAACTAAAGGTATTTATAACTAGTATATAACTGGTAACCAGTAACCGGTAACTAGTTTTCAGAAACTGGTAGTCAGTGACCATTTTAAAAAAGTGATATTTTTCTAATAAAAATCGTACGAAAATTTGAAAAAAGCCTGACTTCCATAATTTTGTAATTTTTTTAGTTTTTTATAGGTAAAAGTGTTATTAAGCCTTATAAAAAAAGTTATTTTCGCCCAAACTACTCTTGCCCGAGTCCAAATGGGAAAATACCCACTAGGATCGTATTGACTTCAAAATGGTTTTAAAAAAAAAGAGGTTAAAGTTGTTTGACTAGTCCCAAAAAAGTTATTATAGAAAAAGAGTAAAAAAAAAAGTGTTTATGAGAAATGGCAATTTTTGTCAGCTCAATTTAAAAAATGATCGTTTTTTACAGCTATTTAATAAATGATTGTTTATAAATTTATTTTGATATTGATCTACCTTTTATAAAGTAAATTAATTTTTTATAAAGTAAATCAATTTTCAAAAAATAAATAAATATATTTTGGTATACCAATATATGAAAAAAGATCATTTTTAAATAATTTTTAAAATTAAACCGTTTTTTAATACTATTTGGAAAACGGCTATTTTGCAAATTATGATCCAAAATTCGGCCATTTGGCTAAAAAACAAATAAACAAATAAAGGCATCGTGGCTGAAATTACTCATAGTCAGGTCCATTTCCCAAGCCCAAAGGCCGTTGAGTGGACCGTTACACTTGAACAATGTAAACATGGGCCTATTTTTTGGGGGGCTCTCTTGACATGCAAAAGGAGCAAGGAGAAATTAGGCCTTTTACAGCATTTTTAGAAAGAAAATTTGAAAAATATGGTGATGTTTTTTGTAGGTTCGGTACAATTATATTAGAAAATACCTTTTTCTGAAAAATATTTAAAAAATACCATTTTTTTAATACAGTAATTAGTGACCTGTAACCCATTTCCAAAAACTAGTAACTTTTAACCAAAGGTATTTATAACTAGTAACTAGTAACCGGTAATCATTTTTCAAGAATGGGTAACTAGTAATTATTTTAAAAATAATATTTTTCTAAAAAAATTTTAAAAGTGATATTTTTTTAATAAAAACTGTATCGAAATTGGAAAAAAAAAATGACCACCGTTTTTTTTTTTTAAATTCTTTTGGTTTTTATAGATAAAAGTGTTAGAAACCCAAAAAGCAAGGGCTTAGGGCTCACACAACCCGGTTTCTCGTATGAGGGGTGAGGAAAGGACATGGATAAGATTAACTTGGGCCGAAATGATTTTTTAGTAAATGTTTTAAAAATAACATTTTCAGAGTGTCGAGAATATTTTTACCCATATTCATGAGCTTCTTGACTATAAAAGATTATTTATTATGATATTTTTAGGAGTTTTTCATAATTAATATTGGGAATTTGGCAAGCGGTATGAAATCTAAAACAGAGTGCTCACTAGCTGAGCAAAAGTGAGCACTCTAATTGTTTTTTGTTTTTTTTATTAACTAGTAGGTTTTTCAATTCGTTGTCGTTGTGTACTTATTTGGTTCAAAATGATCACACATTTTGTAATTTGTCAGCAATCTGGGATGTCTACATGGACCTGAGCCATCTAGATGTTTTTGTCCGCTAGCACATCTATGGCAATTGTTCTTCATGTGGTTTTAAAGGAAATACTGCGACTCATTTCAGCTGAGCTCTTCCAGTACGAAAAGTTCATAATCTGGGGAGAATAATTCTCCATGAAAGAGTGATGACTTCTTGTGAGCACATCTTATTCATCATATAAAAACTTCGAGGGATTCAAGCTAAAGTCTAAAGAGAGGGAGTCTCTTGATTTCGTGCAGCACAAAGGGTGAGTTTGAGCTTCAAGGAGCTAAGAATAGCTGAGAGAGATTCTCAGTTCTTCAGAGTTAGTGGGAGCCTAATCATCAAGCTTCTGAGTGGGATACTCAGCAAGTTCAAATCCACATCTCTCAAGGAAGATCGACAGTTGGTTCCATCAAATCAAAAAGAGAGTTTCTATTCGTTTGTGTAATTCCTTTGTTATTGTAATCTGACCTTGATTGTATTTAGTGGATTTGATTCATCTGGACTTGGTCCCTTGGATATTAGATCAAGAGAAATCTTAGTTGAATGAAGTAAAATATGTGGTGTTGATTTTGATTATTTTGATATTTGAATTCATTTCTTGAAATCCCTTATTGTCGAAAATGAACTTAACATTCTCAGCTGGTAATTGATTGAAATTTGGGCCCCCTTAAACCTTCAGTTAAGAAGCTGTTAACTAATAACTATAGGTCGAAGCGTCTTTTACCCTCCTAAAAATGTCACTTTTATAAAATTCACATAGAAAGTCATTTTGGCCCAAGTAAGTCCTACCCATGTCCTTTTTTATATCAATGGTTACGGTGGGCCGAGTCCAACACATATTATACGGGGCCGGGATCGACACGTACTACGCGGCAAGCTCAATAATTCAGAGTCAAGTGGGACCCACCATCTGCATGTGGGACCCCCTTCCCATGAATGGGCCACTACTCGCTATGTATTCGTGGCTTGGTTTCAGTACACCAACTCAGGAGGAGTGAGTCCTGAACAATTATTAACTATTAAGTTATTTAAAAAAAAAAAAAACCTATTAACTATTAAGAAAGATAAATAATGCCAGCTGTCGCTTTCGCGTCGGCGATTAGGAGATTAAACACAAGCACGTGGATATTTTCTCTTATTTTTTAATTCGAAAAAAATCATGGCATGTTGATCCGACTTACTTTTTGGTCAACTCCGTAGATATCTGGGATCAACAGCGCACGTTTATCCAGCTCATTTTCTATTTTTCTATTTTTTTTTCTTTATCTACATTTCCATCTCCCTGATCTCTCAATCGGATCCGTACATCTTCATCTTTTTCTTACTTTTCCTTGATTTAGGTCCTCTTTGCTCATTTTGTGGCTCTAAACTCCACTCCCAAAACCAAACTCATCCATGGCTACTCAAGGTCAAGTCATCACCTGCAAAGGTAACACTCACTCACTCTCTCTCTCTCTCTCTGTATGAATATATATATATATATACACAGATATTTGTGTGTATTTTGGGCGAAATCTGAAGTGGTTGTGGGTGATGTTTTGTTTGGAAATCGGAAGCTGCGGTGGCCTGGGAACCCAATAAGCCCTTGGTAATCGAAGACGTACAGGTGGCTCCGCCGCAGGCCGGAGAGGTCCGGATCAAGGTTCTCTACACTGCTCTCTGCCATACCGATGCTTATACTTGGGGCGGCAAGGTCCACATTTTTTCACTTTTCTGTAGCTTTCTCCCTTGTTTCTATCTATATTATGTTTGTGACTCTATGTTTTTGCTAATTAGCTTAATAGAAATTTATTAAAGACTTACTTAGTATGATACTGATTAAGACTTGTAATTAATGATGAAAATGCTTGGTTTAGTTTGTGGTGGTCTAATGAAATTGAGCTCGTTTGTTTTGGTTTTCTCTAGTTGTTAAGACATTCTGTTTTTGAGTATGAAGAAGCCCATTTGACCCCTTTTATGTATATATAAACATCAAACACTACTAGAAACTTTAAAAGTCTGATTTTCTCGTGGAGATGTGAAAGGTACTTGCTTCCATATCCAGTCTCTATTGTCATCATGCTTGTTTGAGTAGAAAATAGCCATTAAAAAAAAAAAAAAAAAGAAGAAGAAGAAGGAAGAGGATGAAGAAGAAGACAAATTAAACAAACAGGGGAAAAAAAGTTACAAGGACTAAGGAGAGCTTATGAGCTTATTTTGTCAAAGAGAGCATCCTGTAAGGCCATCTTATGTAGGTGAGAGTACACGAGAAGAGTTCGAATCATGCCCTTGGCGGCAATTGTTAGACACCGTTTTGAACCTAAAATTAGCTTGAAAAAGAAAAAGTATAAAGTATAAACTTGCCTAATCATGTGTCCCTATATTCATTGCAATTTTAAGAAAATTAACATACAGGGTAATAAGTAATAACATTTTGATTTTCCTCATAATTATTGTGGTATGTTAGGATTCATACTATTTACAAATCATGTTCTGTATTGTAATACAGATTACGCTTCAATTTCCCTGCAGGATCCTGAAGGTCTCTTTCCATGTATTCTTGGTCACGAGGCTGCAGGGTATGTAAACCACGTGTATCAGACGTGATTTGTGATATGTTCCAATGATTTTGTTTGATGAGGAAAGAGATTGGGCAATTTTGGTGCAGGATTGTGGAGAGTGTTGGTGAAGGTGTAACTGAAGTTCAGCCCGGAGACCATGTTATCCCTTGTTACCAGGCAGAATGTCGGGAGTGCAAGTTTTGCAAGTCAGGGAAGACAAATCTCTGTGGCAAAGTACGTGCTGCCACTGGAGTAGGAGTCATGATGAATGATCGCAAGAGCCGTTTCTCCTTCAATGGAAAACCGATCTACCACTTCATGGGAACCTCAACATTTAGCCAGTACACTGTTGTTCATGATGTTAGTGTTGCAAAGATAGATCCACAAGCTCCTTTAGAGAAAGTATGCCTTCTTGGATGTGGTGTCCCTACTGGTAAGGACTTGTTCTTCGTATTTGCTAACCTGCTTTGTAAACTAGTTACAGTGTTTAGGCCTTTTAATGGATTACTTTCGATATGCCTTATATATTTCATACTTACCAGTGATTTTTGGCTCTTGTATACATGGAATCTTTGAGCCATCTATCATTGTGATCGCCTAAGTTGCTTGTAATTTATGTGTCATCTTTTAGGTCTTGGAGCTGTTTGGAACACGGCAAAAGTAGAGCCAGGTTCCATTGTTGCTATTTTTGGTCTTGGGACTGTTGGTCTTGCAGTAAGTTTCTTGTGGGGCCTTTGAGTCATTTCCTTCTGCTGAATGCTTTAATATTACTCAATTTGATCGTCACATGACAGGTTGCAGAGGGTGCAAAAGCAGCCGGCGCTTCACGAGTAATTGGCATAGATATTGACAACAAGAAGTTTGATATAGGTATAGCTTGGGAGTCATCCATAGCCTATGAATTTGATGTAGAGATTAAAAGAAAAAAGAAAACGGATAGAAAAAAACTTTGGTACAGGAATATGACTCGAAAATGCATTGACTCATCATATTACTCAATTATCCTTCTACTTAACGTTTGCAACTCTTATCTTCTCGTAGTAGTTGTTTAGGTTACACAATTTTCCATGCGTTTTTCACCTTTCTTCTAACAAAGCCTCGCTTAAGTAAATTATTGATACTGATGTTTCTAATTGTGACTTACAGCAAAAAACTTTGGAGTTACGGAATTTGTGAATCCAAAGGACCATGAAAAACCAATCCAACAGGTCCTTGTCGATATCACGGATGGAGGTGTTGACTACAGCTTTGAGTGCATTGGAAATGTCTCAGTGATGCGGGCTGCTCTGGAATGCTGCCACAAGGTGAGTGCTACCTTATGGCTTGAATTATTATAATATGAAACTCATCTTACTGGCTCAGAAAAAAACTCTCAGGGTTGGGGAACGTCAGTTATTGTGGGTGTAGCAGCATCTGGGCAGGAAATATCAACTCGACCTTTTCAGCTGGTGACAGGCCGTGTTTGGAAAGGAACAGCCTTTGGGGGCTTCAAGAGCCGTTCACAAGTGCCTTGGCTCGTTGATAAGTACTTGAAGAAGGTAGACTTTTTGGCAAATGTCAACACACCAATTCCTCTACACCTGACGTTACTGACTGTAACATTACTTTCATCCTTTTGTTGCAGGAAATCAAGGTTGATGAGTACATTACTCACAATTTGACTCTTGGGGAGATTAACGAGGCATTTCATCTGATGCATGAAGGGGGATGCCTCAGGTGTGTTCTATCACTGGATGCGTGAAGTGTTCTGCGAGAGGCCTATTTTGCAAGTTTCTCAAGGACCTGTGTTTATCTTTGCCTTTTCTCTATTTACCACCTGTGATGCCTTGTTGAAATTGTCCTCTTTTTCTCCCTTGTGTCGATGAAGTTGAATAACTTGGGAGTTGGTAGTGCTGTGTTGAACTTGCCTTTTCCTTTTTCTTCTCTCTGGTAAATCAAAGCTAAAATAACGTCTAAAGGGGACCCTATGTTGTTTTTTCCTTTGCCTTATCTTCTGCCCTTATTGAAAGGCTATTGGTATTATGACCTTTTGTTTTGTCTTGTTTCTTGATCTTTGTGAAAATTTGCGCGATATTATTTCACATTTATAGAAGGGAAATGGTTCTAGATAGTAGTAATTGAGTAAAGATTGGGATACCATAATCTCATATTAAAAATTTGCACTGGTGATGTAACATCATTTTTAACTACATAACTTTAAATTGTGTAGTCCTACTCAATAGCGGAGCTTTGATCAAAATTGTGGGGGGCATAATGTAAATTTTTTGAAGAAAACAAAAAATTCACAATGAATTGCATGTTAATAAATGCGAAAGTATAAACCATAATTTTAGGAAAGCAAGTATATAAACCATAATTTTAGGATGCCTAGTGTATAAACCATAATTTCAAGGGGGAAATCTTTTATTTTTTAACTAAATGTCAATAAATTTAAATACAAATTACATATTAGCTAATATAAAATGCTAAGTCAGGGGGCAAATGCCCCCTTGCCCATGTATATACCTCCCAAATTGGTTTCACTTTAGAATAAAAAGTGGTTAAATTGCATAGTCCATCATTTGGTGTAAATTTTTAGTGTACGATTTTAGTGTCTATATCGTTACTAGTAGGAGTATTTTGAAGAATAATCTTATTAAGATTGTTACATTATAATATAACAAATGTCACATTATTTTTAATCACAAAATTTTATGATTTTTTTAGGAATAATCATTTGTCATTGATAGTGTGACACTCCGTCATATAATACCATGATACTACAAAAAAGTTAAATTTTCAAAGTACGGTTGAAAAAGTCATTTTAGTCCAAATTACTAGTGTCCAAGTGCATTTCCCCTTGTAAAAAACGCTAAAGTGGACATGTAAGTAAGTCTTAACTTGATTAAAGTTGAAGAATCTTCATTGACTGGATCTGATTCAGGTTGCTAAGCGTAAAGAAAATAGATCAAATTGAATTGTTAAAAATCAATCTAAAAATAAGAAGTTAAAAAAGGATAGACACAGACGTTGATTCAAATAATTTGATAATTGAGATCATAAAGGCTTATTCTTGTGATTTTGTCTTTGTAAGCACCTAGAGGTGATTGGGCTGAGTACAAGTTTTGAAGGATGCTACAATTTATAGCAGTTTTTGTTTTTGTTTTTAATCGAAAATTGCTATACAACATTTGTTTTTCAAAGAATGGCTGTCCGTGTAAGACGTCTTTAAAAAAAAAGCACAACAATTTAGAGCAGATTACATCATCAACCTTGGTGGGGGGTTTCTTTTTTCTTTTTCTCGATGCACAAGAACTTTGGAAAATTATAATAAAAGAAATAATCTAAACCTTTTCAAATTTTACCATGGACAACCCGTTGGCTCAAACTGAATCCAAAATAAAATGCAAGCTTGAATCAGATTAAACGTTGTGATAAAACAAACATAGATTGATTATTTATACCGTTGTGGTTACTTAAATAAGTAATAATTTATATTGTTTGGTTTTGGAAGTCAGAGCATAATTCTTGATAACCATTACTAAATTGTATATTTTGTATATAAGTTGTGGCTTATTACAGTTAAAAATTTAATGGTTTGTGAGAAAAAAGTATTGCTACAACATCGCATAATTCTTAGTATTCGACTATGTAAATTGAAAATTCAAAGTATCGTTTTGTCTCAATTACCAAATTGGATGATGCTCGGTGTACTAAGATTGTTATCGAATTTTTAATACCAACATATATAACATATGAGTTGGCATTATTCAATTGGTGTATTAGAACTTACCACAAATAAATTAATCATAAAATTAAAAAAATAATAATAAAAATTTTGTTTTGATTTTCAATTTTTATAAATAAAAAACATGTTTGACAAATTTTATTTCACTACTTATTTCCAAAAATAATAAAGTACAAATAACAAGAAAAAAATTTATATAAACTTATATTTGTGTATGTATATATATATATATGTATATACACACTTATGTACAAATATTTATATGATATTTTATTTTTGAAATTTGTTTAAAAAATAAAGGTATTAGAAATTTTTTTTATCACTTTTTTTGAAATTTTTTATAATATTTTTTAAAAACAAAGAACAAAAACAAGGTTGCCAAGTAAAATTCCAAAAAAATTTCTATTTTTTTGTTAAAAAAAACAAAAAACAGAAAACGAAAGTGAATCTAAACAAGCCCACAATATGTCACAAGTTGTTAAATTTTTATTTTAGATTTTTATCGGAAATGAGTTATTTTCGAAGTACATATAATTTGGTAAGAATAATGTTAGGTGTCCCCAAATTTATACTAAATTGTTAATACCAACACATGTGACATGTGAATTAACATCATTCAATTAGTGAATAAAAAACTAGAAATGAATCCAAACAAGTCACGCATGATTAAGATAGTCTATTATATAAATTGAAAACAAAAGAGCAAAATGGCACAACAGTTATAGTAATGATGGGATTATTAATCTCATTAACCCCTATTGTTTTTGTGTATCGGCATATTTGTGATCAACTCAAAAGTTCCCGTGTCTCCGTACAACCGATAAAGAGCTTGTGATTATTAGTCAAAGTCAAAACACAATAAAATAAAAAACCAACATAAAATGAACTAGAAGAACCTATTTAAGGACGAGAACATAGTAACGACTCGAGGAGGAGTTGCTCAATCAATAGAAACTTCAAAAGTGGTACTACCCGTACTAATATACTACGTTGTTGTTCTTGTTCTTAAATTTTCCAGAAATATTTGGGATAAAAATGGATCATAACTTAACTTTTATTTCAATGTTTACACTAGTCTTTTAAATTGAATAGACCCAACATTAATGGGACGAGTGACACTTCCTCTCAAGAAACGTACCCTCCCCAAGGTAACAATTATTATTATTATTATTTTTTTTTTATTTTTTTAATCTCTAATGTTCGATGATGATGATGATGATGATTATCTATTTTGTTCAACTTTTAGAAAACTTTAATTGTTTGTTTCTAAAGAAACTAAAATGGAAAATCGAAACCAAATTCTTCAAATTAGGGCAAAAGATCAAGAATCGACCACGACGACGATCATGGGGATGGGGATGGTGATGTTGATGTTGATGATGAAATCAGTAAATTACCAGACGATATTCTGGTCTCGATTCTCTCTTGCTTGTCACTACGAGACGCGGCGCGAACGAGCGTCCTCTCTCGGCGATGGGAGAATCTCTGGACCCTGATTTCGCGACGACTGGACTTCGATTGGAGCTCGACAATGGAGGACTTGAGGTGGCTCAGGAAGGAACGGAGTCGCGAAAGGTCAAGGTACGCGAATTGGGTCAATCGGGTTTTGGGGAACCATCGGGCTTCGAAGCTAGACGAGTTGAGAATCTGCTTCGACATTGATAATGCTTACTTTAGGGATATTGACAATTGGGTCGAATTCGCGGCTCGAAAAGAGGTGAAGAAGCTCGATTTAGGGTTTCCAGGTCGATGGGGTGGAGTATTGACGGACCCTTATGCGTTTCTTGGTCTGGATGGTATTGCAATTTTGGCCAAGAACAAGGGGCAGAAGTGGAATAGTGTCTTTTTTTCTCTGACTGATCTTACTCTCAGTTTTGTTAGTGTCAAGGACGAAGTTGTTCAGTATTTCTTGGCTAATTGTCCCAACCTTGTGAGTCTATGCGTCAAGGGTTCGAAAGTTAGTGTCAATTTGGAGGTTTCTGATCCATTTCTCAAGTTGAAGAGCTTAAAGATTTTGGAGTGTCCTAACATGAAAAGGGTTAAGGTCTCGGCCCCTGATCTCGCTTCGTTCGGATATCATGGACCGTTGATTGACGTGCCGTTCAAAGACGTTCCTCTTCTCTCTGAAGTTTATTTCGGTGGGGAGAATACCATTTCACTGGTTGATCATTATCAACAGCTTTTTGGGTATTTTTCTATGTTGAAGATACTCAAGTTGGATATGTCTTTTTCGGTTAGTATTTGATAAAACTTTGTTACATTCACTTTGCTCTGTCTCTTTCTCGTGTTGTTTTTATATATTTTGTCCTTAATGCTACTTAGGTCTTCAATAGTGTGGCCAGAAATTTTGAGACTCAATTTCCTGCATTAAGTAATCTTGAGCAACTGGAACTGTCGACAATGGCTTTCGGCAATCAATGTCTCCTTTGGCCATTTTTGATGATAAAGGCGGCTCCGTTCTTGCATAGGTTTTCAATGCAGGTTGGTGCATGTTCTTACTTGTAGCTTACGCAATGACATAAAGACTTATATACTATCTTTTCGTTTTCTTTCTGCACCTTTTTTTTTTTCTCTCTTTTATTCTATTTCAAATTTGGCATTATGAAAGTTTATTTTAGGCCATTTTTGAGTTTGATATACTATTAAGATTCGAGAACCGGGAAAATGGATAACAAGGGAAACAGAAAAAAAGGCCTCTAATGTTTAGCATTTGAGTCTTATGATACTTAGAGTACTCCTTTACATCTGTTTAACAGATTATCCAAGTGTGTTCATATAGCATATTGTTGACTTCTCTTGCTTTCACTAAAATCATTGTTTGCTAAGTGAAAAAGACTGACTTTTGACTAATTTTATCTTTGTGACAGATGTTGTTCAAGTCCTATGAAGAATTATATGCTAGAAATCAGGTAATAGATCTTTAGTCAAATGCTTTATTAGTGGTATAGATTAAATCTCTTACTAACAATACTAATCTTTGTTGTATGTGACAGTTAACAATTGAAGATCAGCTTAAGAAATTAAAGGAGGCTATTTTATTTTCGCATCAGTGCCTTAAGGAGGTGGAGTTAATTGGTTTTACTGGCTTTAAAAACACAGTTGAGTTTTGGCTTTGGTTACTTGAGATTGCCGTCTCAATCGAGAAGGTAACCATTGATGTTTGCCATCCCTCTCTTGAGGAAAGGCCATGGCTGGATGTTAAGACCGGGGATTTAGACACAGCTCGAGACCGTGTCAGGGAACTTACTAAAACCACCTATCATCATCCAATAGATATTATCATACTCTGAGTTCTAAAATATATATACTTGCAAATTTTCCTGCTTTTTTCTCTTTTTTCCTTTTTAGGGTTAATATGCTTTGTAATTTAGTTACGAGAGCGGTGCAGTCGTATCTTAATTAACATGAATTCTATAACAGAAAAGTTGTCTTAGCTATTATAATCATAGCTTAAAAGTTTTGGTACCACTTGAATTAACATGAATTCTATAAAAAAAGAAAAGTTGTCTCAACTATTTTAACAATAGGTTAACAGATTTGGTCGTATTTTAATTAACATGAATTCTTTATAAGAAAAGTTGTCTTAATTTTTATAACGGCTATATTGTCAAATTTACTTTTACATGATTATAAACAATGCCTAAGATTGCATTTTAATCACTAAATTTTAAGACCATTATAATTAGTCTCTAACCTCTTGAACTTCCAAGGAAATGTACTGTTGGTCCTCAACATAGCTTTAGTTACTTTCTAACAACACGTAGAACTTTTTATAAATTGTGACAAGAAAAAGTAAACCAATGTATTATTTTCAAGACTGAAATGCCCGTGTCAAGAAATACACGATAATTTGATCATGTAATAAACAATAGTTTATTTTAGTTTTTTAATAATTTGTTGTATACTTTAAATTTTAAATTGTCAAGTAGTATATTACCGTAACTATCTTTATTATGCTTGTTTGAATATATTTTTGCAATCTTTTTTAAAAAAATAATAAAATAAAATAATATAATAGCAATCTTCACCTTTTATTTAATTTTATAGAACGAAAAAAAGAAAAATAAAAATGTATCCAAACAAACTAAAACTCTGGAATTTTCTTTCTTTTTTTTTTTTGGGAAAAAAAAGCGTCTAATGTTTAGTTTACAGGGAAAGAAAGCATTATTCTGCCCACCATATCTCTTATATATATATATATATATATATCACGTGTATGGTATTCAATAGTTAATATAAAACTGATATATTCTTCCGTTTACCAATAAAAGTAAATTATAGATACACATAGATATATTATATAAAGGGCACCAATTCAGTAGGTAATTTTTTTTTTTATAAAACCTATACATAGGTATTATTTTAGCTAATGAAAAATTTTTTTCCACATTTTTTTATATTAAAAAGTAAGAGAGAGAAATAACATTAATAATGCACGTCTTTTCATGCACTTCATTATAACCATTGAATCACTATTAGACGATAATCCAATGGCTAAAAAAAAAAAATACCTACACATAGGTAAAAAAAAAAAAAAAAAACCTACTGGATTGGCAACCTATTATAAAAAGTATTAAAAAAATACATTTAGTATAATTACTCATAATGGAATATTCGAAGGGTTAACAGCAAAAAAAATATTCTGAAATTTGACTTTTTTGTAATTTAAATCCTGTGCTTTAGAATATGTTAAAAAAAAAAAATACTTTCACATTGTAAAATTTTTAAAAAATTTATCCTCCATTAATATTTTGCTTTATTTATGTTAGTCCAAACGATTTTTTGGTATTTATTTCAACTATTTAGAAATACGAATAACATAACTTAAGTCTGAATTCATCATCATCTAGGGAGCAAATTTGTCAGATATGGACATAAGGTACAAATTTTTTTAAATTTCAAACATGTGAAGGTATTTTTTATAGAAACCAAAACATATGATTCAAATTACAAAAAGACCAAATTTCATGAGATTTTTCTTTTTTTTTTTTACCCCCTTTGAAAGGATTGTTTTTTCTATTGAAAATAAGGACAGTTTAAACACCAACCAACTGATTAATCATTTATTCCTAGTTCCTTTCTTTGAACAAACTAAATACCTTATAATTCCCCCAACCCCCACCAATTCCACCCACCCCTCCCAATACCTTATTAAGTAGTACAACAGTTACTTTTTAGGGTAAATTTTTTATTAAAAAAAACATTGTCTATCCCATTTACTAACGCAATAAAAAAAATATTTACAAGATTAATAATAATAGAAAAAAAAAAAGATAACTGTTGTACTACTTAGAGACTGGAATTTGATAAATTATATATATATATATAAAAATATAAGGGATAAACTGTAGTACTTTTCCTATTATCTCACCAATCACGTTGTTGTACTTTGACTTTCTGTTTGAGAGTAAATTGGATTTCACCATGTTTTGTTCATCCAAAGAGCACTTCAGTAAATTTACACACACACTCAAAACTGAAATCTTTACCTTTTAAATGCCAAGTTCAAACAACACTACAAGTTTAACAAAATAAGTAGCCCACAACTTCAGGGTCAAAGCCTACAAAAACAAGATCAACACATTTGACAAGCAACAGTGGTTAAAAATACACTAGGACAAAAGACACTGGAACCCTCACGTCCTACTTTTTACCAACGATATGCTAATTTCCTCATCTTCAAGAGTTAACCAAAGCAAGCTACGCTGTGTCAAAATATCTGCAACCTACTCACGATAGAGGAGCCCATAAACCAGCTTTGAACTTTTGATAGAAGCCGGAGTTTTTAGAGACAACATAAAAGACTGCATCAATAACCAACAAATGATGTAAACATACACAAACATCAGGAATTGAAACAGAAATGCTTTTCAAGCGTGGCAACAATAACTTCTTGATGTAAAATGAGAACCTGCAAAGTTCTAATTGAGAACTTATTGACACACCTGGGATCCCTTGAATGATGAAGTTAGGTTCTTTCAACACATCATGAAGGGTTCGTTTTTCATTCACTTTAATCCATTTGGAGGAACCTTTGCCAAAGCCAAGTTAGAGGAAACTTTTCCAGATTAGATGGTGCACTATGTGGAAAACAGTGTATCATTGGACAAATGAGGTAAAGAAAGGGCAAACTAATACAGCTTACCTGCAGAGATACTATGACTTGAACCCTCAGCTGCATCCTTCTCATCATCACCAATGTCTTCCACATGAGAAGCTAGAGTACCCTCAAGGAGATAATGAAGAACTTTTTTCTTTGGTAGACAAGCTCCTGAAGCAGCCTGTTGAAGCAATGACCACATTTCAATAGCAGCCAGACTGCAATTTCAAGAGGAGTTTGAAATGATGCACAAATAGGATGCAAAGTTCTAATTACATGGATATTCAACAAAGACAAAGTGTAAGAACAATTTCCTTGAGAATTTGCGAGATTTAGCACTTTAAAGCGTTATGACGTTGGAAGCTTTTCCAGTTTTTTAAAAATTATCTTCATGTAGGATCTTTATTTTTTCGGGGTGGAAATTGTTGAATTTAAGTTGCATATAGAATGGGTAGCTGAAACCCATGACAGGGTCTATGTAAAACAACATAGCCTCAAAGATGAAGCAAGATGGGATGAAGTCCAATAAGTAACAGAACTTAATAGCCAATGTAATTTGTCCACAGTAAGTTTGACGGTTAAACAAAATGCAGAAGACCACTTCTAAAGAACAAGCCTTTAAGAACAAAAAAGAAATTGAAATTCATTTTCCAAATAACAAAAGCATAGAATGTCTTACCTCATAGAACAACTCAACAGCATTTCGAGTGTAATTGTTTTCTGTATCCCATGCCAAAGGTGGAGAACTTTCCGAAAACATGTTTGAAAGCTAAGGGCATCACAAAGTGTACATACGCATAGAAGCAAAGCATACCATATACAAAACTCACAAGAATAAATTAAAGTACGAGACACAAAGCACTAAACTAGAAGGATATCATGTCGAGATGAGCCGAAAACATGTCTGTCTCACAGAAATCCTCAATAAAATCGCTGGACATAACCTCAGCATAAAGAAGAAGAACCGGCCAGTGAAGAATCTTATTCTTATCCAACACTGGCTTCCTTAGTCCAACAAGTTCCCTGAACATTGATTTCCCAATCTTATAACCTCTAGACTCAATAGCAGAAAGAAGGTCCTGCGTAATTCAACAAAGAAACACACATGAGTCTCACACCAATAAAACAAAATTCCATATCAGACAGACCGAAAACACCAGACCTTAGCTTCTCCAACAGCCCTGGAAACTTGTGCTTCGCGTTGGTCTTGTTCGAACTTGAGTGAATCAATCTGCTTCAAAAGCTTTTTCATTTCTTGGTTATCCGGGTCATGTTTAAGTCCATTCTCGCAATGGGATTTTGCCTCAGCCAGCAAATTCAATGATAAAGACGCCTTCGCAGCTCGGTACAATGCCTAATTCAACAGTAATTCAAATTGGCTCACAGTGTTTACAACCCAAAATATCAAACAGATAGCAAAACCAGAAAAAGGGTACCTTGACATTTGTGGGACAACGCTTAATTGCGTCCTCAGCATCCACAAGAGCACGTCTGTAATTACCGAGCAAAAGATTGACATGGGCTCGATTCGAAAAGAGAACAGAGTTATCAGAATCACTTAAAACTTTCTGATTGATGGCCCTTGTGTAACAATCTATGGCCTCTGAATAATGCCTTTTCCCCATTTTCACGTACTGATTACCCTTTTCCTGTGAATCCAATAAGAGCCCGTAAAGCTTTTCAGTTTTTACAAAAATCCCATATTTGGTTTAGTCCCAGAAAAAGAGAAAGCGAGAAAAAGAAAAGACCTTGAGCTCCATGGCAGCTGACTCCTTAAGAGCGGCGATGGCATCCAGGTCGGCTTTCTCGGTTTCGGTCACGGGTTCTGAACCTGTTTCCATCCATAGCGCCATTTCGGGCCCGAGTCTACGTTCGGATTTTCAGGCACACTGCCAGAAGCAACTATGGAGTAGACACCCTTCACTGATGGAAAAAAAAAAAAAAAAGGGAGAAATTAGACGATATATGCTCTAAAAACATTCTAATTTGACCATGCGTTCTGGTTAATAAAACCTCTTAAATCTATTCTCCGTAACTAAAATGTCCCTCCGAAAAAAAAAAAGAAAAGACAAACAAAAACACATCGTTTTAATAAATGTCTGTTTTTTTTTTTTTTCTTTATAGCTAAATGATTAAGTATGTATATTTTTACACTTGTTATATCTAATTATCCATTAACTTTAGTTTTATGTACATGGTAATATTGAGGTTTGTGTACGGGGTATATTACATGGTACATCATATCTAACACTTCGTTTATATATACTGATATGCCGGTTATGTATTTAAAAGCTGGACATTTTTTATTTAAAATAAGCCCAAAATTTGATCATTTTGTTATAAAACCCAAAAACGTATAGTCTATAAAAAGTTCTTCAAACCTTTGAAAATCAAGTTTAAATGTAATATGTTTAGTTTAAAATACTTTGTTACCGAGTTTTGACATATTACGAGTTATTTATGGATTAAAAGATCAATTTTGGGTAATGGCGACAATAGTTTCAAAAATTTTTGATTTCAAATTTTATTAACTTGTGAATAAAGGTCAAGCAAGTATGAAGCATATTCAATAAAATTTCTATCGTTTTCTTTTTTATATGTTTAGAATGGCAAATTTATATTTAACCAAAACAAAAACCACCTAGCCTTAGAGGGGATATTTTTTTAAAAAAAATAAAGGAGATAAATTTTGTACTTTTCATGAGTATAAATTATATGTCTAAAATAATAGCCAACTAACTTAATCACTAATAATTAATTTAATTGCATAACCATATGACAATGCAAGAGAGAGCCCCTTGCAGACAATCTCCGCAGCTCCTTCTCGTCTTCTCGTTTAGTAAGTGTCTCCCTTACCGGGAGGGAGATTTTCCTTTTCTCTAGTATTAGTATAAGTTTTTCTTAGTTTCTTTTTCTGTTTTTGTTTGTATTTTCAAATAGTCCTTCTATTTGGGTAGTCAGTCATCTACCTAAATCTAGATTTATAGTGTTCTTAATACACTCAGATCTAAATCTGTGGTGGTTTGAGTTGTTTTTAGTATTTTCTTTGTTATTAGTGTAGTTGTCCTCCAAATCTATATCATTTTTATTCAGATATGGAGATGTTACTATTGCGAATCGAAGTTGGCAAAATATCGACCAGTGAATCAATCAAAAGTGCTAATCTGGATAGTGAAGAATCAAAATGAGTCATTGAAGAGCTCTATTACATCTTTTATAGAGTTTTTATCTATAATTATTATCGGGGACTATTTTTAAATCAAAATATCTGAATGTTTTTCTATCTTCAAGTTCACGAATCAATATTCTGATTCTCATTGTAAGAGGTTCTATCTAACTCGATTTATTATTATAACAATTATTCCAGTTTTAATGGAATTGTTTCTTTTAAAAAAAATTATGTCTAAAATAATTTTATCTCGTCTATTATGCAAAACTTTATAGATACGTTTTGAGATTTGGGTACGCGCATAAAATTGCAAGGACGGGCACTTCATTCCTAGCCTCGTTCCACCAAACCAATCATGACCGATCAAATTAGTAAACAAATTTGATAAATACCTCACATACGCTATTAAATTGAGATCGATTTATTCTCGGTCCACATTAAACCCCTCCCTTCTATGATACTTCTTGTTACAGACTACGAAACATGCACTCAACTTCTCACAACAAATAAAACGTCTTCGTCCAAGAAGAGTTCATCTCCATACAATACATACGGGCTGGCATACGACAGATGGGGATCTTTCTTGTGATTTCAGACAAATCATCTCTTTCCATTTCCATGAAACCAAACTCCAATCTTTCCATTATTTCGAATATCAGCATATCGATCAACAAGATAATTCGTTATTCCTAAATCTATTTAGTTGCTTTCCTATATATAGTTTCCCATGATGAATATTTTTTTTAAAAATAATAATAATAATAAAGCACATTTTATATATAATATGGGGTTTATCATTACAGTATAGGTTTCCTTTTTGTCCTTTTTTCGTGAGGCAAGCAAGGGGCTCCCTCCTCAACAGTATAGGTCAGCTTCCATTCTATTAAAACAATCACCAAGTATGAAGCGGCAAAACCACAAAAAGTAGGAAGAAACTTCAGAAATTAGAAACTGAAGTATGGTATTAACGGGCGAGAGGAAAAGCAGGATTGGCATAATAGTAATCTCAAATATGGGATTAACCAGCAGAAAAGGATCAAGGGGCAAAAAACAACCAGCCTCTAAATCCTTCTGTACACAATCCCAACCTACGGGCACTTTGCGTAACTCTCAACACTAGTATAAAATAACTTTACACTGACAAAGCTCCTCCAGCTTTCAATGGGGATGCTTATTTTTACCGGACACAAAGTTAAGCTGCTTCAATTATTTACAAGAAGCACAACAGGTGAAAGAGTCACCAATTCAGGCTTTCATATCTGTTCAAGAAGCATCCAAACAGTGAAGGGTCTATTATGCGTGGGTGAGACCGTTCCATGAGGTTTCAAAATCAAATACAAGCATACCTGCATCAATTGGAGCAGGCTCAGGAGAGAAAACATCCAATGGAGGTGGCATAGAACCATCAGCAACCACAGGAACAGATTGAGCTTCCAAAAGCCAGTCATCAAACCCATAGTCTGTGCTAATATCAGTACTTCTAATACTAAACTGGGAATTAGACTCCTGAACAGACGGCTCAAAAAAGGACTCTGTACTCTGAGGTTGCACATCTTCAACTGGAGGTTGTTGATTGCTTTGACCGGCATTATTCACCCAACTTGAGCTATAGTTTACAGTACTAGCATCTTCAACACCTACACTTCCAATGCTCTCCAGACGGGCATTTTGACTGGAGTTCTGAGTCTCATTTCCATGATTATAGATACTTTGACCATTATTCTGGAATTGATTCCCAGGCTGATAGAAATGCTGGCTATCATTTGATGGAGGAACATGTTGACTATATGTTTCGGGCTGGGAAGGCGGAGTATTTAAAGCTGCGCTAACCAAATTCTGATCAAAGGAGCTTTGATGCGTGGTGGAGAGAATATCATCCCACCTGATGGTGCTTAAGTCATCCAGTGCTGGCGTTGAAGTGGGAGTTCTAACATACTGCGCCACATTAACACGGTTCCTGTTGTTTAGTGAACTGCACGCCGATTGATTCCTCGGCAAGGTAACCCCAACATTTCCTGGCCTTTTAAACATTGTATGAGAAGAGACAAAACGAGGACCTGAATTGCCAATATGACCATTGTCCTTCCGGATATTATGACTAGCACCAACCAATGTCCCTCCTGAAACTATGCGTGGTTGGAGTCTGTTCTTTGGCAAAACAGATCCCGGCTGTTGGCTCCTACTGCGGCTTATAATAGTAGCGTTAGGGAAAGAAGTATTGGTAGAGGAACAACCTTGGATGGTAGAAGGCCTGGAAACATGAGTCTGTGACCATGAGTTAGGCGACAATCGAATAATATTGAGTGGTGAAACTTGGTTAAGTTGAGGCGGACCCACAGATAGCGGACTATCAGAAAATTTTGAGGGTGGTAATGGAGGAATTTTCCCCAATTTGAAGCTTCTCCTCTGAATTCTCCAAGTCTCCTCTTTGTCAGTGGCATGACAATGGTCGATGCTTGAGGTACAAGTTGCCCAATGTACACAGGGTGCAGGTAAGTCACAGACATAACAATGGCACTGCAAATGTGCAAGGAAAGAGTTCAGAGCGGTGCAATGAAAGCTGTAGGATAGGTAGGACTAGAATATACTAGACAATCTGGAAGCCATAGCTTGTAGAAGTGATCTTACCTGGTCACAATGCTTCTCATGTGGGGTGGTATTAAAAGGAAAGCTAGCACAAAGATGTCGAGAATGAGGGAAGTCTCTACATGCAATCTGCCACCAAAACATTAAGAAGAATAAGACGCTGGTATCATAAACAAGGCACCCACATCTTTCCATGATTTGACAAAAATGAAAAAAGAACAGAATCAGCTATAACTATAAGAAACAATTAGTGAAATCTCACTAAATAACCCACAAATATATACTTTTTAAGTCCTTATTAATAACACACAAATAACCAAGTAACATCTTGACAATGAAACAAAATGGGAAATGTAAATACATTTTCTAAAACTTCTGATGTAAATCTACGAATATTGATGTAGAAACGGTATATCCCTCTTTGATACAACATCCTTGATGCACACCAAATCACGTTGTGACTGTCACCCATACCTTCCTCTAAATCTTAACATTCTTAAAACTGGTTTTAAGTCCAATGTCCCAAAAGAAAGGAGATTTTCACACCCGGCAGCTGGAATTACGGGCCCAAAGTCCATAGCCTTCCCCACTAACCTCGGCAAGTTCAAATCCTGCAACATTTGCCATGAGGCTGAACTAGACAGCAGCATGAAAAATGTATCCTTTATGCCATATGACATCTAGCTTTTGCAAATGACCATTAATTAGCTTTTCATCCAAATTCACACATCATATAACCTAGACTGTTAAAGGGTTCTTTATCTTCCTCATCTGACATCTCATTAACGGGCCATTTCCACGGTTTCTACCTCGCCTATTGGTTATAATAGAGCTATTATATTCATTCAACTTAGCACAAATGAAAAGAAGTAATCTTTACCATTTTTATTTAACCTAATAGAAACCATGTTCTTCTCTAAACCAAAATAAAATTGTTCAAAAAGCTTAATAAATTTCCATTCTCCGGTAACTAAACCCAGAATGCAACCAATGCCCAGTATTTAAATTCCTTTTTTTCTCAGAAAATAATTTCTCAGCAACAAAACAAGGTTAAAAAAAAAAATCACAAAAAGAAGAAAGAAAAACCCAGAAAAAAATCTCTTACTGAAGACTCGGTCTATAGATACCTACCTGACCCTTCTCACCAACGATAAGCAACTCGTCCGAGTCACTCACTGCATCATCCACGACAGGTTTATCTGGGTCACCATCCAAAACCACACAATCATCGTCCCCATCCACCACCTTTGGTTTGGAAGACTTTGATCTTGACTTAGGCTTGACCTCGCCCAAAACCACAACCTCATCAGAATCGTCCTCCGATTTCTTATCATCGGAATCGAGGTACTCCGCTAGCCAATCATAGTCGTCGCCTTTGGGCTCGGTAACACCGGATTCTTCCTCATCGGAGCTTATATCAAATACCACAGGACCCGGATCCATTTTTCCATAAACGAAAATCAGTAACTAGGGTACCAAGCACAACTCTTTTAAAAAATCTGCCAAAATTTCATCTCCCCACTCAAAAAAAAAAAAAAAAAAATCCAGGAAAAAAAAATCTAGGTATAATAAACAAAACTACGAAATTACATGCGAAAAAAAGATTATAACTTTTCGACGATATAAAAAAAAAAAAAAAAAAATCTTCTACAAATTACTGGATTTGGCCGCGAAAATTGCCCTATTAAAAAAGCCAAAATTTTCAAAAATGTTGGGGTTTTGAGCCATTTGGGGATAAATAATTGAAAGGTCGAGTTTGCAATTGGGCTTTTTTTTTTTTGGCTATAATTTAAAATAACAATATTAATAGGTAAGAAAAATACAGAGAAGACTGACTGAGACGGAGGCGGAGAGAAGAAAGGGAGTCTGAGTGAGAAAGGCAAAGCGAAAATGATGAAAATTAAGTAAAAGGAAAAAAAAAAAAAATAGAATTAAGGGATTTTTGGGGATATGGATGGAATTTCAAACTTTTCGAAGCACAGTTTGAGGAAATGACAAAAATTGCCCGTGTATTACCGTGGCTGGAACACGGAGGATGATGAAACGAGGAAGAAACAAGTTGGGCCCGAATTTGAACGTCATTAATGGGATTTTATGAAATATTTTAAGGGATAATAACATTAAAATGTCTGATTTTTAATTTTTCTGTAAAAAAAAATCTTAATTTTTGAATTCCTACAAAATAATATCCTCATTTTTAAATTTTTGTAAAATAATGCTCTCATTTTTAGATTCTTCAAATTAATATCCTGATAATTAAAATTTTTACAAATTAATACCCTAATATTTGAAATTCATATAAATTTATAACTTTAATGGCCAATTAGTTGATTTTAATAATAAAAAGATTGTAGTAGCCATCATTAACTTAATTAAAATTTATTAAACAATAATAAAATTTCTGAAAATATTTATAATTAATTTATTTTACTTTTTATTTAAAATAAAAAAATAAAAAATTAGAAAGAGAGATAAAATTAGTTAATTGTAAAAAAGAAAAAGAAAAAAGAAACATGAGATATGAAAAAGAGTTTTTTTAGCAATTAACCCAAAAAAATAGTTATAAAATAATTTT
>JXTC01000430.1:99207-222455 GCA_002914845.1 Trema orientale
AATGTAAATTTTATCCATGAGATACATATTTCATGTGTAAAATATAAATGATACACATTTTAAAATATGTGCCAATTTTTAGTGTAAGTTTTATTCATGAAATATAGACCACGGTATACATTTAATGCTTGAAATATATAGCGTGGTATACATTTCATGTGTAAAATAGTGGTGGTCTACATTTCTCAAAAAAAGATATAAAAAGGGGTATTTATGAAATAAAAATAAAAAATAGTATTTATGAAAATATAATTTTAAAAATAGGTATTTATGAAATTTTCCCTTTATAAGAAGCCCTTTAAGCCTAGTGAAGCCCATTTGTGATAGAGGAAATTAGATTTTTATGGTAAAAGTTAAAAAAAAAATTAAAAAAATTAAAAAAATTCCGGATTTTGAAATTATTCAAAAGTTTCCATTTAATATCACTTTTAAAAGTATTTAAAAAAATACCACTTTTTATTAATTAGTGAGATACTTGAGGTAATCTGTCAAATTATATGAGGCAACTTGATCGATTACCTTGAGTATCACCAAAAAATACCAATTTTGAAGGAAAAATAGTATTTTTCTAAATATTTTATTAAAAGTGATATTTTCTAAAAAAATTAAAAATGACATTTGTAAATTAATCCGGGATTTTCAAAAAAAATGTTCGGGATTTTTCAACTTTTAACCCTATGGGCCTGGATTCATGTAAGAAGCCCTTTATGATACTTATATATATATATATATATGGTTGTCAATCCAGTAGGTTTTTTTTTTTTTTACCTTTATGTAGGTATTTTTTTTTAGCCGTTGGATCATCACCTAGTGGTGATCTAACGACTATAATCAAGTACATAAAAAGACGTGCATCATTAATGTTATTTCTCTCTCCTACTTTTTATAATAAAAAATGTGCAAAAAAATTTTTCACTAGCCCAATTGATACCTATGCATAGGTAAAAAAAAAAACCTACTGGATTGGTGCCCATATATATATATATATAGGAAATTAGGGTAGGACTCCTGCTTTTACACTTTGTTTTAGTAAATATCCCCTTTTTGTAGCCAAATTTCTGAATTTACTTATGGTACATCTATTTATATTGCAGCTTTAGTTTATGTTCTTAGTATATCAAATTTTATACGGGATATATTATATTTTATACTTAGTATATCCACTAAAATATCAGTCATTTTACTACAACATTTGAAAAATAAATATTTACTTAAAATGGGCTCAAAATTTTGGTTATTTGTGCTAGAAAGCCTCCATATATGATGTGAAATTTAGGTCAAGTGCCCTTTGTTTTTGTCTTATATGTCACAAATACCCGGGTTTTTCATCTTAAGAGTTTCGTACATGTTTTCAGATATACATTTAATGTATATAAGTGGTATACAATAGAATAAATATGTACCTATGGATGGTATGCACTATAAATTGTATACCCATTTTCATGTATAATTTTCATATAATTTGACACCTGTGGTGTATATTTATCCAACAAATCGATATGAATCTCAAAATTTGGTGTTTATGTAAAGGGTATGTCATAAAATACGGTATTGTCTATTTTCCCTTATGTGCTTGATTAGCAGCCTGTTGGAGAACAATGGCGGAAACCCAGTTTTAGCAGCCTGTTGGAGAACAATGGCTCAAAGCCCAATTTGCCTATGGGCCATACCGACCTAAATCAATTAGATGACTGACATAGTCAGAGAGCTTGCTTTTATTTTTATTTATTTATTTTTATTTTTTGTAAAAAGTGTTAAAATTTTCCTAGCATCATATGATTGCTATGCAATGGAGGAGAATTGAAGTGTCCAAAAGAAAGTCAAGGAAGAGACTTATCTATGTCTGTTTGGTCGACAGCTAAGTCTTGTTCCATTACATTATTTATTTTGGTTAGAAAAAGACGAAATTATGGTGGACAAAACTATAGTGCCCCAGTTGTCAATTTTGGTAGGTAATCTTTTAATTATTATTTTTTTAAATGGCTACGAGCCTACAAGCATTATTCTCTCTCAGTCCTGGGGTTTCATATTAGAGAATAGTGTTATAATTTGAAGGCAGTCCTAATAATAGATTGCCTAGTAGAATACCAAATATGTGTCGGGTGGACCACAATATGTCGTACTATTAGGCGGCACGTCACTTTTCATCTATATATTGTTAAGGAAATTAACATTTTTTTTTGGTAATATGGGAAATTAACATTGTCTATTATACTGTTAAGGAAATTAACATTGAAAGAACTATATTAGTCTATTGTCATTGTCTTCTATTAACCACTAGTTGTGTACTAGTGTTACATGTACCACTGTTCACAGAGTGACTAAGAAACAAAAGTGTAGTAGTTAGAAGTCATTATAATATGTAACATATATAAGTTAATATTATCTTGTAATGATATTATAACTATGTGCAGCATACTTATATCCAAGTATTTTTTATTTTTCTAACAAATAAAATATCAAGTTCTTTTAAACCCATAATTTCTTTGGAGCATTAATTTATTGGGTGAGTGGAACTGTGGGAGTAGCTTTTGAAGAATGGGCTCTTGCTTTGCATGCATGGGAATATCCTGTTGAGTCACCATATCCTCTAATAGTGGCAGAAAAAGGGCACAGTTTAATGAAAATAAAATGTGCATAACAATATTGGTTATAGGCTATAGTTCACACTTCTGGTGCCAAGTCTCATACATTAATAGAAATGTTGGGTTTGCTTTCTTTTTCTTCTTTTTTTTTTTCCCTTTTAAGCTTTGCTTTTCTGTTAAAGAAATATAACAAGAAACACAATTAAATACACTTTTAATAATATAATAATGACAAATGAATGTTAATTAACAAATCCAAGAAGGGGAAACCGAATTGAATGAAAAAAAAAAAAAGGAAAAGCGGAATTAAACCATCTCTAAGGGGATTTTGATTTATGTCAAATTTAAGTTTTTATTTATTAATTATACACGTTCTTGGACGGAAGGTTCAACTTCACGGACACTCAGCAGTATCATCTTTAACTTTTGGCTCAGATAATATTTATGGTAAAGTTATATATGCAAGTCGCACGCGAAATCGTTTCTTCTACTCATTAGAAAAATATGTTTATTTAGTGAACTAGTAATTAAATGGATATTAATTAATGTATGAAAAGAACAAAATTAATTTGATTAAAAAAAAAAAAGAGAAGAAGTTAAAAGACCAAGTTTCGAGAAAAGTACGGCGACTGGCATGTGCGAATGCAACCTCGGAGAATTTTACGCAAAGTTCTGCTTTTGTGGTTGCTGCTCTCTTTCACCCGCTTTGTCGCGCGTTTCGGCCAATACATTTTTTTTTCTATTACTGTTCTTTTTTTAGTGCCGACCACTATAATTTTCTTTCCTCACACTATGAATTTGGTTATATATAATTTTTAAATTGGTTACTAATTGAATTTTATCATTCATATCATTTCTCCTGCAAATGTGATTGCTAATTCTATAACTAGTACAAAAATAATATAACACTAAAGATCATACAATTGTAATATATATGCAGCATTTATAAATGCTCTTTTTTTAATTGTTTTAATAATTATTGACTTTTTAAAAATATGTTAGTAAAAAAATCATTTATTCCCCAAAAAAATTTACATTTATGCACCACCAACATTCATTAATGGGTAAGTATAAAAAAAAAAAAGTGTTGTTATTACTTAAAATCTATATAACTGCGACTTTGTGAAAAAAAAAAATCAAAATATAAATACCAAAATTTGACGTGTATTACATTAGGTCTCAAATATAGCACCATGCATAACATATGACAAATGTTAGACAAATCATAACATTGCATTCAAGAATAATTTTTTATTCTCAATGCCAAATGTTAAATCCAAGAAATTAGCGTAGAAATCAAAGCAAACATACAATTTTTTTTGGGGGGGTTTGAAAATAACTAATATAAGAAGTTGGTAATAATAATAATAAAATGTGAAATTTAACGTTGTTGCCGCAAAAATGTTTTAGGCAGTGCAAGTTACGCGCCAAAGTCGAAAGTGTGAAAAATTTAGAATGGAGCACGTTACGTGCTGATTTTACTCCATTCAATCCCCCTATTGATAATCTCTTCAAGACTGACATTAGCATTAGAGTTAAGATGGACGGTTCAGATCTGCGGAGCTCCGTGCTTTATTTTGACATTGACGATTCTACAGCATTAGTTTCAGGAAAGTGGGTCCCACTGCATTAACGGTTTGGTGGGTGGAAATTTAGTTCTTCTTCCACTGGACGAGACACGTCTAAGGTCAAAGTCAAAATCACTTTTTCGTTATTGGGAGTTATTACGTTATTATTTTCTGATATTTATAGCCCTTTTTCTCTTTCCACCAAATATCAGAAATACCCCTCTAATCTATATATATATTAAGTCTGAAAAAGAGAGAGTGTAAAAATTCTGATAGCTTCTTTGATCACCATTCTATTTTTAAAATTTTTAGAAAATTCCTAATTTTTTCACGATATGATTGGTCCTATTATTATTTTTTCATGCTATGATTGGTTGTAATATATACATGTATTATATAATATTATATTTAGTTTAATATTAATGATACTTTATATTAAATTTAGTTCATCGAACAAATAATTGTGCTACATTCGTCTCATCAAAATAAATATAATATTAAATACATTATTTAATGTTTTATATAATATTATACTTTATATTAAATTTAGTTCATCGAACAAAAAATTATGTAACATTCATCTCATCAAAATAAATACAGAGATAAATACATTCTTTAATATTGTAATACATTGAACCTAACTATAAATTAGATTTAATGTATGTAATATTAATACCAACTCGCGCAAAGCGCGGCATAACGTCTAGTTCTTAAACTAATTTTGTGCATATGTCCTAATTTTCGAGGAAAAGTTATCTATTATGTATATATGTCTTCTTATAATCCAGTAATATTAGAAGAAAGAAATACACAATTTTAAAGGAGGTCAAAGACAACTTAGATAATCTTCTATGCAAAATTAGATCACACGATTGTTTTAGCAATTCACTGAAAATTTTGGGGCGAATCATTTATAGTTTTTTGTTTAAATAAATTGAAAATAGAAGCAAACTTTTTTTTGTTTTCATTTTTTATAAATAAGAAACATATTTGACAAATTTTATTTCACTACTTATTTCAAAAAATAATAAAGTGCAAATAATAAAAGAGAAAGTCATATAGACTTATNAAACTTTTTATTTTTCTATTTAAAAAAAATAAAAAACAAAAAACGAAAGTTAATCAAAATAAAGTTCTTAAATTTCTAACTTATCATTAATATCATTATTATTTAAGGTGATCATGAAAGGGTGACTCATTACTAGTTTTATGACACCGAGTGATCATTGAGTCGTTTTATTGAGCAATTTATACTAGTTTCGTATAAGGACTCCCCTAGTGATGTGTGGATGACTTATATTAGTGGTAATATAATCACCAACAAGTAACATGGGACCTGATTATAAAGTGGCTACAAATCACCTCCAAATTTTTTGTTTTTCAATTATATTTTTTAATATACTTCCTTGAAATTGTAGATCACTGTTACATTTTTTATTTTTAGAATATAGATTACCGTTACATATTTATATGTTACTAGTGAATAGATCACATATATCATTTTCAACTTTGAAATGCTATGAAAATATTTCAAAATTAACATTTCTTAAAATTTGGTTATAAATTCATGAATCATTTGTCCTACCATATACTTTGCAAGCGTCGCGTTGTCAGTTATCTTATGTTTTAGAATGAAAGTATAAATTTACATGCATGGGTCTTGAGATATAATAATGTATATATTTCGTTATCTCAATAAAAGAGTAATTCAATCCCTAAAAAAAAAATTAAAAAAAATAAAAGAGTACTATAAGTCAAAGAGGGACTTAAAGGAAACCCTAGGTTAAAAAAAAAAAAAGAAAGAAAGATAAAGTCACAAATAACCATTATTGTTTTCTTTTTCTTTTTTGTAAAATATATTATATATCAAAAGTAAGGAGTATATCAATGATGGCCAAAAGTGGGGGAGTCAGTATTTTATTGTTCCAAGACCAAAAAAAGTTATGTTTCCTTAATCTAGAATCTGGATATGATTATTTTTATATTTAATACACCATAATATATTCATGCGTATTTAATACAGCATCTAAGTTGATTAACCATTTGTTTTACGACTTACTTAAAAAAAAAAAAAAAAAACTCTTTTACGACTTAAATTATATCCTTGGGATGCGTTGCTTAAAATTGATTTAGCCTTAACTTATAAACTACATTTTTCTTTTCCATATATGCCGGGGTTATCTGAAAAAAATATCCCGAAATATGATTTTTCTGTAATTTTAACAATGTCTTTGAGTTTGTGCAAAATAATACATTTATATTTTAAATTTTTACAAATTTATACATTCTGTGTATTAAATTGACCAATAAATTTCTAACATAAATTACCCAACTTGTATATATAAAGCACAAATTTGTAGATATTTGAAATATGGATATATTATTTTATATAAGTCAAAAAGCACGACAAAAATTACAGAAAAGACATATTTCATGGAATTTTTTGTAGTTATCCCTATTTATAAAATAATAATAACTATAAAAAAACGTTTTTATACGTAATACTACATCTACTGAATTTTTTTTTTTTCAATTAAGTAATTATGTAAGAAAATATGGTAGTAAATTTTTGGGTTAATGGCACAAATGATCCCTGAATTATCACAGTTATGACAATTTGGTCCTCAAAGTTGCATTTGTGGCACAAATGGTCCCTCAACTTTATGATTTGTAGCGATTTAGTTCTTGAATGGTCTAAATTGTAACATGTTGTTAAATTTCTGACAAAAAACACAAGTGAGAAGCACATTGTAGTATTTGAAATTGTATTTAAATGAAAATAAATTGAATAAAAAGACTTAGAGAGAAGAAAATATGCATTTTTCACATTTTTTAGGCTCTTGAAATTGTAAATTTATAGAAAACTTTTATGTAATTATTTATTTTTATTCTTAAAATTTCTAAATTATCTTTTAAATACACTTTAAGATGACACCATGTGTTTCGCACGTGTGTTTTCGGTAAAAAATCTAACAACGGTTATAATTTAGACATTCGAAGAATCAAATTACTACAAATTGAAAAGTTCAGAACTATTTATACCATAATTAAAACTTTGAGTAACAAATTGCCACAAGCGTAATAGTTTAGGGGCCATTTGTGCCATTAACACAAAAATTTACTATCATATTTCCTTACATAATAATAATAATAATAATAATAATAATAAAAGTAAAAGAGTTGATGATATTCTGTCTGGGTAACTTTCAATTTCCTTTTTTCAATTTCCCTTAAAGAGAAAGGCAACAACAAAAAATAAAATAAAATAAAAATAAAGGGAAAAACCAAACTTTTTTACGAGGGAGGTCAATGATATTTTAAGAAACTAAAGGGAGTTTCCTGATATCTAATATAAAAATTGTGATTCCATGAGTTGTATTTCCCTTTTTCCTGTTGAAAGCCATAGTTTGGCTCTCCCCACATCTCCTTCTGCTATGTATAACCTCCCCCTTCGTTTTGTCCAAACTCCATTCTATATTTAGCAACTCTTTTCTTCTTCTTCTACCTCCTCCTCCTCCTCCCCTCTCTCTCTCTCTCTCTCTCTCTCTCTCTCTCTCTCTCTCTCTCTCTCTCCTCTGAAGAACAAAAACTCTGGAACCCAAAATAAGCAAAAGGTACATATATTTCTCATATCGCTTTCTAATATATGTGTATATACATATGTATGTATATTTTGGGCTTTGTTATGTTCTTCACAGTACGGCAGTTTAATTTCTTCAAGCAGTCATTGAATCTCAATTATGTATGTTCATACTATGTTTCGGTTATGAATCGTTTGTTCTTCACATTTTGAAATATGTAGCCAATGATAATAAATGCTTGATTTGACTCTAACATGCTCGGCATTATGATTTTTATTGTACTTGAGACGACAACTTTGCTTATTTTTATTTTTTTTAATCGTTTTCGACCATTTTTGCGATCAGGGTATTCGGGTATTCGTTATATGGTCAAGAAAGTTAAGAAAAAAAGCTATATCCAAGTGAAGATTACGTGAGAAAGAGATAATTTCTATGGTTTTTTGAGCATATTGGACATTTTTGTGATCTGAGTATTTGTTGGAATCGAAGATCAAACACCTTTAAGGGGTGAATACATTTTCGAAGTTGGTTTGGTTTTGTATCTGGTTATGGTTAATTGGTGAAGGAATCAGTGAAAAATGGTTTGAAATTTAATGGAGAGTCGAAGCTGTGGTTGGTTAAGGTGAAAAGATGAGCTGAAATGATTAAAATGGATAGTAGCAAAGAAGATGGGGAAGGACATGAAGATCGGCCTTCGTCACCCATTTGGGTACTGCAACAAATATCGGAGGAGGCATTTAGAGTGGCAGGGGAAGCTATACAGAGTGTGTATTCGGGTAATTCTATTTCGAACATGAACAACGTCACACCGCTGGGACATGGCCCTGGCCATAGACGAGCCCAAAGTGAAATACTCACCATTGGTCACAGGCGAAGTAATAGCTTTCATAGATTGAAAACTCAGGTTCAGAGGGCTTGGAAATGGGGTAGCAATTCAAGGGAAGAAGGTCGCCGCTCCAATTTCAATCCCGAGGTCTTGGCAAACCAGAAACGCCAGTGGTATCAGCTCCACTCCAAAGTCCTGGTATTGTTAGTTTAATAGTTCTTTTCCTCTCTCTGTCTCTCTTGTCTCTCTCTCTCTCTCCGTTCTGTGCAGTCTTTATAGTCGTGTAAGAACTGTAAAACCAATCCATTTATAGGAGAATTTTCTGCTCTGGAGTAAGAACTGCTAGAAAAAATTGAATCTTAGATTGTAAGTGAGCTAGCTTTTCCCCTTTTCTATGGGAAATTTGGTAGTGTTCCTTCAACTGGTAGATTTTACCCTAAAGATGGAATTTTATTGTTTTTATAACTTATTTTGGAAAAAATTTGGGTTCAAATAAGAAGATGTCATTGTAGGATCGTACAAACTACAAGGAGCCAACCTCGCTATTTGAACACTTCATTGTTGCTGGGATTCATCCGGATACTAACCTTGAGACCGTGGAAGATGCATTTGCTAAAAGGAAGAAGTGGGAGAGGGAGATGTCAAGATCTGAAATATTAGACTTTAAAGTGCTGCATCAGCGGGCCCCTTCAATCCCCAACTTTGAACCTCAGGTTGAGTGGTTGACTGCATAAAAATTTGTTTTATTGCATATAGGGTCAACCTATGCATTGTGTAATTCCATATGAAATCAGAGATGTTAAAGTCTTTTGTGGTTACAGATACTGTTCAAGTATCCTCCTGGGAAGAAGATAGTGATGCGTTGGAAGGACTTAGCTGCCTTCTGTTTTCCGGGAGGAGTTAAGGTGTGTATTTCTGATCTCATATCCTGCTTTATTCACTTTAGTTTTATTCATTTGAAAATTTTGTGCTATTTTAGATTTTTTTTTTATTATTATTCTTTTTTAATCTAGGATCTATTTCCATGTCAGCATGCTAGCTTCTTACTTTGTTTTACCATTCCTCATACTTGCATTCATGGGTTGTCATAATACAGGCACAGTTGTTGGAGAGAACCCCATCACTAAGTGATCTCAATGAACTTATTTATGGACAGGTATAATTCTTGTTAAGTTATCTCCAGCAGAGTTTTTGTAGTTGATATGCCACATTATGTTTTATTTTTGGCTATTTAGGAAGGAGTTAGACTTTTCTCCACATTCCAAAAAGAAATGACGTCTTTATTATTCCGTGTTCTCAACAGGAACATTTGGGCAGGGATGATTTATCATTCATTTTCTCACTTAAGGTATGCAATGTTTTAGCCTTCTACAGCTAAGAAGAAGTTTTGTTTTCTTGCCCAAACCAAAGTATCAAAAACTTATCTAGTTTTCCTTATGTGGTTCTTCTCTCTTTTACTTTTTTCATTCTTCTTTTGTTGTATACTGGTAATGCATTAGAAGCACAGGGAGTTGATCGCTTAACCATTTCTCCTTGATCAGGGGGCAGACAATGCAACACTTTATGGTGTTTGCTTACATGTTCTGGAAATTGTACAGAGGCCTCCTGGAATATTAGGGGTCTCATCACCTGTTTCTCAGTCATCAGGAGGATTCAACCGGTTTTTGGTGTCTGCTCCTCGCTGCTACTGTGTGCTATCTAGAGTTCCTTTCTTTGAGCTACACTACGAGATGTTAAACAGGTAAATTTTAATTTAAATCGCACTTGCACTTCTGTAAGATTGACCATACTTGAATTTTATCAATATAAAAAGAAATATGGATTGCCTGTAATTCACTTCTCAGAATTCTTCTTTTCTCACAACGTTTCTTTCTTTTTTTTGGGTTGTATTTCCACTAGAAATAACTGATGTTGTACTACTTGGATGCAGTATAATTGCACAGCAACGTCTGAATCGGATAACAGAACTCGTTACTGAAATGTCTCTTTTTGATTATGTCCCTTCACCTCTTACTGCACATTATCGATTGCATGAGAATGTCGAATCGCCTGAGAGAGAGTCCTTTAGTGATTGGATGACTTCTGCAATACCTGTGGACAGTGCAGTGGCTCTTACAGCTGCTGCAGCTGGAATTATCCCTGATGATGTGATTACACCGTCGTCATTAAGGATATCAGAACCCAACTCCCCTGAAAGTGTTACCGCTAGTGAATCTTCAGAATTCAGTCAAGCAAGGGAATTAGATAAAGATGGTAGAAAGAACTTGCAATATTTCGATGATTATGCTTCTGAGGCCTCAGAAACTCGTTCAGATACTTTGGAAAGAATGTATGGAAGCTATGAAAATGGCCATTCTTCTCCAGAGGTTAGGACATCTTTCTCCTCTAGATTTCGCACGTTGGAGCGTCTTGGGAGTTCCGAATCCTTATTCAGGTGGTAGATACATTATTATCTTACTGTTTATCACATGACCATGACCTTATCTGGATAAGAGAAATCAGTAGATTTTTATCACATGACCATGACCTTATCTGGATAAGAGAAATCAGTAGATATTTCATATTTCCAATTTCTGATGCTTTGATAGCCATGATCTTCTTTAACATCAAAAATATTTTTTTTTTCTTGTTGTAAATAATATATTCTTGTCTTTGGCAGTCCAGCTAGAAGCATGACATCAGAGGATGACGATGATGAACTCTTTTCCAACTTTGATAAAGATCTTGGGTCTGATTTAATAATGGAATGGGCTAAGGTTAGTTTATTTATATTGTTCATTCATCTATTCGAATGCAGGTGATGTTTTGATTACCAGTTAATCTTCCTTCTTGTGTGATCTCTGTGTCAGGAAAATAAGAACGACTTGCTACAGATTATTTGTGGATATCATGCTCTTCCTCTTCCTGCACGTGGAAGTGAATTAGTATTTCAACCTCTTGAACATTTACAGTCGATTGAGTATAGGCGACCTCCAGTTTCTGCCCTTGGTTTTTATGAAAAGTATTCGGATTCATTTGAATCGCCTGAGGTATTATTTTTTCTTTCCTGATAGTTACTGGGCTATGCTCCTTATGATTCATGTTCGCTCAATATGGTTGATCTCGTTTAAAGGTCAATTTCAAGTTGGCTGCGGCTGAAGAAGCTCTTGCACTATCAGTATGGACAACCGCAACAATTTGCCGTGTTCTATCCCTTGAAAGTGTAAGAAGAATTTTCTTGGCTACAATTTGGCTGTATTAATGTCGATTTTCTGCGCTAAAATGTTCTTCATCAGGTGACTTTGATTTTGATAGGGATTTGGAGTTTGATAAATTGTGCTTTTTCCAGGTCTTGGCATTGTTCACTGGTGTATTACTGGAAAAACAAGTGGTTGTGGTGTGTCCAAATTTGGTTAGTCAACTTTCTTCTTTGTGTTATTATGCCCAACACAAAATCAGAATTTTTCCTTTTGCTTAATTTGATTCAGATTTTAATCGTTTGCACTACAATGATGCAGGGACTGTTATCAGCTACAGTTTTATCTCTCATTCCCATGATTCTTCCATTTCAGTGGCAGAGTTTAATGCTTCCAGTAAGTCGAAGTTTCTCTTTGAAACTAAATTTATTAAAGAAGTAACTTTGTCAACGACTAGTTAAAGACAAAGTCCTGATTTTCTTTAATCCCCTTCAGGTTCTTCCAGTACGGATGCTTGAATTCCTTGATGCACCAGTTCCCTTTATTGTAAGTTTTTCCTCACTTTTAAGTTTGTCTACGCTTATAAATAATCTACGAGAGCATGACAGCAAATTTCATTCCTTTTTTTTCTTTTATTGTTGTCAGGTTACTGTCTGTCATATTTAGGGCCAATGGCCCAATGAGTTAGCTAATTTTACTTATCATTTGCAGGTTGGATTGCTAAATAAACCCAGTGATTTGAAAATGAAAGCATCTAATCTTGTTCATGTTAATGTGTTCAAGGACCAGGTTTGTTTCAAATTTTTTGGCCTCTTTATGAATCGAAGTTTACCCGCATAAAACCCAATTCTTGTATTCCAACTCTACATATTTGTAACAGGTGAAAACTTGTAGCTTACCAACACTTCCCAGACATAAAGAGCTTGCTTCTGCTCTAGCACCTATCCATGCTAGACTGTCACGCGAAAATTCAATTGCTAAGAGGCATCCCGTACATAGGTGCACTGAAACGCAGGTTTTAACTTGTCTTATGCATTTTGTTTTTCACCTGCCTTCAGTAAACCAAGCATCAAGATATGGTATGCAAGAATATACATCAAGACAGGAAAATATACGAGAAAGTTGCTCATTAAGAAAGAGTTCTTAGGGTCACTTTTATATATTTTTTTACTTGGAAATAAATTAGTGTTTGTGTTTGTTTTCTTATGCTTAATCCTTCAGTTTGTGATTAAAATGTGAATTTGATTTGCAGGCTGAAGCTGCAGGCCAGTTTCTGAAAGTTACAAGGGGCTACTTGGAGTCACTTTGTTCAGATCTAAGGTTGCATACAATAACAAGCGTGCAATCAAACAATGATAGGGTAGAAAATTTGTTAAAACTCATAATTTAATTTAGTTCTTCACTAACACACCAAGTTCCATTTAAAGGGCCTTTGACTAATTCATATACCTGTTGAAATTCAAATTTTCTGCTCACTTTTCAGGTTTCTTTACTTCTTAAGGATAGCTTTATTGATTCCTTTCCCAGTCGAGACCAGCCATTTATAAAGGTAATTTTTTTATTTTTTATTTTTTCTCTCACTCGTTTGTTTATAAAGAGAGAACATTTATAAAGGTAATTTTTTATTTTTTATTTTTTCTTTCACTCGTTTGTTTACAAAGAGAGAACATTTACATACCCAGTTGAACTTTTGGTACATTCTTGGTCACAAACATAATATATTCGATTCCACAAAAGAACATATTATGTAAAATAAGTTTCTAGTTTCATTTTTGGTTATGCTTTGCAGCTTTTCGTGGACACTCAAATGTTTACCGTTCTATCGGACTCTCGTCTGTCAAGCTTTGAGAATGGACATTCGTAAATTATTCCAGTTAAAAGTATATAATGCTTTCATTGAAGATTCTGAGTGGCAGATGAATCGAGCAGAACTGTCAAGACTCGAGAGCTCTTTTACGTGTAAAGGATAATAGGCTCGACGGCAAATTACTACAAAGAAAAAGCTTGCTTCAACTTTGTAACATAAAAGTCATACTACAAATCCCAACACCCATTTCAGCTTAGAGCACAAAAGAAACTATCATAATCCCAATATTTTATGGCGGATATGATATTAGGCCTATCAAAATTCATCTGAACATGAAAATTTGTAAATGTCCATAATTTAATGAAATCTATGAAAAGNTGACTCTATTTTTCTATTTTGCTAAAATTGCCGAAAAATTGTGTGAAGAACAACTACCGAACATGCACCATAAAAGTTATTCATAGCAAGTAAAACTATTCAAGGAGCGTTAAAAAGAGAGAAAAATAATAAGGGGCTATTGGGTTCGGCCAATAAGGGGATAAAGGACCCTCTTTTTTCACTTCTATACCGAGTGAAAAGGGAAAAAGACCAAATGAATGGATACAATCCATTGTGCTTATTTATGTTTACAGTACAATTAAACTCGTTCTTCTACATTAATCAAGAATACATGTTCTCTATCAAAGTCTATGTAGTAGCAGTATTTACCACCCTCTGACTGGTTTTACACGTTATGCTGCACACATTAAGCTTACGAAAACTGCACTACATTCCTCATAACAATCTTTTATCCATGACACACTATTTACGCATCGAAGGATTCTTCTTCTTCCTGCAGGGAAGTCATGGGCCTACCTTAGCCTTGTGCAGTTAGCCTTTATAATTTCTTCCCCTATGTCTGGCAACGGCCTCATTCCAGCTATAGAGAACCATAAGCTGAGTAATCATATCATTTCTCTTCATCCTCTGAGTCTGACTTTGCAAAAACTGGTTCAGGCTGGGTAGATGCATATGCTGGAGCAATGAACTTGGGATCTTTTGCCGCAACATCAGCATACTTCAGTATAGCTTCCCTTGGATCTTCATCCATCCATGTCTCCTTGATCATACCTCCTTGCTGCAAGCGAAACACCAAATTGTAAGTCTCTCGAGGAATAAGATGAGGCATGAAACGGAGAAAAGACTAAACACGTTACCTTAAGGAGGTATTGGGTTAATAAGCTTCCTTGACTTGTGCCAATCCTTCCACCAAAGCCTGGTCCTGTCATGGGGAGTTCAGGCTTGTGAGACTTCATAGGGTCCTTCAATATCTTCTCTCGCTGACGTTTACGGCTTGGCTGATCTCTAAATAAGGGTAGAGCATGAGGGTTGTGTATGACTGGTTTTGCCTCAAAATCATCAACAGATTTCTTCCTTGGTGCACGTGCAACACAAACAAGAGCTCCTCTTTCACTAAGAGTAGGATCATATAATATGTGAGTTCCTCCTTGGCTTTTGTCTCCAGATGTGGCAAATATCTTCATATACAAAGAGAACCGTGCAACATTTCAGTATAATTTCCAATCTAAATAAACTCATAAACTTACGAACTCATGCAGATATGGTTTGAAGTATATCAGTATAATTGTAGAATAATGCTCTGAATTATAGTGCGGTTTGGATAAGGTATTACCTGATTCAGCTTTGGGTGCCAGGCACACTGAACGACACTACAAGTTGGGGATATCCCAACTTTTGAAACAAGCTCAAGTTTCGCTCGATCAAAAAAGCACAGCAAACCTCCAGTAGTGCTCTCCCTTTCAATGGATATTCCAGTCAAGAAAAGTTGCTCATCAGGACTAAATGCAATATTTGTTTGGGCATAGTGATTCGGGAGATCTTCAAACATCTTAAGAGTTGATTTCATCTGGCGCAGATCCCAAACCTGGCACACATATTTCATGATTATATAACGGAAAAGCACTGCATAATATCTGAAAATCATACTACGCTAAACAGCAAATAAGTTCAAATTTTGGTTAATTACCTTCAATGAACCATCAAAACTTCTTGATAATAAAATACGCCCATCACTAGAAAATTTAAGTGCAGTAATGTCATCTGAATGACCCTTTTCAACGTATATGTCTGGCCTACTTCCCCATCCAGGTTTAAGGTTCCAAATCTGTGAGGAAAAGCAAAAATTGAATGCAAAAAAGACAATAAGATGGTTAAGTTCGAGATCAGCATGAAATACATTATATTCAAGCAATGCTTATTCACCAAGAAATCTAGAAAGCAGGAAAAGAAAATATACCTGTATAGAACCATCGCCTATACCACCTGCAATGCATTTTCCTTCACGATCCCACGTGCATGTGGTAACTGGAACTCTTGCAGGCCTCGCAAGTTTTGGTTTTATGACCTATTCATTGAGTTATTGCAACATTCAGTTCAATTGATTTCTATTCTAGTTCAACATCATATTAGACTACGTATGCTTTTTCATCAACTAATAATCTAAGTCTCCAAGTTATATCTTAATTTGTATTACCATGACTTCTAATATCCTATTACCAAAAACCTGCTCCACACCTTTGGATTCTCATGGAGCATTTATTGAAAAAAAATTTAAAGATGAATATATAAGTTAAATTTACCTGCTTCTGACTTTTGAAGTCATTAACATCCCATATGCGCAATGATCCATCCTCTGACGAAGTCAAAATAGTCTCCTTAGTTTTAGGGTGCCACTCTCCCCAAGTCAATCCAGATATGTGGCCTTTGGTGTTCTTCAAATCACGGATATACATGTCCCCCTTCACAAACTCCCCTAGAGTGAGCCCATCTCGGTCATAAATCTGGAAGCCATTAAAAAAGGACATGAGAATGCCGTGACTATATAGGCCTTTGAGAAATGACAGCTTAAGAACATTGCACAAAGAACATAGCTATCAGTATTCACGATTCAGTACCTTAGCCTGAGCTGAGCCAGTCACACAAAGAAAACGGTCCGCAGTCGGACTCCAGCTCAAGTTCCGAACTTGATGACCTTCAAATGGTTCTAGCTGTCTAAACGATTGCAGACGAGAATTCATTCCTTGAAAGTCGTACATACGGACAGAATAGTCGTAACTACCAGAAAGTACTCTTGACCCAGAGTGATCAATAGCAAGAGCAGAAACAACCTGTCAAATATAAACCCAATTGAGCTTCTAAACCAAGAACCATTAATCCAATATCCTAAACTCCAATGTTCAAAGAAGCTGTTTTCTTTCTTTTATATAAATCATTTAATCCATACACAATTAGACAGTTCAGACAGTGACAAAACAAGCTTTTTGCAAAAGACCATCCAAGATCATTGTCTCCTACTCTAAATGGAAGGTAATTAGTCTTATTATCTCTATCAAATCTAAAGCTCCATTACTAATTTATAGTACCCATTTGATATTGTAACTAGTAGCTTAAACAAGAGGAATTTAAAAGAAAAAGAAGAAAAAGGGAAACCTTTGTGTGACCCTTGAGGACAATCTCATTGCTCATTGGGATCCGATATCGATTCTCCTCCTCCTCCTGTTCTTCATCATCCTCATCCTCATCTGAATCGCTCAAATTCGACCCCGGTGGCGGTTTCGGAGGTCCAATCATCTCACCATCCTCATCGCTCTCGCCCGACCCAGGCGGCGGGGGTGGCGGTCCAACCATCACATCACCATCCTCATCCTCAACATCACCCCCACCGGACCCCGGCGGCGGGCGAGGCGGTCCAAACATAGCATAACCGCCTTCGTCCTCATCCGCATTCGAATCAACCTGGGCCGGCCGAGGCGGCCCAACCATCGGACGATCACCATCTTCATCGCCAAAATTAGGGTTTCGGGTTTTGGGGTTGCGGAGCGAATCAAGCCAGGACTTGGAGGAGGAAGAGATAGAAGGGAGGTCAGTGGTCTTAGTAGAATATGAGGAGGAGGGTTTTCCATTGCTGTTGGTGGTGGCGGCGCCGCCGCGACGGGTGGCGTTGTGGATGAGTTCGAGAGGGGTTTGGGACTTGGATTGCTTGCCGAATGTGAGAGGGAATCGGGCTCTGATACCGTCGTATATTTCTGCTTCGTCCTCCATTGTTGGCTATGACCTATGCTTCTTCTGCAACCGAGATTGGTTTTTTTTATTATACGCACGGACACGGTAACCTATCTACTACGCCGGAGCTTTACGACGGCACCGCCATGGGTCCAGTACTCTTCATTTCTTTGCCTGCATATATGGTCCTGGGCCTGGGCCCAATCGTTGTCTTGGATATATAGGAAATATCCAGTGGTCCGATTTCGGGTTAAAAAAAGTTGGCCGACTAGCTGTCTGACTATTTTTTGCCCAAAAATTAGTATGTCATCAACATTCCACAATTAAAATTTTAAAATAAATAAATATTTAGTTATAATTTTTAAAATATGGACATCTACTTAAATTAATTTAATAAATTACTCGTCAACTTAGTTTTCTTTTACAAAAAATAGCACAATTAAATATAGATGACGATTTTAGACACTAACAAATGGGAATGAAAATATCCATAACATTATCAACAAATTCGCAATTTTTTTTATATTTTGGATAAATCAAATGGAGAAATACTCATAAATATCCAATAAATTCGCGGAAATATTTGCTGAATGTTTGCGGGAAAAAAAATTGTAGATCATTTTACGAAATAAAAGTGAGAACATAATTTAACTTAGACTTGTTAAAGAAATAATATTTGAGACCAATTATTTCATTTTTTTTAACTAATTCTTTACTTTTTGAAGGAAATTTCTTTTACTATAAAACTAATATTTTAGAAACTCATTCTTGTATTAAAGAAACTAAGAGTCTATTACCTACGTCATTTAGTTTGTAATCTATCATGTTTTTGTACTTCAACAAAGAAAAGATTTTTATACGATAAAATTAAGCACATTTGAAAGAAGCTTTACCTGGAATCGAATACCGATGTTTGCTTTTATAATAATCATATGTTCTCACTTTTATTGATTTAGTGTTCAAATTCAATAGTTGAATCAACCCACGAAACAATAAAATTACTAAGACTGTGGAGAACAATTTAGGTTCCATAATGAACATGACTCTATGTACAGTTGGAAAATTAAAGGAAATCCTTAATCCCATAGATAATAACAATTACTTGACTAAATGCAAATACAATTCAAAACGTAAAGTAGATAATAACACAATGGCTCGTAACGATTCCAAGACGTATGTAATATTGGATTATCATGGATTATCGCTATATTTCAAGTACTGTATTTTGCTGTCGCTTATTGTTGTTTGTCATCAATTATGTTTCTGTCGTTTTGATAATTTTATGTTGCTTCAAATGACGTTGTCGTTCTTATATGTATTGTGGTCCAAACTTTATTGTCATTGTAGAGGCTTATTTCTACAATCATGAAATTGAGCCATAAGCAACCTATCAAAACAAAATGACGTAATACTCAAATGGGGACACCAGGGTGATGCCAATCAAAAAGATTATGATGCATAAGTTAGTAATTGAATTAATAGATTATATACGCAATAAACGAAATAAGTAATTAGATAAAGAAATTATGAATAGAGTAAAAAGTACAGAGCCTTGTAGGTCAGGGATAAATAGATGCAAATGTCTCAGATGACTTCGGGATAGCCAATAAAGCCTTAGTCTCAGATGATGAATTCAAGCAATAGTGGAAGTGAGATTATAGTCAAGAGTAAGTAAAGGAGAGTAAAAGTATTGTCTAGAGGAATGAGTATGAGTCAGATGCCCTTTCAATCTTCCCTTGGATCTCTATTTGTAGGAGTTTTTCCAGACCTGTTAGAGCTTGTTGCTCTGGTCCGAGATTCGTGGCACGCAACCACTCATTTTGGATTGATCCGATTGAACTAGGGCATGGACTCTGGTTCTGTCAAGGAATGACTCCAATATCTCTATTATTTCGGAGTCGGTTATGGGTCATCTAAGTGCCCGTTTAACCCGATTTAGAGGTAGAGTTTTTGACTGGTGGGTTAGTAAGACTTAGTATCCTTATAAGTTGGACCCAACTTGGTAGGTTGGGCTTTCAAGGTGCCTAATTTTCATTATTGGTGATGTTTCATGTTTATGTCGTTTCCGCCTTTGTAGTCGTACAATTATAGTCGTTTTCAATTTCCATTTTCCTGTCTCTATCTCTCTCTTTTAAAGGTTGATTTCTCTATTATTATTGTTGTCGTCGTCATATTAGCATCGTCGTTTCCTAACGCTAAAGTCGTTTATGTAGATATTTTTGTCGTTTTCCCGATCGTTGTCGTTGAAGTATTGTTAAGTGCGTGGTTGATTCAGCCGTTTGGCGCTTTATCAGGATAGTTGATTCCTTTAATGAAAGGTAGTTTGACTGTTTGATGCCTTTTACATGGGAGTTGACTCCACGCCCTATAAAAGAGCCACTTCATCAGGATTGAGGGCCTCCGCACTTTGTGGTTCAAACTCATAAGCGTCCTTCTTGCCTCTTCTTTAGTCCAAGTTCGAAACACCCAACCCCAAACATTGTCACCTCCGTCATTTTTTGTTTTTGCTATACACTTCTTCATACCACTAAAAATATGTAAGTTACTGTGTTTTTTTTCTTCGATATACATGAGTTCTTGGTATTTTCATGGTCATGATATTAGAGATTTGTCACATATTATGAATTTTCGTTTCTGGGTCTTTTTTCTATTGTCATCTGAGTTTTTGGTTTTCATTTTTGGATGAGTACTAGGGAGAGTGAGCTGAAGCCTATGGACGCTGAGCAACTCAGAGAGTGTGGACATAAGACGGTGGATTTCATTGCTGACTATTACAAAACCATTGAGAATTTCCCAGTTCTCAGCCAAGTTGAGGTTTTTATTTTCTTCCCTTTATTACTATATTGTCTTTATATTATTGAAACAATTTACTTTGGCTAGTGAACCTTTTTTTCTGGGCAGCCTGGGTATCTACATAAACTTTTACCGGATTCTGCTCCAACTCATCCTGAATCTCTGCAACATGTCTTTGATGGTGAATTCTGCAACTGGGTTTCTCAAAATTTTTGCTAACATGTTACATTAAAAGACTCTAGCCTATTTATATGTTTATTTATTTATTTATTTATTTATTTTTTTATACTTCTTTATGCACTCGTTTAACCAAGTCACTCATGCTAAGTTTCTTTGGTTTCTGTATATGTTTTTTATCCTATTTATTTATCTTCTGAAATTGCAGACATTCAGGATAAAATTTTACCTGGGATAACCCATTGGCAGAGCCCAAATTATTTTGCATACTATCCTTCTAATAGCAGCATTGCTGGATTTATGGGGGAGATGCTTAGTGCTGGTCTCAACATTGTGGGGTTTAGTTGGATTGCTTCTCCAGCAGCAACAGAACTCGAAACAATTATCCTTGATTGGCTTGGAAAGATGTTAAAACTTCCTGAGGATTTTCTTTCAGTAGGTAAGGGTTCATGTCATTAGCACTTGTGCTTCTGAAGAATATTCAAGGGGAACACAGCTTTATTCTCTTTGAAATAGATGCTTAAGTGCACAAAGCTTCGGTATCTTTGACAAAAACAATAAGAACTGAAAGAATTTTGATTGTTTGGATTGATCAAGATTTGGAATTTCTTTATGGTTGTTTTCAGTCTTCTCATGAAAATGTGATTAGTTCATGGAATTTTTATGCAGGACAAGGGGGTGGAGTCATTCAGGGTACAGCAAGTGAAGCTGTTCTAGTTGTATTATTGGCTGCTCGTGATAAGTTTTTAAGGAAGGTTGGGAAAAACTCGCTTGGGAAACTTGTTGTTTATGCATCTGATCAGACTCATTCGGCTTTACAAAAGGCCTGTCAGGTATCTTCATGATGTGTTTTCTATATGAATCTCATGTGATCTAAAATTCCAATAATTTAGTTTAGCTTATTGTTTTATGTTTCATGTTGGAAATTTGTCCAAGCAGTGCAGATAATGACATTAGATGATTATCTGAGTATTCCTCAGGCTCTTTTTGGAACTTGGATTTTGGAGAGGAAAACAGTACTGAGGGAAAATGCAAGGAAGGAGAATGAGTATAATATTTTCCTAGAGTTCTACGACACTTTCTTTTGGAATTCCACTTCTTATATGCCATCTCTCCTCTTTTGCTATCAAAAACAGTCTTTTTGTGACAATTCCAAGTTCTCTAGACTGCATTAATAAAATTCCGAACACAAGAAAATCTTTTCCATCTTGTTCTTTTTTCTCTCTTTTCCTCACTAGAATCAAGATCCAAACAAAGCCTTGAAAGATGTGTGGGTTGTTTACTTAACCTTTATGGCACACTTGTTTGGTTGGACTCTGAAGTTTTAGAAGCTTCGGGAGGTGTTGATAGCAACTGTTCAAATTTATGTTTATGGTTTAATTGGCAGATAGGAGGAATTCATCCAGAGAATTGCAGGCTGCTAAGAACGGACTCTTCTACTAATTATGCCTTATCTCCCAATGTACTTACTGAAGCAATTTCAAGAGACATTGCCAATGGTTTAATTCCCTTTTTCTTATGTGGAACGGTACAAAATGAGAACTCTTTATGCTAGCTGTATTTATCTGTACTCTTTCCCTGTTTAAGTTACTAAGTGGTAGCCTCTATATGAAAACTTTGTCTTTTCTTGTTATTGCCCCGGTTCAATCTGTCAAGAAAAATATACTTATGGAGGCCTTTTCAATTAGACTCAGGAGATGAAAGTTGCCGTACTGGTTCATTCACTGCGTAAAGCAAAAATTTAAATGCATTATACCATGTGTATCTGGCGTTTACAAAAGGGTATTAAATTGGTCAACTACATTACTAGCTATTGTCGAATTAGGATACCCTGTTAATAATTCAAAACATGCTTGAATCCTTTCCATGATTTTACAAATGTAATGTGTAACTAGAACTTTTCTCGACCTAAAATGCTTTTGTTTGTCCCTACAGGTTGGTACCACTTCATCTACAGCTGTAGATCCTTTGATCGCTTTGGGAAAGATTGCTAAGGTAAAGGAAATCATTTTTTCTACTGTTGTGTTTTCCATATTCTTTCTAAAGTTCCTAAAGCGTAATCTTGATTAGCTTACTTGATCGGGTGTCATAGCCCATGGGATTCTTACATTAACAAAAGGCCTTTGTGTGCATAATTAAAACTAAGCAAATTTCTAATAAGTAGTATTAGGGTAAACTGTGAAAAAATACTCTGAGCTTTGGGTGTTCTGTAATTTAAACTGAAGTTTGGATTCTGCAAAATTATACCCCGAGATTAAGAATTTTTGAATATTAATACCCTGAGTTGACTTTTTGAATAACTTTAACAGATAAAAGACAATAATATCCTTAAAACTAAAGAGAATAATAAGGATTAATCCAATTTTAATGGAGGATATTATTGTTTTTTTGTATTAATCCAATTTTAATGGAGGATATTATTATTTTTTTGTACTAAAATTGGTCAAAAGTCAGTTTAGGTATTAATTTTCAGAAATTCTTAATCTCATGATATTATTTTGCAGAGTCCAAATTTCAAGATTTAAATTATATAAGACTCAAACTTGGGGTAATTTTTTAGCAGTTCTCCTTTAGTATTATAAGATCTAACTATGCACATTAAATATTTACACAATCGTTCGATCAATCAATTATATATAGAGATCTATCTACAGAATCTTACAGTGGTTATAATGTGGCATTTTCAGAGTTATGGAATTTGGTTCCATGTGGATGCTGCATATGCTGGAAGTGCTTGTATATGTCCAGAATACCGCCAGTACATTGATGGTGTTGAAGAAGCTGACTCATTTAACCTTAATGCACACAAATGGTTTCTAACAAACTTTGATTGTTCAGCACTTTGGATAAAGGTATACAAACATCACGAATGCATGTAAATGGCTTCGAACAAATTTGAAATTTCTCGCTTAACCAAGACTTCAGTTCTCTTTTTGCTAATAACTGTAGCGAGTTTAATTCTATCACACACATTTAACATGTTATATATATCTGGTTGTTCTCATATATTAATTAACTATGACATGGTTTAATTTCTTCACAACAGGATAGAAATGCTTTGATTCAGGCCTTATCTACGAATCCTGAATTTCTTAAAAACAAGGTACATCTTTTCTTACATTATCTAGTGTTCAGAGATTCAGGATGAAAAAAATAAACCCACTTCTCTTTGTAATGCAATTGACATTCAGGCTTCTCAAGCAAACTTGGTTGTAGATTACAAGGATTGGCAAATACCACTTGGACGCCGGTTTAGGTGTGGCTTAGTGTTTAACTCATGCATAAGACTAAATAATGCATGCTTCCAAAGTTGTTGTTTCCATGTGCCACAATCCACGATTTGATTGCATCTTAACAATCCATTATTCACTTCTAGGTCACTTAAACTATGGATGGTGTTGCGCCTTTATGGTTTGGAGAACCTACAGTCCTACATAAGAAACCACATCAACTTGGCTAAACACTTTGAAAGGCTTGTTACTCAAGACCCAAGATTTGAGGTAATTCATGAATAAATAGTTATTATTTTTCATGTCAGATATGCAGGTGGATGCTCTTCATGATGTTATATTAGACCTGTATATAGGTAAGAATTTTCTATCTTGAAGTGTTTTCCACTAAAAATCAATATAATGGTCTTAATATATTTCAAACAGTTTTTTAAGTATTTTGTTACTGATGGCCAAGTAGTGTATGGCTGCATTGTTCCTAGTACTAGGAAAATCCACTAATAAGGTAATGTAATGCTGCTACTGCATATTGCTTATGAAATTTACAAGACAACATATGACCAGGGATGGAGCCCCTAAGGGGCGAGTGGGGAAAATTGTCCCCACTGAACTTTTACAAATTTTTTTTTGGTACATATATATTAATTGTATTATATAAGCCAAGTGATATTTTTATAAAATTTTGTTACTTAAATTATATTGGGCTTAATTTTTCTAACTTTAAGTCTCCAAAGTCTATTGTTTAAACTTTAAACCCATTTCTTTTAATGTCTAAATCAGCCCATTCTTTTTAATGTCCAAATCAGCCCATTCTTTTTGAAAACTTCCTTTTCAATATCAAGTCCAAGACAATATAGGTATATAGGCATATAGCACGTGAACGACCAAGAATCCAAGATAATGAGGTCTGACTAACTAAATAGATAAGAGAGAGAGAGAGAGAGAGAGAGAGAGAGAGAGAAGAAGAGGAAGAAGAAGAAGAAGAAGAAGAAGAAGGACAACGACCAATCAACCAGAATTGAGGGGAAACTTGCAGGAGTGAGAGATTGAGCTAGGAAGGGCAAGGCCAAGGGGAAAAGAGATAACACATCAAACAGGAGGGGAGAAAGGGACCGCAAATCATTTAATTCTTTAGATAATGTAATTTTTTTCATCATTTCTTATTTAATAGAATTATAATTTATTTATTAGGTTGAATTCAAAATATGATTATGAAAATTAGGGTTTTCAAAATCACCAAATTTGAAAATTGAATAATAAAATTACCCAAGTCTACACTTTCTGTCAGAAGCATGGTGTTGATGTTCCCAACATTGATGATATGTCTATCCGTCGAGGCGTAAGACTTAAGAAATGATAAATTTGCATCACTTTCTTATAGATTTATTCTATGTTGTCATAGATATGCAACTTTAAGAGTTAAATGACTGTTTTTCTGAAATAAATACTGAGTTACTGCTTTGTGTAGCATGCTTATGCCCAAATGATTCATTCAATGCTTTTGACAAGAAGAAGATAATTCGCCTTACTGAATATTATCCAGAAAATTTTTCAACATTTGAGCAAATGGCACTTGATGATCAACTTGAACCTTATATTATTGATATGCGCTCTAGCAAAGAGTTCATAGGATGAAAAGGCCTTAGTGATCTTGCACAAAAGTTGGTTACGATAAAAAAAAAAAAAAAAAATGTATATCCATTAGTTTATATGCTCATGACTTTGGCATTACTTCTTTTAGTTGCTACTGCTAGTGTTGACAGAGTATTCTCTGCCATGAATATTGTCAAGAATCGATTGTGCAATCGAATCGGAAATCAATAGATGAATGATAGTTTGGTCACATATATTGAAAAAAGATGTATTTGATAGTATTGATAATGAGGTCATTCTGCGGGATTTTCAAAATATGAAAACCCACAAGGAAAAATTATAATGTATGAGTATAATTATGATATTTTACATATTTTAATATTATTCTGTTGTTTTAAACTTTTGTTCTTAATTAAGTCATGCCCCTACGAACTTTCAATCCTGGCTCCGTCCCTACATATGACTTCATATTCTGCTATAACATTGTCATTATTTTCTCTTGGCAGATCGTTGCGCCTCGAGTATTTTCTTTAGTTTGTTTCCGCCTACTTCCTGCTTCTAAGAATGAAGCTTTGGCCAACAAACTGAACCATGACCTGTTGAATGATGTGAACTCAACTGGAAAAGCTTTCATGTCTCACACAGTAAGCTAGCTCACTTAGTCACTAGTTCATATTTTGATACTGAAATGATCACCCAGTGCTGGTCTGGTGTTGTTTGTTTCTTCTTAGTTCTTTCTATTTCAAAAAGGTTAGTTTTTTTTTTCTTTCTCTTATTTTGGTCAATATGGCAGGTCTTGTCAGGCAAATACATATTGCGTCTTGCAGTGGGAGCTCCATTGACTGAAGAGAGACATGTCAATGCAGCATGGAGTGTGCTGCAAGAAAAAGCTTCAGCCCTGTTGGGAACTCTGTAAGATTAGTTTTCAAGTCCAATAATTATTTTGACTATATATATTTTACTTGAGAAACATTTGATAATTTTTTTTATAGCTTATTCGACTCCCATTTACATGGTGTTAAAATATTTGTAACAATATTTAATGAATGATTTTTTCATTCACTGATTTAGGAGTCCATCTTCTGTGTATATGTAACTTTCAAGATTAGTGAATGTCCTTTTTTAATACTTCATTTCATTTCAGTTAATGTCTTATTTTTCAGACTTCACTCTAGTATATGTTCGGTTTCCTTTCATTTTTATAAGTAAATGACCATATCAGCCATTTTGCTAAAAACCCAATTATATAAAGCCATTAAAGATATCTTTATGAGAAATCGACGTAAATAATAGTAATTTGGACTAAAATGACTTTTTAGGATTGTTTTGAAAAATGATTTTTCTATTAGTGTTAGAGCGTTGTATGACTTTATGTGATAAAAGGTCACATAATTTATGATTGTGACCATTGATTTGTCTAAAAAAGTCATAATTTTATGGTCATAAATTTTGTGATCCATTCACACAACATTGTGACACTGCTAGAATCAAATGTCACTTTTCAAAATACTACTTAAAAAAGTCATTTGTGTCAAATTACTATTAGTCTAAGTCCATTTCCCTATCTTTATGGGAAATTGAAATAAATAGTAGTAATTTTATCAAAATGACTTTTCTAGTAATGTTTTAGTGTTTTGTAACCCTGTGTAACGGAGGGTCACACAATTTGTGACTATTGATTAGTATCAAAAAAGTCATAATTTTATAGTCACGAATTGTGTGATCCCTCATCATACAATTTGTGACACTATTGAAAATGTTAATTTGAAAAATATAACTAAAAAAATCATTTTGTTCCAAATTAGTATGGATCCAGCAAGTTCAAGTTGTGGTATTTGGCCCTGTGTAAGTCCAGCAGAAAAGTGTGACTAGCTGGACCACTGAAAGTGAAGCCCAACAGAGCCCAGGTGGACAGGCCAGAAATTTTAGAGCACTGGTTAGGAAAAGACACACACTTGAAAGTGGGGATGTATTTTATCCTAAAGAAGATAGAAAGAATAATTATTTTCAAGGTACCAAAGATTATATCCTGCATTTTACTCTTTTGCATATACATTATAAGTCCAGAGTGTTGTTGAAAAACTTTCTTGTTGTAAGGCATAGACTTTTATACTTCAGGAATAATCAAGAAGTTAAAAAATGCAAAAGAGAGAAATTGAAGCTTTGAGATATTCGAATATCGCAAATTATCCTAAGCGTAAGAAGGAAGTTGTTCTGTGTCCAAGGTGACATGTTGTGACACAACAATTTTAGATAATGAAATGTGACACAACATATTTCCTCCCAAGGTATATGGAATATGACCAATTTTAATTTAAGCATAAAATTCCTACTCTTCATCAAGAATATTCAATTTGAACGCCAGGGATTGGATTTTGGAAAATATTCCAAGGGGGCTGCCAGTAATGTATGAATGTATAAGTTGGATAAAATTTGCCCAAGTTGGAACTTTGTAATGGTGTGTGAAGAAGAATCGTAAAACATATTTGTAGAACAAACTGGCCATTTATATTTTTATTTATTTATTTATTTTTTTTTTTTAAAGTGGGGCTTAACTAATGACCTACACTTATTACAAATTAAAAAAAAAATACTTATTACTACTCAATCCCCACCCCACCCTACTAGGGATAATAGGTTTTCACGCCTACCCCCAGTGTGACTTGAATACCGAGATCCCAGATAGTGGGTGTTCTTACCACTTGAGCCAATCCACTTTGTCAAACTGGCCATCTATATAAGTATATGTGTGTATATATAGATAGGTAAAAAAAAAAATGTAACGAATTTTTTTTTTTTTTTTTTTTACATAGCGAGGAACTTTAGGGTTTTTTTTTTCCCACTAAAATTAAAATCCAAGGTTTTTTGCGATAATATGCCCCTCATATAATTCCATCAAGTTCAAATTGTGGTATTTGGGCTACATAAGTCCAACAGAAAGTGTAACTAGCTGGGCCTCTGAAAGTGAAGCCCATTATATTTTGTTAAAGCCCAGGTTGATAGCAGAAAAATATGAGCTCTAGTTAGAAAAGTCCGAGGTATCGACACTTTATAAATGATGATATACTTTATCCTTAAGAAGATGATAAAGAACAGAACATTTTTATGGTACCAAGGATTATGAGATTATCTCCCGCAGATAGGTCCACATAGTTCTTGAAAAAATTTATATTTTAAAGGCATAAGCTTATGCTTCAGGAATAACCCAAAAGTTCAAAAGAGGAAATTTGAAACTTTGAGATATTCGAATATCTCAAATTATCCCATGAGTTACAAGAAAGTTGTTCTGTATCCAAGGGGACATGTTGTGAATTGTCCAGGAACCATTTTCAAGAGATGAATGTGACACAACATGTTTCCACCTGAGGTATATGGAATAGGAGCACTTTTAATTTTAGAATAACATTCATATTCTTAATCAAGAATATTCAATTTCAACACCTGGGATTGGATTTTGGAAAATATTCCAAGGGAGCTGCTATATCCAAGATATATGTACCTCTTATCTACTTATGTGGAGTGTATAGATTGGATAGAATTTGCCCAAGTTAGAACTTTGTGATGGTGCTTGAATAGACTCGTAACACATATTTTTAGAATAAACCCGGCATATATTTACACACATATTTTAATTCATATTCTGGGGTGTAGGTGAAGAATGCAATTGCTAGAGTGAAAAAGAAAGGATTGAAAAAAATTGGAAATTTGTGAATTGTGAGCCATGTGAGTTGAAAATTATTACATTGTGATAATAAAGATAGTTCTTTGAGTGCATGCATTTGTCGCGAATAGATGAAAAAGAATCTGATTCTGTCAGTCAGGACAATGCAAAGGCCGTATTTTATATGGCAAAGTGTAATTCACAAAAACTATTCCCAATTTTAGTTATTAATAAAAAGAAACTTTTTTTGTTTGTATTTAAACATAGAATGGCAAAGAAGAGAAACAAAAAATTTATAAAGCTAGTTTCGGTTTAATCATTTTCTGTCTGATATGGGTTTGTCTTGAGAAGTAATTGTGGATTAGAATTATCAAACACATTTTGGTTCTCGATATTGGCCGATAGTTCTTAAATAAAAATAATAAAAGCCAGATAGTAGTGTGATATTTTCATTTTAACATAATATTTTTTTTCTTAATATATATATTTTTTTTCTAAAACAACAGGAGAAGAATATTCAAGAGAAAAGATCTGTTAACGGTGTCATACTCTATTTAAGTACAATTTTACATGGGAAGCTTCCAATTTTTTCACAAATTTAACAAAAATTGTGAACCGAATTGACATATTAACTAAAGTTTGAGGTTGACAATATTGAATTTTAAACAAGAAAATAATATAAGTTGACAATTTTGAAAACTAAATAATTTTAAGAGCCAATGGACACGTGAGAGATGCATGTTCCAGAACGTGGTGTACGTAATTGATATATAACATCGAATTTGGCCTTTTCTTTTAAGACATTTTTGCATTTAACGCCTTGAAATAAAAATGTACAACAACAACAACCAGCTCTACAATCCACATATAGTCCAAAAAAAAATTATTTTTGGAATGAAACGGACTCAAAAATAGATCACCTAGAGATCTAAGTGATAGTACAAAGATATTGAAATCATATATGGACATGCATTATATTTAAACAAAACAAGAACACTTTCAGTTTTTTGTTCTGATTTCTGAGTCATAATCCAAAATGTCACTAACTGCCAAATTATATGAGTCATGAGTCATCTACCAATTCGCAAAGAGGCTCTATCTCGTTTTTAATTTATTTGTTTTAATTTTTTCTTGATATTTGAATATGAACACTTTGATATTGGAAGGAAGATTTGCCCTTTGAAATTTTATCCTTTTCAAGACTTGGTTTTTCTTGTTTTAGTCAATGTTTAGCTGCACTTTGGTTTCTTTACAAATTTTTATATAGATACTTTTTAAATGGAAAACGTTCGATATGGAAACCAATTAGATTAGGACAAGTGCATAGAAATGAATATAATTTGGAGTTATTTATTAAGGGACTTCAAATTGGATATTGTTTGATACTCAAAATCCTAATCAGACCTTACAGATCCCACTAGTAATGAAACAATTGTTAATGTTTGTTTGACCCTTTGTAGCTTAGGTGAATTAATCTATAGGGGTCTAGTTTTGGAAATTTCTTGCTGGATAAATATCAATGGGTCTACTTCCTATGAAGGAAGTACTTCTAAAAATTATTAGGAAAAGGAATCCTAAATAGTATAGGATAGATTTACCTATACTTTTTTTTTCCCCACTTTGAATTTTGCTAGCATGAAGAAATACTAGACTCTTTCTTTTTGTTCAATAAAAAGAGCTATATGTCATGACCCTAGTCTTAAACTAGACAATCGTGCAGCACTTAGTATAATCCGTCATGTTAAGTCAGCCAACTCACACAACCAACACTCAAAAAAAGGGACTTAGGGTGAGTTTTGAGACAAAGTGGTAAGATATGAGAGTTTGAGTGAATAAAAACTTTGTATTACTCTTAGAATGCTTACAACTCTCTCAAATAGGACTCGTGTACAAATGAACCCAAGGGGTCCTTTATATAGGCAAAGCCTAAACTAACCAATGGTTATGATCGTGTCAAGTGGCATGATCTTACAAGGAGTCTAGAATCTTCCCCAAATAAAATAACAATATCTACAAAGATATTTACAAGGAGAAATCTAGAACAAGTATCGCCTAGATCCTTCCAGCAGGTTCACCCACCATCTTGGCTCTTCTAAGTCATTCTAGGAATTTCTAAGATCATCCCAAGTAATCAAGCACCAACTAGTCTTGTTTAGAGCCTTCTATAACTTAATAGTGCCAAATAGAGTCTTCTAGTATGGCCAAAACCTCTCTTGATCATTCTAGAAGTATTCACCACGTTCTAGAGTCTTCCCTCACCTTCTTGGGTGAGTAATAAATATAGAGGATCTTAGGACCATGGAGGCAGCAACACTTGGATTTTAGGGAGCCAAATGAATAGAGTATAACACCCTCCCCTACTCAAGTTCGTGATATCTCCATCACGCCATCAACCTTAAATCACTCGATATAGTTTTTGAATTGCCACAATACATCCTCATGCTCCTAGCTAGCCTCGGCCCCTTGCAAATTCTTTAATTTCACCAAGTATTCTCGATAATTAGGCACACCATGTCGGCAGATCAAGCGTTCGGCCAGAATATTCTCCACCTGTCTATCAAAGAAGGTTACCACCACGGTAAGAGCCCTCTTAGACTCACCACTTAGAGGATCTTCCTCATCTTCATAGTATGGTTTTAGCATACTTACATGGAAGACAAGAAAGATTTTCAACTTGGCAGGGAGTTGAAGCTTAGAGGAGACTTTGCCCACATGCTTGAGTACCGGGAATGGACTTTCATACTTGTGCACTAACCCTTTATGCACCTTCCTCAAAGTTTTGAATTGTTGGGGTAGCAATTTGACAAGGACTAAATCTCCTTCCTGATACTCAACATATCTCCTCTTTTTGTCGATCCACTTCTTTATTCTCTTAGAAGCTTTGTTCAAGTAGGCCATAGCCAATTCAGCTTGCTCATGTCATGCCTCGGCAAACTTGAATGCTGCTGCATTCTTCCCACCGTAACTTGTCGCTAAGGCATATGGAGTCATAGGTTGTTGACCCATGACTATCTCAAAGGGATTTTTACCCATGGACTCGTTTCTCTGGAGGTTAAAGGAAAATTGGGCCACATCAAGTAATTTTTCCCAATCCTTTTGGTTGGCACTCACAAAATATCTTAAGTATAGCTCCAGCAAGGCTTTCACCTTCTCCGTCTAGCCATCGCTTTGTGGGTGAAAGCTAATAGAAAAGTTCAAGTCTGAACCCATCAACTTGAACAGTTCTGTCCAAAAACTTCCAGTGAATTAGAGGTCACGATCACTAACTGTGTTTGATAGAACACCCCAGAACTTCATGACATGCTTCATAAAGAGCTGTGCGGTCTCATCGGCAGGACAATCAGGTGAAGCATGTATAAAGGTGCATACTTACTGAAGCGATCAATCACCACCATAATGCTACTAAAACTCTCCGACTTAGGCAGGCTGGTGATGAAATCCATATAGACACTCTCACACGGCCTCTCAGGATTGGGGAGAGGTTTCAACAATCCACCCGGCGATTGTTACTCCACTTTGTCTTATTGGCACACAAGAGAAGTCCTTACGTAGGCCTCAACATCATCCCTCAACTGAGACCAATAGTAGATAGCTTTGATAAGAGTAAGAGTGCGTTTCTGACCTGAGTGACCAGCCCACAAGGAATCGTAGCACTCTTTGATAAGTTCTTTTCTGAAGTTTCCTAACTTAAGCACATAGAGTCGATTGCCTTCGGCGTAGAGAAGTCCGTTGCTCAGCCAAAAGCGCCTCGTCTTCCCTTCCTTTACTAGAGACAGCAGGCTCTTTGCAAGAACATCATGTTCTAGCCCTTCCCTGATTTTCTCTATCAAGGTGCTATCGAGCCCACATAAGGCGGCTAACTCTGCCTCTCTACTTAGAGCATCTGCTACTACATTGGCCTTCCTAGACTTGTACTCAAGCCTATAGTCAAATTCTACCAAAAAGTCTTGCCATCGAGCTTGCTTAGGACTCAACTTCTTTTGAGTTTAGAAGTAGTTTGTGGCTATGTTGTCGGTCATGATTGTAAAGTGAGTGCCCAACAAGTAGTGCTGCCATACCTTTAGGCAATGGATAATGGCAGTTATGTCTTTTTCTCGCATCATATGGTGTCTTTCGGTGTCATTGACTTGTGGCTTTCGTAAGTAATAGGATGCCTCTCTTGCATTAGTACATCACCAATAGCAAAGTCAGAGGCATCCGTGTGAAGCTCATAGGCCTTAGAGTGGTCAGGCAAGCTAAGAATTGGCTCCTTGCTCATCGCCTTCTTCAAGTCTTCGAATGATGCTTGATACTCGGGTATCCACTCCCAAGACTTGTTCTTATTGAACAGGTTAGTAAGTGGGGCTACTCTCGCTGAGCAGGACTTGATGAACCACCTATAGTAGTTCACAAATTCGAGGAAAGATCTCAACTCTGGTACCTTAGTGGGAGGTTCCCATTCTTGGATGGCTTGTACTTTGGTCTCATCCATTATAAGCTTGCCATCCTTTATCTTGTGCTCTAGGAATATCACTTCCTCTTGGGTGAAAGAACACTTCTTTTTCTTGATGAATAATTGATTCTCTCTCAAGACAGCAAACACCTTCCTCAAATATTCTAGGTGTTCTTCCATGGTCTCGCTATAGATAACTATATCATCAAGACAGACTACCACGAACCAATCGAGGTAGGGATGTAATAGCTTATTCATGAGGGTACAAAAAGTAGCAGGTGTATTGGCAAAATCAAATGGCATGACTAAGAACTCATAGGCATCATACCTTGTCACGCACGTGGTCTTAGGCTCATCTCTCTCTGCTATGCGGACTGTGTAGTACTCCGAGCATAGATCAAGCTTTAAGAAGTATCTAGCGTTCCGATGTTAATCGAACAAATCCGTAATAAGTGGGATAGGGTACTTGTTATTCACCGTCACCTTATTAAGAGCCCGGTAGTCAATGGACATCATTAGTAAGCCATCTTTCTTTTTCTGGAATAACATCGGGGCACCAAAATGAGCTTTAGAGGGTCTGATGAAACCCGCATCAAGCAACTCCTTAAGTTATTTTCGGAGTTCCGCCAATTCCAGAGGGGCCATTCGATAGGGATTCATTACATGTGGCCTCGTGCTTGGCTCAAGCTCTATTTCATGATCCATCTCTCTCCTAGGTGGGAGTTTATTAGGCAGGGCATCAGGAATCACATCTTGGAATTCATCCAGACAACTTGCACCTTCGTGGGCAAGTTACCTTGAGGTTCTAACTCTTTATCATCGTGTTCTTTGAGGATAACCAAGTAACTTTCCTCCTCCTTTCTCAAGCTCTTCTTGAATTGAAGTGTAGTGAATACTTTATTTTTCACTTTTGTGGACTGCTCCATTGGCATCACACAAGCCTTTTCATTATCCATGATATACATGGAGTTGGTAAAAGGAACAGGGAATACCCGCACTGCATCAAGGAACTCCATACCAAGCACCACTACAAAATCGTCTATTGGCACCACTGATAAATCAAGTTGGCCAGCCTATGCACCTAGGCTAGCCTTGACACCATGAGCAACCCTATGGATGGGGTGTGCTGCTGAGTTTACTGCCTTGATGGAGCCTCCTCTATTGGTAACTGATAAGCCCAACTGTCTAACTTTCTTAATGAAGATAAAGTTGTGGGATGCACCTGTATCAACCAGGGCCTTGGTGGCCTTACCATTGATTATTGTATCCACAAAGAGTAAGTCCTTAGCTTGTGACTTAGGGGCTGATTGCAAGGTATTGAGGAGTTGCAAAGAACCAATACGTGCACCACCATCTTCCTTATCACCTTCTTCTTGTCTTGGCTCAGAGGCGATTAAGGTATTGAGAGCTTTCTTCTTAAGATACTCACGTGCCCAATGTGGCCCATCATAAAGGAAGCACTTGACTCTTGGCTTGGAAAAGTCACAGTCTTCCTTCTCCTTGCCCTTGTCCTTATGCCTGTAGGAAGAACTATCTTTACTCTATTTTCCTCCCTTTGTTTGATCTCCCCTAGTCGTTACACCACCACCCTTCTTGTCCTTAGCCTTAGAGGGGTCCTTGTCGGTAGAGTAATCAACAAGGTTCTCAGCTACAATAATCACATCGGCCAAGTCTTGGACATCACGGTGTTTGAGCTCTAACTTGGCCCAATTCTGAAGGCCATCTATGAACAAAAATAGGGCATCCTTGTCTGTAGTGTCAGAGACTTTGAGCAAGAGTGTAGTAAACACTTTCACGTAGTCTCTAACATTACTAGGTTACTTGAGGCGGTGAAGACGAACTCTTGCCTCCTCTTCGATATTTTCGGAGAAGAATTACCTCTTAATCTCTCTCTTGAAGTCATTGAAAATGGTAATATTACCACACACCTCGTTGCATCTCCCCATGTCTCCGTCTCCACCATATCATGGTGGTATCGGTTAGATACAAGGTAGTATTACGAATTTTACCGGCATCATTCGTCACACCGGTAGCCTCGAAGTATTGCTCAAGTCCCTATAGGAAGTTCTCAATTTTCTGAGCATTTCGAGTACCATTGAAGATCTTTGGTTTAGGCACCTCGACCTTCCTTGCCTCAATGGTCGTGGTGGTAGTCGCTCATGTGGCCACTGCTCGCTTGCACAAAGTAAGATCACCACTCATCTCATCTACTCTAAGTAAAATATTAGTGAGTTCTCTTTGGAAGAGATCTCGTACCTTGGCCATCTCTAAATGAAGGGACTCGATTTCATGCCTTAAGTCGGCCTCTAGCCCACCAAGCGCTTCTTTGATGCCCCTATGGATCTCCGCATCCTCGGTCTCCAAACCATCACAACAACCATCTAGATCATCTACTCACTCACGTAACATGCCCATGTTAGACTCTAGTCAGGTCATTCTAGCCTCCAAGCTAGTTACCACGTCCTTCGACTTGCCACGAGTTGAACTTTTCTTCCCTCCATCATGCCCACGTTCAGAAGCACCAACTTCGACGGGGTCAGGAGTTGCAACCATAGTCTACATATAGACAATGGAACCACCAAGATATAACGAGCAACCAAAGCTCTGATACCATACTGTCACGACCCTAGCCTTAAACTAGACCATCATATGGCACTTAGCACAGTCTGTCGCGCTAAGTCAACCAACTCACATAACCAACACTCAAGAAAAGGGACTTAGAGTGAGTTTTGAGGCAAAGCGGTAAGATATAAGAGTTTGAGTGAAGGAAAGCTTTGTATTACTCTTAGAATACTTATAACTGCAAAATTAAAAAATTCATTTAAGATGAAGATTATTTTAAAGAGTTAACTGCAAAAAAAAATACCTTGAAGTTTGACCTTTTCATAATTTAAACCATATGTTTTGATTTCTGTAAAAAAAATCTCCCATATTTTGAAGTTCAAAAAATTTGTACCATGTGTCCATATTTTTACCAACTTATGTTAGTCCAAATATTTTTTTTTAGATAACTGTTTTTACTATTTAGAGACAAGAATAACATTTTCTAAGTCTAAATTCACAATTTTTTGGGAAATAAATTTGTAAAAAGATGGAAAAACGGGACAATTTTTTGAATTTCAAAATGTGAGATTTTTTTTTTATTACAGAAACTAAAACACAGGGTTTAAATTGCAGAAAAACCAAATGTTAGAGTTTTTTTTTTTTTTTTTGCAGTTAACCCTATTTTAAATTCTTTAAGACAATATGTTTGGGTATATTAGTTGGATAATAAATGCGTAAATTCTGAGTGTATTTTGTCATGATTATAATGTATTAATTGTAAATTTTATAGCTAAAAGAATAGACATTGAGTGAGAAATTAATAATAATTGAAAATTTTGGCGGAAAAAAGCTTTATAACTAAATACAATGAAAATGTTCATATTTTAGAAAGAAAGCAAGATGCTTACTTTTTTTTTCTCTTTTTTTTTTTTTTTTTTTTTGCAGCAAATAAGAAATTCATAAATTTTAGAAAAATCAATTGATTTATTGAATTAAGTTTAGGATTTTTTTAGTCTATATGATTACAATAAATTATTATTTAGTTAAGTCTGACCATAAATATTAAAAGTTATGTAAGGTTTTAAAGGTAAACTAATAATTTAAGACTTGGTGAGGCCTTAGACGACCTAATTCGACAGGCAAAAACTCAAGTTACGCCTTTAAAACGCAAGAAGTATAGTGACGTATCGAAAAGCTTCTAATACCAATATCTAAATCTTTATGAGCAAATAACAAATAGATAAAGTTAAGCTGAAGTAGGACAAGGGAATTTTTACTCTTATTCTATTGTAAGGTTGAGTAATTACCATAATAATATAAAACTTCTAAACTTTAACATAAAGCACTTTGAAAATAATGGAGAAAGTAATTATTATTACGTACCAAAGGCACTTTAAAATGCCGTGCAGTATGAGCCAGTGTAGCTTTGATCTTTTCCAACACATTACTTCTCATGTGCTAATTAAAGTTAACGACGGAAAGGGGGCCATAGTTGCATACAGAACACAACGAAATTATATTTTATTTTTTTTACTTTTAATAGATTTGAAGAAAAAATATAAACTTGAGTATACAAAAAGGTTTTTTCTATCGTGGGATTAACTTAACTTGCAAGAATATTATTATTAATGCTTTGCAATCAAAAACTCAAAGAGTAGCACTACATGGGACCATTATAGACTCATGGCCGGTGCTCACATCATTCGCGATTGTTCACAGTACAACTAATTAGAGCTAAACATCATCTAAAAATAGAATTTTTTAGCTTGAAATTAATGTCAGCTAAACTTTATCTTAAACAATTGCATGTGGTGTTTGTTTGGTATACTACTGTACTTTTTTTTCCCCTTTGATAACTTATTTTATTTGTTTGTGATGTATGATATGTCACGTAAAAATGGCTCATCTAAAGCACAAATCCCATTGTGAATGATCAAAGGTTCATCGAGGAGACAAGTGGGTGATGAGAGTGACACAAGGGCCTAATGTAGATTGTGGAATTTTCATGATCAAATATTTGCATATTTTATATTCAAATGTAGGTATGCTTTGTTCCTTTTGGATAGGAATCTTTAGGGTAACCTATATATTTTGTTCTTGTGTACATTTAATATCAGGTACTATATTTTCTATGACACACACTAAACCAAGAATAAGAAGTCCACACCATGACAATGGATTTATGGGACTTGCTCTTTTAGCAATAATATGATATGAATTATAGCTTATTCTTGGACAATTCATTGTCTCTTTGACACACCTTTGAACAGGCTGTATATCATAATCACGTTGCTGGAATATTTTTATTCTCATCCCATTTACTGATCATTTGTATTCTACACGAGATAATTTAATAGAGAACGAGATATTTATACTTACACGTATGATATTTCTGATCTTAAGTTGATAGAGAACAGTAAGAGTTGAAAAAAAAAATAAAAAAATCAGTAGTAGAAAGAAGTGGTAGAATCTAACTATTGTAGCTTGCGACGTGTCTTATATATATTAAACATTTGTGTTTTTGTTTTTATTTTGCACGTAATAATGTCCCATTTTTTATACTTATTACTGATATTACTAGATAAATTTATGTTGTTTTACATAATTCGCTGGCATTTTAGAATTAGTTATGGTAAAGGTAAATTTAACAGGAAAAAAACACATTAATTTCGGTTAAATAACCACCAAATTAAATATAGCTAATTCTTCTTTTGAGTTTGCTTTTATTTTTTCGTTTTAGAGATTATCATAATACTGCTACCAACTTTTCCATCGAGATCGAGTGAAAGAATGTGTTTGAAATAGGTTTGAAATAGTCAGAGGCGTTGGTCTAAAATCTTTAATATTTCAAGTCGAATACGTTGAAATTGGTTCAAACTTTCATTAATGGCTTAGTCTACTAAATGATGTTTAGTCAATATTATTTATAAGATGTATTTAACTTGTTCTTTTTTTCTTCTTAGCATCGTGGTTAACCATAAGAATGAGATAACACGATATAATTTAGTTAGGCTTATTTTAATAATAGAGAATGAGCTTGAATGATAGGAGGAATGTGTTGTCCTTCAAGTGAAATATGTTATGGTAAATAATTTTGCTTTTCTAGTAACATATTTGTTAAAGCGTAGAAATGCTATTGGATTTTTGTACATTTGGTGGATTTGGAATCAATACCATTTGACTTTTTTCCCCTGTGAAATTACTGTTGTGATTTTTGAATAACTGATGGCCGTTTTAAATGCGTCCAACCTCATGTTCCATAAAAAAATAATAATACTGATAATATTGATTTCAAAATATAACAATAATAATAATAAAAATAACAATCCTAGCTAGTCATGTACTGCCTAACTTCCAAAAATTTAAATTGAATTCAATTGGTCTGACTCTAAACTAATTATTGACTATAATGACCATCGTATGAACTTATTAAATAATGCCAGTATCACTATCGAACAATATCATGACATCCATGATCCATTCCGCAAAAGAATTCAACAAAATCGTGCAATCTATTTTCAGCTTACTGGTGGATGGGGTGTATGTATAATATATGTTTGAGAACAAGTAGAATATAGCGACGCCTTTAACTAAACATTAAAGTACGATAATATAAGTCCTCTATATATATATATATTGCACTTTTTTAAGTAATACTATCAACACTCATTTTTCACTTAAAAATTTCGCATTAAATAATCTTACCAAGTATTTAAAATTGTGTGCGTTCATAACATCATCGTTTTTATTAGCAAGAGTCAATGTGGAAATTACAGTTAATATTATAAACTTATATATTAAGTTCGAGATGTAGTATATCCCTATGTGCACGACAATATCCAAAGATCCGTAGTAAATAAATTCGAGATTGAGGTAACAATTTCTAGATTTAGAAAGATTCTTGGAACGTATATTTTTTTAATTATATGATCCCAATTATTAAATCTTCGTGTGCTTATTTAAATTTTTTTGAAAAATGTTAACTTGAGAAGAATGAAGATACGGAGGGCCCAAAAGTACGTCGGCTAAAGCCGTGCGGTGATGGTGTTTGGTGGTCGGTCCAAGTCCAACGCTGTGTGATTGTGATGGGTAGTGTGGTTTAGGCCAAGAATTGTGTACCTCAAAAACTGAAAATTGTGGTCAAGACCAAGCCGAACTCAATGTACCAAAATAAAAATAAATACATTATGAAAATCTAACTTCAAGAAAAAGTTGTTAAACGTCAATAATGGCAAGCACATGTCTTTATTTAGTTGAAGAAATATGGTAGATGTTCACAATAAAATGTTTGACTGGCAGTTTTTTTCAGAAAAAAAAAACATCGCAGAAGGTAGGTTTTAAAAACATATATTTAACATTTTGGTGGTAGGTTTAAAAAACTTGTAAATTTTGGTGGTAGGTTTGGGAAAGACTTATAGTATGTATGTGACAATTTCGTTTTGATGTAAATTTTAGGCATAATTACTGTCCTACTCTTTATCTGATGTCAAAAGTGATAATTACATAACTGGATTTTGCATTTTACTTTTTTTTTTGGTTCAGTTTATACACTAGATTATAAATTTTATCAATATTGTCATTCAAATTTAAATTTATGACGAATTTATATTTTTTCTTGATCAAACATCAATTTCAACCAGTGAATATACTAAAATGCTCTTTTGAGATTTAAACACTAATTAAATAATTAAAAATAATAAATATCAAAAAAGTATTAAAATTTTGAAAAATATATTAAAAATAAAATAAATAAAATAATTTTCTTCCGAAAGGGTATTTTGGTGAACTCTCTCGTCAAAGTTGGTATATAACACAAAGAGTATGAATCTGTGACAAATTATAAATCTGAATGATAATTTTGATAGAATTCATAATGCAAGATACAACTGATCAAAAATAATAATGTGAGGTATAATTATAGAACTTGAAATTACAACCACAATTTTCACCAAAGAAATACGCTAAACACCACTAAAGGAGATTATATTTGCACCCTTTTTATGCATAAATGCACCCCTTTTGATAACAAAAAGACCAAAAAAATAATTTGTAATCTCTCAAAAATTCAACTGTAATAATCTTCAAATACACAAAAAATTCTTTTTCTTTTTTGAAATGTGTATCTTATTGTTAAAACTATTTGCTTTCAACAAATTTAGCTATATATAGATATGGTGATACTTGATAAAAAAGAAAAAAAAAACACATAAAAGGTTTTATTTGTTATTAGTAAAATGGTGTAGATTTCCTTTGCAAAAAGGCAAAATGTAGATTTTTTTTATAAATATTATTTTTTTTTGGAAGGGAAGAAATAAATTATTTTTAAAATTAAATAGTATGTATTCTCTTTTAATTTATAATAAGTGGAGGTCATTAGTTAAGCCTCATTTAAAAAAAAAATCATTTTTAAAATATAAATTAAAAAGCATTCTTAAAATATAAATTAACGTTACGGGTAACATGCCCCATTAATACCAATACTGATATTTATTTTTATTAATTTTTATTAATCTAGAGTATATGATGTCGTCGATCTAAATTACACGTTTTAGATAAAACAGTTACGCACAAAAGTCATGTACCATTACGTAGTATTTCTTCAACATTTTGGCAACTAAATGTAATTTAATTTTAATAAGACCGTAGAAGGGTGGCAAATTGTGTCATTGGTTTCATGTTAGATTAAGGTATAATATTTTTAGAAATTGTCTCAAGCTGAACTTGATCTGTGACCGTCGTATCATAAAATATTCAACACTAACAGGACATGCATTAAATAGGTGGACTCAATATGCCCAACTCATTTAAATAATGTAAAGCTTAATTCATAACACAATTGTTACTCGTGACTCCACCTATAACCCACATTTATTATTTTTAGGTTATTTCATTTAAAGGTTTTATTGCCCTATTTTAACAGTAACATATTCTTTCTTTTCTTTTTTCTTTTTTTGTGAAAACGATTAAGAGTAACATATTCTATACAATATGTTAAATTTACGATGAACTTATAATAGTACGCATTCATATTGCACATTGGAAATAAAATTCATAACAGTAGTCAAAATAAAATAAATTTTTTTATTAACAAGTCACAGAATTAGAAAAATATTCACACGATCATAACTTTTAAGTTAAAATATCGTTGCTTGTATTGGAACATTATTTTTGCTTTTTCATATGGTGTACACAATTTAAGGAGCATATTATTTTCACATATTTTTTTGACTTAAGATGATTTGATATTTTATATTGTGTGAAACATATCAATTTTTTTTTTTAAAAAAAAAAAAAAGAAACAAAGGGGGCAACAAAACCCCCCCAGAAGCTTTTTATTTTAGGACTCATACTGAGATTACATGTGGAACAATTTGACGCATATTCCCATGTTTTCATTAGCTAATAGGAACTTAAGGATACCCACTACACAGGGCCCACTAATTGAAGGATACATTTTTGGAGTGGAATTACAAAATCTGTAGCCCCAAGCCTTATGAAGGCTCAAGCTTGACCTGCTAGAAGCGAGAACTCCGGATAAACGCTTTTGCTGTTATGCCACGACCACCAATGGTGACACATATCAATTTTTGTGTAAAACAAGTTGACCAAATCATTCAACCTATACAATGAGGCAATCGTGTCGATTCAGTTTTGACTTGCACATACTATTCTCAATTAGAACCCGCAAATACCGTGTAGTATTTGATCAGATTTTTGTGTCCTAATCCGAACTATCACTCCTACTTAGAATTACCCCTCTCTCTCTCTCTCTTCTTTCCCAAAAATATGTATTTCGAAATGTGAATAATTTAAGTAAGCACCTAAAACAAGAGCTTTTCCTTTTCTTTTGTGACCTCTGCATCTCCATTCTATTCCAATTTCTAAGTAGTACATACACTATTACTCTTGTTTGTGATCTTCATAATGAACAACAATAATTCTCTATCAGTCCAAACAACAAGTCAGGCTATAACTAGCTTTCAAGCGAAAAAAAAGTAATAGATATAAATAACTAGCTACCTTATACCAACTTCCTTTTCACATTGATTATGCTAATCAACACACACTTGACAATAATTTTAATTTTCAAAACAAAAGAATGTTTTAAAATTGGTAAAAATGTTGATCTCATATAGGTATTTTACGAATATGTTCACCATTTACTTTATTTCTTTAAAACATAATTTATTATAAGGGCTATCCATTTGGGATTGATTATAAATAATGCTTCTAACTTTTAAAAGTGATTAGAGAAAAAAGAAGGTAAGTGAGGTATTTGGTAAATACCTACTTTTAGTCAACAGATTTTAAGAACTGTTATGTAACTGTATTTTAAGCAGAATTTGATAAGTATGGTAGAGATTGTTTTTACAAAACTGATTTAATTGGCATATACAAATTTCTTAAAATATCATACAGTGTTATAAATTGGCAGAATTTGATAAGTATGGAAGAGATTGCTTTTACCAAATACTTAGATATTGCTTTTAATCACTACATCATACAGTTTTTAAAATAAATTTACCAATGTCTACAACTTTTTTTTTTCGTTACAACTACTTGGTACTCACGTCACAATTACAACAGTGTCACACTACAGCAATAGCAAATTGGATATAAATTCCGTGCGTCAATCGTATTCTCCTAAATTTCATTTGTCAACCATAGGGATCCAAATAAAATTAAAAAAATTTGTACTTCAAGCTCAGCCCCCACCATCACATGTTCAAAATTCTTCATCCTAGGAAGTGAAAGCAAAAAATATATATAGACTAAAATAAACATTATATTAGACAAACTTTGACGATCAACTTTAGCCTACAACTTTCCCACACCCAAAATGAAAACAAAAATGAAAATTAAATAGGTAATTTGGTCATCATCTTGATCTCTGAAGAAGCAGCCAAAAATAGCCAAGTAGGTGGTGATAAGTGGGGCAGCTGATACAAAAAAGTTGAACGTAAAACAATCCAAAATGAATTGGCCACTCATCACTGCCATGCATTGGTCCCTTTTTAGACATGACACCTGCTATTATAGCCTTCTTTACAGCCCACACCCATGGTAGTTATTTATTTATTTTTTTTTTATTTTTTAAATTATAATTATTTGGAAAATTTATTATAAACAGCAAATAAATGAATATTGTTAATTAAACTACTAGTAAGATTGTAACTATTTAAAAACTATTGCAAGATGAATATTTTTGATGACACACGTTTTAATCATGGCTAAAATAGTTACTCATAGTTTGATTGATTTGATCTAACTGGTCCTATTCCTATATCTGGCTGGCTCATGGCTGGCTGCTGCTCTATTTAATGAAATTACATTCTAATCATTAAATTATTAATTATTATCTACTACTACTACTATCTCTTTTTTAAGAAAATTTTACAAGCTGAAAAATTGAAATATGACATATGAAATGTCCACCACCAGTTCATGACCCGACAATACCCCAACATCAAATCAGTTTCGCACCTCATTGTAATAAATTTGACAAATAAAGCTTTTTTTTTTCTCTCTACCATCTTTCTATTTATTTTTGTGTAATGTCAAACAATAGGTTGCCACTCAGAATCTCTCCTTTTTAAAAAAAAAAAAATTTAAATTTTTAGGACATTATGAGATCGCTATCATGATCTCATTAATAATCACATGATCTACAACACACATAATAACAATAATTAGAATAACAATAATAATAATATTCTTTCATTGATCAAGAAAAAAGAAAAAAAAAGGAAGATAACAATATTCCAATTTTTGTAGGGAGAGATAAATAATATTCTTTAGATTACCCATTATATTCTCTTTTTTATTTTTTTCCCTTCCTATGTATTTAATTAAATAATAATTAAATAATACACTTCCCAGTGCAACAAACACCTGCCTATCTCTCTTTCTGTATATATATATATATATATGTATATATTATTATATCATAAGGAGTAAATGAAGCAAGACATGAAACATAATTTAAAATTTTACTACACAAGAAAGTTTTAGGCTTTTAGCTCTCAGCTCTCTTTTATCTCAGTTTTTATATATTATCCCCATTTTTATATCTTTCCTTACTTCTGACACCCCAAACGCACTCTCTCTCTCTCTCCTCATTCACACTCGTCACAACTCACACGGCAGTGTCCACAACGGTACAAGGTAGGAAGAGAGTTTTAACCATTGAACACTATAAAACAGAGGAGGAGAGGGAGACCCTTTTTTTTTTTCTCTCTCTCTATAAGTGTTACAGTAGTGCTGATCATCGTCATTATCGTTTTTTTTTTTTTGTTTCTTATTTTCTTTTTTTTTTGGGTGCTGAATTTGTAGTGGTGGCTCTGTGGCCATCTCTGTTTTTGGCCCGGGAGACAGAGCTTTTTGGGCGCTTAGTATTTACTTTCTCTGGTTCATATCACAGGCAACCGTAAGGGGTCAGTCTTTGTTTCTTTCGGTATTTTCTTTCACTGATTTTTGATATTTCTTCTCTCTTTGTCCCTTTCTGCTCCTTTCTGATAACTCATAACAGGTAGAGAGAGAATGAGACTCTCTCTCTCCCCCTCTCTGTCTATATCTTTATATACATATATTTATATATATCTTCGAGTTCCGTGTAGACAAAACCTCATTTGTTTTGATGTGCAATGTGTCTTCAGGTTTTGATATCTAAATACACGTTCATTGCTTCTGAAAGCCCAGATGGTGAAATGCCCTTTTGCGCTAAACGGTTTGATCTCTCTCGCTTAACTCGCCACCGACTCACTGTTTTCAATCGTCATCTTGGCCGAGTCGCCATATCCGATAATGGGTATCGACCTTTTGCTTCATAGATTCTCGTCTTCGTATCCAAAATCACAAACGCCGAATACCCTTTTGCGCACGATTCAAGGGTTGCCCGTTTTGGAACTCGCTTCAATCTGCATCAATCTCACGCTTGTTCTGGTTTTCCTCTTCATCGTCTCTGCCAGGCAGATTTTCGTCTGCGTGGGTCGAATTCGGCTGCTTAAGGACGATTCAGCTGCGAATGGGAGCCCAGTTCAGCGCGCCAGTGGAGTCGAAGGTGAAATTCGAGACGTTAGAATCGGTACGGACTTCAAAATCTCCGTTTTGTGCTGCTTCTATGTGTTGTTAGTTCAAGTTTTGGTGTTAGGGTTTGATGGGGTTGGTTTAATAAGAGAGTCTGTGAATGGGAAGCTTGTGGATTGGTCTGTGATCTGGTTACCGGCTTCACAAGGCTTAGCTTGGTTCGTTTTGAGCTTTTCGGCTCTGCATTGTAAATTCAAGGTGTCTGAGAAATTCCCATTGTTGTTGAGGGTGTGGTGGTTTGTGTCGTTTGTGGTTTGTTTATGCACGTTATACTTTGATGGTAGAGGTTTCCTTATCGATGGCTCAAAGCACCTGCGCTCCCATGCCATGGCAAATTTGGCCTCCACCCCAGCTCTAGCTTTCCTTTGTTTCATTGCTTTAAGGGGAAGTACAGGTATTCAAGTTTGTAGAAACTCTGATCTTCAGGAGCCATTGCTTCTTGAAGAAGAAGCGGGGTGTCTTAAGGTTACTCCATATAGTGATGCTGGGCTGTTTAGCTTGGCCACGCTTTCATGGCTAAACCCTCTTCTGTCAATTGGAGCAAAGAGACCGCTGGAGCTCAAGGACATTCCCCTCCTTGCTCCAAAAGATCGAGCAAAGACTAATTATAAGGTCTTGAATTCAAATTGGGAGAAACTGAAGGCGGAAAATCCATCAAGGCAACCGTCTTTAGCATGGGCGATTCTCAAGTCATTTTGGAAGGAGGCAGCTTGTAATGCCATCTTCGCCGGCTTGAATACTCTTGTTTCGTATGTTGGCCCGTATATGATTAGCTATTTTGTTGATTACTTGGGAGGGAAAGAGACTATTCCTCATGAAGGATATATCCTTGCTGGAACGTTCTTTGCAGCAAAGCTGGTGGAGACCTTAACAACTCGGCAATGGTATCTTGGGGTGGACATTTTGGGTATGCATGTCAGGTCAGCTCTAACCGCAATGGTGTTCCGTAAGGGGCTCAGGCTCTCAAGCACCGCCAAGCAAAACCACACCAGTGGAGAGATTGTGAATTACATGGCAGTAGATGTACAGAGGGTGGGAGACTACTCTTGGTATCTCCATGACATATGGATGCTTCCCATGCAAATCATTCTAGCTCTTGCAATTTTGTACAAGAATGTGGGTATTGCTTCTGTTGCAACGTTAATTGCAACCATTATATCCATTGTTGTTACGGTTCCTCTGGCGAAAGTACAGGAAGATTATCAAGACAAATTGATGGCTGCCAAGGATGACCGGATGAGAAAAACATCCGAGTGTCTAAGGAACATGAGGATTCTCAAGTTGCAAGCTTGGGAGGAGAGGTACCGAGTGAAGTTAGAGGAGATGCGTGGTGTAGAGTTCAAGTGGCTTCGCAGAGCGCTCTACTCGCAAGCTTTTATTACATTCATCTTCTGGAGCTCCCCCATTTTTGTTTCGGCTGTCACTTTCGGTACTTCGATATTCTTAGGTGGCCAGCTCACTGCAGGTGGTGTTCTTTCTGCTCTGGCCACTTTCAGGATACTTCAAGAACCACTTAGGAATTTTCCTGATTTGGTGTCAATGATGGCCCAGACAAAAGTCTCTCTTGATCGAATTTCTGGGTTCCTGCAGGAGGAAGAATTACAGGAAAATGCAACCATTACCCTGCCGCGAGGTATGACAAACACCGCTATAGAAATTAAAGATGGCGTGTTCGGTTGGGACCCTACCTCTCCACGGCCAACATTGTCAGGAATACAAATGAAAGTAGAGAAAGGAATGCGTGTGGCTGTTTGTGGAATGGTGGGTTCTGGTAAATCAAGTTTTCTCTCTTGTATCCTTGGGGAGATCCCAAAGATCTCTGGCGAAGTAAGTTGTTATTACATGTTTTCAGTTGTTTTCGTCTAATATTTTCTCCCTCGCTGGTTTTGTAAAATCCTTGTATTCTTACTAGTCTTAAATCTTTTTTCAGGTGAGAGTATGTGGCAGTGCTGCCTATGTTCCGCAGTCTGCATGGATACAGTCTGGCAATATAGAAGAAAACATTCTCTTTGGCAGCCCAATGGAGAAACCAAAGTACAAGAATGTTATTTCTGCTTGTTCCTTAAAAAAGGATTTTGAACTTTTTTCACATGGAGATCAGACCATAATAGGTGATAGGGGTATAAATCTGAGTGGTGGCCAGAAGCAACGAGTGCAGCTTGCTAGAGCACTCTATCAAGATGCTGACATTTATTTACTTGATGATCCCTTTAGTGCAGTTGATGCACACACTGGCTCAGAGTTGTTTAAGGTCAGAGTTGCTGTTTGCATGATTCATACAAGTATTTAAATAAAAAATGACTAAATACTCAATATGGGAATGCAGGAATATATTTTGACAGCATTAGCAGATAAAACTGTGGTTTTTGTGACTCATCAAGTTGAATTTCTGCCTGCTGCAGATTTGATACTGGTATGTGAAGCGTCTTTGTACGTACATATATACACATATATTAGCTAGAAGTGTTTGCTACTTTCTGTATGAATTGCATCTGCAATAAGGTATAAGCTTTGCATCATAGCAGAAACATCACTTCTGTCATGTCATATGGAGTATTTAATATTGGAGACTTGCCAATGTTGTCAAATTTTCATTTCTAATGTTCATTTTACCTCGTAGGTTCTCAAAGAAGGGCACATCATACAGGCAGGAAAATATGATGATCTTTTACAAGCAGGAACTGATTTTAACACATTGGTCTCTGCTCATCACGAGGCAATTGAAGCCATGGATATCCCAAATCACTCATCAGAGGATTCTGATGAAAACTTGTCTCCGGATGGATCTATTACAAATGGTAAAAAACGTCATCCAGATGGAAATAACATTGACAATTTGGCGAAGGAAGTCCAAGAGGGTATATCAGCTGCTGAGCAGAAAGCAATTAAAGAGAAAAAGAAAGCAAAACGCTCAAGAAAAAAGCAGCTTGTTCAGGAAGAGGAGAGAGTAAGAGGAAGAGTCAGCATGAAGGTGTACTTATCGTACATGGCTGCAGCATATAAAGGTTTATTGATTCCACTTATAATTATTGCCCAGACGTTATTTCAGTTCCTTCAGATTGCTAGTAATTGGTGGATGGCATGGGCAAATCCCCAAACAGAAGGAGATAAACCTAAAGTGAGTCCTATGGTCCTTATCGGTGTGTACATGGCCCTTGCTTTTGGGAGCTCTTGGTTTATATTTGTAAGGGCTGTTCTAGTAGCTACATTTGGTCTAGCAGCTGCGCAGAAACTGTTTCTGAAGATGCTTAGAAGTGTATTTAGAGCACCTATGTCATTCTTCGACTCTACTCCTGCTGGACGAATCTTGAATCGTGTAAGTTTTTCATTTTTGTAGTGGAACATTTTTTTTTCCTTCTAACATCAATCCTTTGCACATGTGTAATTTCGTGGACCATTTTTCACCTTTCAGGTGTCAATTGATCAAAGTGTAGTGGATCTTGATATTCCTTTTAGACTTGGTGGGTTCGCTTCTACAACTATACAACTTATTGGCATTGTTGGTGTAATGACTAAAGTTACCTGGCAAGTTTTGCTTCTTGTTGTTCCTATGGCTGTTGCTTGCTTGTGGATGCAGGTAATTAAATATTTCCATAACTGGCATTGTAAAAACTCTTGGTTCTGTGGAAAGCTGAGAAAGAAGAGAGATTTAGCTCAATATTGCATCAATATTACTGTTTTTGTCTATTCTAATTTTTGAAGAATCATATAGTAGGTTTCTATCAACCCCAGAACTTCATCTCCATGGGGTTATAAGTACAACTAAATTTGGTGCTCCAGTTCTTTGCTGAAGGGTAACTGATTGTTGATGTTCCCTTATGTAGAAATACTACATGGCTTCATCAAGGGAGCTGGTTCGTATTGTTAGCATCCAGAAATCTCCAGTTATCCATCTTTTTGGAGAGTCAATTGCTGGAGCAGCCACAATAAGAGGCTTTGGACAAGAAAAGAGATTTGTGAAGAAGAATCTTTATCTTCTCGATTGTTTTGCTCGCCCATTCTTCTGCAGTCTTGCAGCTATAGAATGGCTCTGCCTTCGCATGGAATTACTCTCCACCTTTGTGTTTGCTTTCTGCATGATTTTGCTAGTGAGCTTTCCACATGGGAGTATTGATCCAAGTAAGTTGTAACTCCCTTATTAGTAATTACATGTCTGCAATGTGCTGAGGAATTTTGTTTTATCATGGAACTGTGAACACTGTCAAACAACAAGATGAAGTTGTCCTTTTGAATGAAACAGGTATTCAGTTGCATTTTTAAGGTTAATAGCTTTATGTGAAAGCATTAAGCTAGAAATTTAATGTCTAATGGACCATTTCTAGCTTGTGTCTTCATCATGCTGACTTGTTTACAATGTCAGCTGTTTGGAATTTCTATAGCTTAGTTTTCACTATTTCAGCGAGCCACTTCTATATGCATTACAAAGTATAAGAAAACATTTGTGCAACTTCTAACAGTAGTTTCTTCTTATGTGCAGGCATGGCAGGCCTAGCAGTGACCTATGGCCTTAATTTAAATGCGCGACTCTCACGCTGGATACTTAGCTTTTGCAAGCTTGAAAATAAGATTATTTCAATAGAAAGAATTTACCAATACAGCCAGATTCCAGGAGAAGCTCCACCAATTATTGAGGATTCTCACCCTCCAACCTCGTGGCCAGAGAATGGAACAATTGATCTAGTTGATTTAAAGGTTGCCACTTCTACTTCCCTTGTCAGGCAGAAAGACTTTTAACTTTCTGGTGTGATGTGTGTTAATGCTAATTGTGTTCCCCTACTTCATTCCAAATATGTTAACAATCATAATAGTGTCACCTGTGTGTATTTATGGGTAAAAAAGCATCGTATGGAAATTGCTGACGGTCCGTTTTTGTGCATGGAAGGTTCGTTACAAGGAGAATCTTCCCGTGGTGCTTCATGGTGTAACCTGCAGTTTCCCTGGTGGAAAGAAGATTGGAATTGTTGGACGTACTGGAAGTGGTAAATCTACTTTGATCCAGGCATTATTTCGATTGATCGAACCAGCAGGTGGGAAAATCCTAATAGACAGCATCGATATTTCAACAATTGGTCTACATGATCTTCGCAGCCGTCTTGGAATCATACCCCAGGATCCTACCTTGTTTGAAGGGACAATCAGGAACAATCTTGATCCCCTTGAAGAGCATTCAGATCATGAAATTTGGCAGGTTTGCAATACCATGCATACTCCATAATAATCTCATTTTGTGTCCGGATGTGTTAATATGTGCATATCTCATACGTCTTTTGTAATGCATTTGAGATTTAATTTTGTATAGGCACTTGACAAGTCTCAGCTAGGAGATGTAATCCGGGAGAAAGAGCAGAAACTTGATACACCAGGTACAATATATTTTTCACTCTGTTCTTTAGGCCGTCCAAGAACTAGGAGAAAAAATCCCTCAAGTTGTGGGGAGATAATTAATCTGTTGGTTATGAATGCAAATTGCAGTGCTTGAAAATGGAGATAATTGGAGTGTAGGGCAGCGGCAACTAGTTTCCCTAGGTCGCGCACTGCTTAAACAAGCCAGGATACTGGTGCTTGATGAAGCAACAGCATCAGTGGACACGGCCACGGATAATCTTATCCAGAAAATTATTCGAACGGAGTTTAAGGATTGCACCGTATGCACCATTGCGCATCGTATCCCAACTGTTATTGACAGTGATCTCGTTCTGGTTCTCAGTGATGGTAAGTTTACCTTTTTTATAGCCACTTTAAATATGCAAGTTCTAAACTTGCTATTTGAAAGTTGTTTTTATATGTTACACTTATCAAGCTAATATGCATTGAAAATGTCAAAAAATCGACTGGCCCATGAGTGCATTTTTGTTTTCTTTTTAATGTTTTTGATCCATGTGGTTGCATCAAGTGCTCATTGAGCTTGATTTTCAACACTTTTGTAGGTCGAGTTGCAGAGTTTGATACTCCTGCAAGACTACTAGAAGATAAATCATCTATGTTTTTGAAATTGGTAACTGAATATTCATCACGATCAAGCGGCATACCAGATTTTTAGATTTTAATGGTATGCCAGAGAGCCAAAAATCTGAAGGCGCTGCTTGAGCACAGAACCCATTTCTTACCAGATGTGGCTGCTGCTGCTGCATTCGGCGATTCAATAGACAAACAGGAAAGGCGAACTGGCGAAGGTCATCTCCTGTTATAAGAACAAAATCCCATTGAAGAATTAGTTTCTACTTCCAAAATGATCACGGGTTGACTCATCGTAAAGCAGAGACTTTGACATTCATTCAAGGTTGGCTTTTTTTTTTTTTTTTTTTTAAATAAAACAGGGAAATAAGATGGGTTGGTGGGGGAGTTTGGTAATAAGTCACACGAGAAAAAAGGAAAAATGGGCTGCAGATTTTGGGGTTAAATTAATGTCAAATAATGTAGTCTTAGGCATTAGGTTCTTATCCAGTTAGGGGGACTTTGTAGAGCTGAATTAGTCAAACTCAACTCAAGCGTTGGTTCTGCAGTTTCTAGTGGCAAGAAAAATATAGTTATAGACCTTTTTGTTCTTGTTAGGCTTTTTTTCCTCTTTAATGGAATAATAAACTTCAGTGTAAGCTCAATTGTAAAGACTGAAGAGAGCTTACCTCTACCCTTATCGAACATTACCATGTTTTCATGGAGAAAATTTTGTAGGAATATCTGCCTACTGTATTTGCTTCCAATGTCAATGATATGCAAAAAGAAATTCTGCATGTTCTCAGTTTTTGACCAAAGTATTGACTTATGGATGTGCTTCTCGTAATTGACTATGATATTGAACTTTTCCATTTTAAATATCAAGATTTGGAGGGAAAAAAGATACTATTTCTCGTAAGACAAAATGTCGAATAGTATTTAGGACCTTAAGCAACTTTGGTTTTTGACTTAATTATCATTTTGCATTTCATAAAGGTTCAGACCAAGAGTGGACTATTTAAACTTCATCCTCACCTCACTAGTTCATAATTTTTTGTGGCACTTTAGTGAAACACTGAAACTTGTCAAGTAACGTGCAAACGGCAAACGTTAAAAGAAAAAGAAATATAACTATTAATCTGAGCGTGTCATGAATAATAACATAGTTTATAACTATATATATAGAGTATCTAGATTATATTAGAGCACAAAGAAATTGATACGAGAAATTAAATTGATACGAGAAATTTTCTCTTGATCTTTCCTTTCCTTTTCTCTCACTTTCTTTCTCTTCTTTGTTTCTATTTTCTTTCAATCTGTATGTTTCAGCGACAGTACGTGAAGCCTATTTATACACACTGAGGAGAAGGACATCTTTCCTTCATGTTTCTTATACAAAGCATCGTAGTTTTTTTTCAATATATTTGTAAAGCATTTTTGCTTTTAAAATCTTGCAAGAGCATTTTTGTTTGTTTTTTTTTTTTTTTTTTTTCAACAGCGTCTTCACCTTTTGATTTGGTATCTAAATATTCAACAACAGAGCGTGTTTTATCTTGTGACAATATATAGATCATAGGGACCTCTACAGAAATGCCCCACTTTGGAGGGTTTGTTTAAATGAATATCCTTTTTACTTTTTTATCTACATAAATATCATTTTCTTTTTTCTAAGACCACCACTTACTCTCTCCTCCCTATCGCATACTTCGGTGCCGTTCGGTTCCCTGAGCGAGCCCTGGGTGTTCTTGTTCAGGTCCTACAGAGGGATGAAGTCACCGTTCTTCCGCTGGAGCAGAGGGTGGTTCTTCCTATTATTGGAATCGAACGCGAGGTTCTCCGGCCAGGGATCATCCCTGCAAACGAAGTCGATGAGGAGTCCGATGTTCATGAGGCCGTCATCGCCACTATTATCGTCGGATCTTGCCGAAGACTCCGCCAATTCATCGTCCATCACCATCACCATCATATGCAATTCTTCATTTTCAATGGCAGATTAAAATTTGAATTTTTTTCCAATTTTCTTTTCATATTATTTAGTATAAAAATTGATAAACAATACAATGTTTTAATTTTGAACAAAATTCTATAAAAAGTTTGCAACAAAACTGTTTGAAACCACAGTTATAATTTAAGTAGCGATTTTCATAGTTGTATATTCTCTTCATTTTATTATTGTAAGTTGTAACTTATATTTTGATTTCTCTTTTTTGGTGGATGATGAAAATGAATGCTTTGCGTGTGGTACTTTGATTCTTATATTACTAAGGTCATAGTTCAACGTTTCAAGATCTTTTTGCCCAATGTGATTTCAAAAAATCAAAGTGCCTTCCTGCCTAATAGATTAATCACTGACAATGTCTTAGTAGCTTTTGAAATTATTCATTCCATAAAACTCCGGAAATCTAGAAAGATGGGATATGCTGCAATGAAACTAGACATGTCAAAAGCCTATGATAGGGTCGAATGGAAATTTTTGGAAAAAGTTATGTTACGAATGGGATTTGTTGATTCTTGGGTCCAACTTATTATGCGGTGTCTTCGATCGGTCTCATTTTCCTTTATGATTAATGGTAAATCTCATGGTCATGTTATTCCTCATCGGGGTCTTCGACAAGGTGATCATCTATCCCCATATCTTTTCTTTATATGTACGGAAGGATTCTCAAGTTCATTACGACTGGAACCAGACGACTTTCAATTGTTGGTTTTAAGGTATTATCTTATCTTGTTTTACAAACATCTATGTACTATTTTATTGGCTATATATAAGTTTTATCTCTGAATTTCATCATATATCTCTCCGCAATCATTTTGTTATAATAAAAAATAAAAATAAAAAATATGTATAAAAATTTCAACATACCATTATACATCAAAGACCAACTATACTTCCACAACTCCATCAAACTAGTCAATATAAATCTTTGAATCTAACTACAAAATTGAGTCTACAGATTAATTCTTTTAAGTATACTAAGGAACAAGAACTATATTTCTTAGTTTACATATATAACAAGCTTTGACAAAATTATATAACAAATGCTAAGCAAGATAACTATAGACCTCTGTGCCCAGACGTAAACAAAGTGTCATCTTTACTGACGGGTCTTAGTCAAACATGTTATTCTCAGGATTTTACCAGGACTCTCTAGTTTATGATGCAATAGTTTATATCGTTATATTCTTGCATACTATTTTAGTGTTGCATAATCAACCTTTCAATCCTACTATTTGGACAAAGATTAACATGTAGATCAACATTTTATATTATTGTCTTGACATAGACCATTTCTTTCTAATCAGATTATCCTTTAATTCGCTTCTAATATTTATTCTGTTTATATTTCTTAGAAGGACACAAGCGTTTGAGTACCATAAAGTATAGAAAAATCCCTATCTTCTTGCAAGTATTATTCACACAACATGAATTAATAGCTATGGTTTAATATATAAAATGTAGATATATCTAGCATTTTCCCTCTGTTACTACATTTAAAAAAAGTCATAATATTTAAAGAACCATATTAAAACTATAACTTTCTTTTAAATACTAATGATTTTACGACATCTCAGGTGGCTAGATATGCCCTAACAGTTTCACATCTACTCTTTGCGAATGATAGTTTATTGTTTTGTAAAGCAACGAAGGAAGCCTGTCTAGTGCTAAAAAATCTATTCACTATTTATGGGAAAGCTTCTGGACAAGAAATAAATTTTGAGAAGTCAACACTTTCTTACTCTCCAAACACACATCCAGATATCAAATGTTTCTATTAACAAATTCTTCAAATGATAATACATGACTGTCATGAGCGGTATCTTAGACTCCCGTCTTTTTCTGGGTGTGAGAAGAAAGCCCTATTTGGGGATATTAAATGTAAGCTATGGCGGTTAATGTCTTCATGGCAAGAGTTTTTATTCTCAATGGCAAGAAAAGAAGTTCTTTTGAAAGCAGTGGTACAATCAGTTCCAACATATGCAATGAGTTGTTTTCGTTTACCGATATCCCTTTGTAAGGAAATTGAAGTTTTGATGGCTAATTTTTAGTGGGGATTTTCGGAGAAAGGACACAAAATTCATTGGAAAAGTTGGAATTTTATGTGCCGCTCTAAACTTGAAGGAGGAATGGGTTTTAGATCATTCATTGATTTTAATCAAGCCCTTCTGGTAAAACAGGCATGATGCCTACTAGATCAACCTGAAACTCTTTTATATAAGGTATATAAAGCTCGTTATTTCTCTTATATTGATTTTATGGATGCACAATTAGGCCACTCACTTTCTCTTACTTGGGGGAGTATTTAATAGGGTAAAGAACTTTTGGAGGAAGGTCTATGATGGAAGGTAGGTGATGGAAATTCTATTCGCTGCATTACAGGCTCATGGATACCAAGTGGTATACCTTTCAAGTCAGTAGCACCAAATTCCCATGATGAAAATGCTTGTATTTCTCTTTTTATTACCTCGGAACGAAAATGGGACATTGCCTTGCTAAACTAGTATTTTACTCCCTCGGATGTTAACAAGGTACGTCAATTATGGTTACTTTGTTCTATAGTATCAATTCTATGTCTTCTAAAAGGAAAGAGATCTTTATCGACTTGCCTAAATTAAAGTTTTTTGAAATCATATTTGTAATGATAATGACGTTTGGATTTGAGATTGTAAATTTAATGACCATTTTCTTGTAAAATAAATTTTGACAAATGGCCTTTTGAAAACTGGTCTCCTTTTCGAGTAATATGTTTATTCCATTCAATCTAACAGAAGTACATAATTATACGATACTTTATCCTGCTATATATAAAATTATATGTATATTTTCTCCTGTTGTACCAATTGTATAACTTATATATAGTTTCTATAGTGTATATACTTTTGATTTTTCTTATATGATTATATTTCCTTATAATTTAGTATTTTAACTCGTTAAATCATAATTATGATTAATTTTTATATAATATTATATACATTATAAAATTTATTTATTTAACAATTTCTCTGCAAAATTTCATTAATAACCAAAAAAAATTTTTGAAAATAAAAATTATAATTACATAACGAGAGAAACAAAGCGAATGATGAAAATTTATGCTAAACATCATATGTTCACATATTTTACAAACTCCTAATATCCTTGTCCAAATTTATAATTTATGATTATTTGTCTCATAGTACACTCCTGATGTTTGGTTGCATTTTACTTACTAAAATTTCTTACTTTTAAGGTACTAACTATTCTCTTGAGCTTTACGGCACAAAGAGAGAGTTTAATTTGGTACTTTACTATTTTCGGTGCGTATTCTGTTAAATCGGGTTATTGGCTAATGGAAACTCGATTGGAGAGAAGCTCATGCTCAAATTTAGCAAGCATACATAGTTGGTGGAGGAAATATTGGGGCTTAACTCTTCCTAGTAAAATTAAGATAAACATTTGGCGTATTTACCACGATGTCTTACCAATAGCAGTGGACTTGTTTCATAGGAAAGTAATACCATCACCACATTGTAGTTCTTTTAATAATGCATGCGAGTCTCTTACTCATGCCTTGATTCACTGTAGCTTTGCTAAGGCCATTTGGAGGGTATCGAAATTTCAGCTGTTGTTTAATAAGCTTTTTACTATGACAATGGCCGATATTATCTCTTTGTATTCTCAATTACTGAGTTTGGAGGATTTTGATTTATTCCTCTGTCTATTATGGTGTATTTGGAATGAAAGAAATAAGAGGTTACATGGGTCAAAAACCAAAACACCGAGTATGGTTGTGGAATGGTCAATTCAGTACTTAGAGGAATATCAAAATGCAAAAGGAAGAATGAGAAATGTACATTGTCCACTGAATTTACAAAGGAAGGAAACAAGGTCGATAGCTCCTTCCCAAGGGTGCTTTAAAATGAATGTTGATGCCGCCCTTAATGAACAAACACGTGCTGTTGGAATTGGTGCTATAATACGAAATGATAAAGAGGAGGTAATGGCTGTATTGGCAAAAAAGCTTGATGGTCTTCTTTCACCAAAACATGCTGAGGCTAAGGCAATTGGGATATCGCTCTTATAGGCAAGAGATATTGGACTCAACCTACAGACGTTAGAATCAGATGCTCTGGTTGTGGTCCAAGCTCTCAACAAGGGACTTGGTTGCCTTTCTGAATTTGGAAATCTATTACTAGATATCAAAAGTTTATTCCCTCATTTTCCTAGTATCAAAGTAAATCATGTCTTTCGTGAAGCCAATGAAGCAGCACATAGATTGGCTAAATTGGCTCTTCAAGTGATTGATGAATTTGTTTGGTTAGAGAAAACCCCTATTCCACTTGAATCTATTATTACAAGGGATATCTCTACTCCAAACTAAACCTTCTGTCATATTCCTAATATATCGAATTTACTTAGGTAACACCATTACTTTGCCTCAATTGTTTATTTTTATATGTATTTAATCAATAATATATACTAAAGAGATATGTAAACTACCTATTTAATTTAATTACATATCTTTATATTCATACTATTATATTATCATTAAACAATTTGCTATACTTATATACATAGTTAAAATTTATTTGTATACTAGCAGATAACACAGTGCTACATGAAATTTCTTGTGTTTAATGGCAGTTGACACAGTATTACATATCATTAGTATTATGGAAATAAACTTATTTCTCCTATTAATAAAATTGGGAGGAAAAATTTACATTATTTACTTTGAACAAGAATTATAACTATGAAATAATTTACATTCAAATGGAAATGTTCACTATGACATGAAAATTTTAACATATATGTTTACTATATTCTAGAATTAGTGTCAACTCCTTGATATTATTATTATTGATCTCCAGATGAGATTTATTTTCTTCGTTTCACTTAATTTTACCCATGTTAATGCTTTCAGTTTGAGTACATTTTCTTTATTTCAGAGTCTACTATTTTATTTTTGGGTAAATCTACTTTATAAACTAACTAGATTTTTACTATTCTCTGTTTTCAACATTAAACTGTATTATTTATGACTTTTGTTGAATCACAAGGCCAAAGGAACATCTTTTATTTTATTTGAATTTCTACATATATCTTATTATAAATTTAGATCTTTATTCTTTTATCATGAAATCATGATATGGGAGGAATATATTAAATGTACAAAAAAATAATAATTATAAAGACCGAGAGAGGGAGACTGATGGTCTCCCCCTTCGGTAGGATTCAATAGCTTACATACACATGGTAAGCAAAACACGCATCTGGAAACTATAGGTATTTCAAAAATATGATCATAGTGAGATCATAATTATTAGAGTCAGGGATGTTGACCGAAAATCTCTAATTATTGGAGTCAGGTGCATTGACAATTTGTAAACTGTTGAATGCATTTAGCTTTTCTTCTTTTTTTCTTTGCATTATAGTCAATTTATTTACTTGTGGATTGGCTAGGATAGCTTTAAGAGTAGATAATTAGCTTATTTATTGGAAGACTTTCTCTTCCAATTTTAATCTATTATTGTAAAGATATTTTGCATTATAATAACAGATTTATTTTCTCAAAAAAAAAAAAAATTTTCTATTTAACTATACAGTAAGACAACTTGGCTAGCTAAATGGAACATGGAAGAGCTTTTATTGAATCACTTTGGATTAGCAATTCTCACTTTTGCTGTTTCTGACGAGGTAACTTTAAACACCCAACCACCCACAGCTTCATGTTCTCCTAGGAGAGAAAATCCTATACTTGCTAGGGTGCCTGCTTCTTGGGGACCCGAGTACTTATCGGGTGCTCCTTTAATATCAAGAACCATTTTTACTACTTTTACTCTAGTCTCCAGAGTTGTTTTGGGAAAGCAAGGAGGGGACGTCCCTGATATCCCCTGCTGAATATCCGTTGCAAGGGAAGCAGTGGACATACCAGTTCTACTTCCAACATTACTCTCCAGAGTTACTCTGGAACATTACTCTTAACAAGTCCATCCTTACGAGGAATTATAGGTTCATCTCGCCTATTTGACACTCTCGATCTACGAGCCACTGAGGCCCTCAACCAATTACCAAATCAGAATTGCTATGGCTTCTGACAATCTTCTTCAACTTTTGTCCTACATTCTTAAAAAAAAGTGCCCAATAATGCCACAAATGAAACAAAAATCAGGTATTCTTTCATATTTGACGTCAACCTAAAAAGCATCCTTGGCTATTCCAGGACAGACTCTTATTCCTCTTTTATATGGGCTTCGCAGATCAAATCTAATGCATGCTCGAGCGTGTGATAATTTGATGAAAATGGAACATGGAAGCTGTGGGTGGATGATGAAAATGAATGCTTTGCGTGTGATAATTTGATTCTTATATTACAGAGGTTATAGTTCAACGTTTCAAGATCTTTTTGCCCAATGTGATTTCAGAAAATCAAAGTGCCTTCCTGCCTAATAGATTAATCACTGACAATGTCTTAGTAGCTTTTGAAATTATTCATTCCATAAAACTCCGGAAATCTGGAAAGATGGGATATGCTGCAATGAAACTAGACATGTCAAAAGCCTATGATAGGGTCGAATGGAAATTTTTAGAAAAAGTTATGTTACGAATGGGATTTGTTGATTCTTGGGTCCAACTTATTATGCGGTGTCTTCAGTCGGTCTCATTTTCCTTTATGATTAATGGTAAATCTCATGGTAATGTTATTCCTCATCGGGGTCTTCGACAAGGTGATCATCTATCCCCATATCTTTTCTTTATATGTACGGAAGGATTCTCAAGTTTATTACGACTGGAACCAGGCGACTTTCAATTGTTGGTTTTAAGGTATTATCTTATCTTGTTTTACAAATATCTATGTACTATTTTATTGGCTATATATAAGTTTTATCTCTGAATTTCATCATATATCTCTCCGTAATCATTTTGTTATAATAAAAAATAAAAAATATATATAAAAAATTTCAACATACCATTATACATCAAAGACCAACTATACTTCTACAACTCCATCAAACTAGTCAATATAAATCTTTGAATCTAACTATAAAATTGAGTCTACATATTAACTCTTTTAAGTATACTAAGGAACAAGAATTATATTTCTCAGTTTACACATATAACAAGCTTTGACAAAATTATATAACAAATACTAAGTAAGATAACTATAGACCTATGTGCCCAGACGTAAATAAAGTGTCATCTTTATTGACGAATCTTAGTCAAAGATGTTATTCTCAGGATTTTACCAGGACTCTCCAGTGTATGATGCAATAGTTTATATCGTTATATTTTTGCATACTATTTTAGTGTTGCATAATCAACCTTTCAATCCTACTATTTGGATGAAGATTAACATGTAGATCAACATTTTGTATTATTGTCTTGACATAGACCATTTCTTTCCAATTAAATTATCATTTAATTCTCTTCCAACATTTATTCTATTTATATTTCTTAGAAGGACACAAGCGTTTGAGTACCTAAAGTATAGAAAAATCCCTATCTTCTTGCCAGTATTATTCACACTACATGAATTAATAGCTATGGTTTAATATATAGATATATCTAGCATATTCCCTCTGTTACTATATTTAAAAAAAGTCATAATATTTAAAGAACCATATTAAAACTTTAGGGGATGGCTATGGTAGGGGCGTCCCTACGTAGGGTCATACCTTAATTATCGTTGGATGGGAATCTGTAGGGAATAACGGGAATCTGTGGAGAATCTATTTATATACAGATTCCCATCCAACGGTGAATAGACAGGGCCCTATGTAGGGGTGCCCCTACTGTAGACGCGCCCAAAACTTTAACTTTTTTTTAAATACTAATGATTTTACGACATCTCAGGTTGCTAGATATGCCCCAATAGTTTCACATCTACTCTTTGCGGATGATAGTTTATTATTTTGTAAAGCAACGAAGGAAGCATGTCTAGCGCTAAAAAATCTATTCACTATTTATGGGAAAGCTTCTGGACAAGAAATAAATTTTGAGAAATCAGCACTTTCTTTCTCTTCAAACATGCATCCAGAGATCTAATATTTCTATCAACAAATTCTTTAAATGGCAATACATGATTGCCATGAATGGTATCTTGGACTCCTGTCTTTTTCTAGGTGTGATAAGAAAGCCCTATTTGGGAATATTAAATGTGAGCTATGGTGGTTAATGTCTTCATGGCAAGAGTCTTTATTCTCAATGGCAGGAAAAGAAGTTATTTTGAAAGCAGTGGTATAGTCAGTTCTAACATATGCAATGAGTTATTTTCATTTGCCAGTATCCCTATATAAGGAAATTGAATCTTCGATGGCTAATTTTTAGCAGAGTTTTTTGGAGAAAGGACACAAAATTCATTGGAAAAGTTGGAATTTTATGTGCCGCTCTAAACTTGAAGGAGGAATGGGTTTTAAATCATTCATTAGTTTTAATCAAGCCCTTTTGGCAAAACAAGCATAGCGCCTACTAGATCAACCTGAAACTCCTTTATACAAGGTATATAAAGCTTGTTATTTCTCTTATATTGATTTTATGGATGCACAATTAGGCCAGTCACCTTCTCTCACTTGGATGAGTATTTTATGGGATAAAGAACTTTTGGTAGAAGGTCTACGATGGAAGGTAGGCGATGGGAATTCTATTCGCTGCATTACAGGCTCATGGATACCAAGTGGCATACCTTTCAAGCCAGTAGCACTAATTTCCCATGATGAAAATGCTTGTGTTTCTCTTTTTATTACCTCGGAACGAAAATGGGACATTGGCTTGCTAAACTAGTATTTTACTCCCTCGGATGTAAATAAGGTACGTCAATTATGATTACTTTGTTCTATAGTATCAATTCTATGCCTTTTAAAAGGAAAGAGATCTTTACCAACTTGCCTAAATTAAAGTTTTTTGAAATCATATTTGTAATGATAGTGATGTTTGGATTTGAGATTGTAAATTTAATGACCATTTTCTTATAAAATAAATTTTGACAAATGGCCTTTTGAAAACTAGTCTCCTTTTCGAGTAATATGTTTATTCTATTCAATCTAACAAAAGTACATAATTATATAATACTTTATCCTGCAGTATATAAAATTATATGTATACTTTCTCTTGTTGTACCAATTGTATAACTTATATATAGTTTCTATAGTGTATATACTTTTGATTTTTCTTATATGATTATATTTTCTTAGAATTTAATATTTTAACTCGTTAAATCATAATTATGATTAATTTCTATATAATATTATATACATTATAAAATTTACTTATTTAACAATTTCTCTGCAAAATTTCATTAATAACTAAAAAAAAATTTGAAAATAAAAATTATAATTACATAATGAGAGAAACAAAGCGAATGATGAAGATTTATGCTAAACATATGTTCGTATATTTTATAAACTCCTAATATCCTTGTCCAAATTTATGATTTATGATTCTTTGTCTCATAGTACACTCCTGATATTTGGTTGCATTTTACTTACTAAAATTTCTTACTTTTAAGGTACTAACTATTCCCTTGAGCTTTACAGCACAAAGAGATAGTTTAATTTGGCACTTTACTACTTTCAGTGCATATTCTGTTAAATCGGGTTGTTAGCTAATGAAAACTCGATTGGAGAGAAGCTCATGCTCAAATTTAGCGAGCATACATAGTTGATAGAGGAAATATTGGGGCTTAACTCTTCCTAGTAAAATTAAGATAAACATTTGGCGTGCTTACCACGATGCCTTACCAACGACAATAGGCTTGTTTCGTAGGAAAGTAATATCATCACCACATTGTAGTTCTTGTAATAATGCATGGGAGTCTCTTACTCATGCCTTGATTTACTGTAGCTTTGCTAAGGCCATTAGGAGAGTATCGAAATTTCAGCTGCTGTTTAGTAAGCTTTTTACTATGACAATAGCCGATAGCATCTCTTTATATTCTCAATTACTGAGTTTGGAGGATTTTGATTTATTCCTCTGTCTATTATAGTGCATTTGGAATGAAAGAAATAAGAGGTTACATGGGTCAAAAACCAAAACACCGAGTATGGTTATGGAATGCTCAATTCAGTACTTGGAGGAATATCGAAATGCAAAAGAAAGAATGAGAAATGTACATTGTCCACTGAATTTACAAAGGAAGGAAACAAGGTGGATAGCTCATTCCCAAGGGTGCTTTAAAATGAATGTTGATGCTGCCCTTAATGAATAAACACGTCATATTGGAATTGGTGCCATAATACGAAATGATAAAGGGGAGGTAATGGCTGCATTAGCAAAAAAGCTTGATGGTCTTCTTTCACCAAAACATGCTGAGGCTAAGGTAATTGGGATATCGCTCTTATGGGCAAGAGATATTGAACTCAACCTACAGACGTTGGAATCAGATGCTCTGGTTGTAGTCCAAGCTCTCAACAAAGAACTTGGTTGTCTTTCTGAATTTGGAAATCTATTATTAGATATCATAAATTTATTCCCTCATTTTCCTAGAATCAAAGTAAATCATGTCTTTCGTGAAGCCAATGAAACAGCACATAAATTGGCCAAATTGGCTCTTCAAGTGATTGATGAACTTGTTTAGTTAGAAGAAACCCCTATTCCACTTGAATCTATTATTACAAGGGATTTCTCTACTCTAAACTAAACCTTCTGCCATATTCCTGATATATCGAATTTGCTTAGGTAACACCATTACTTTTCCTCAATTGTTTATCTTTATATGTATTTAAGTAATAATATATGCTAAAGAGATATGTAAACTACCTATTTAATTTAATTACATATCTTTATATTCATACTATTACATTATCATTAAACAATTTGCTATATTTATATACATAGTTGAAATTTATTTGTACACTAGCACATAACACAGTGTTATATGAAATTTCTTGTGTTTAATAGTAGTTGACACAATGTTACATATCATTAGTATTGTGGAAATAAACTTATTTCTCCTATTAATAAAATTGGGAGGAAAAATTTACATTATTTACTTTGAACTAGAATTTTAACTATGAAATAATTTACATTCAAATGGAAATGTTTACTATGACATGAAAATTTTAACATATATGTTTACTATATTATGGAATTAATGTCAACTCCTTGACATTATAATCATTGATCTCCAGATGAGATTTATTTTTTTCGTTTCATTTAATTTTACCCATGTTAATACTTTCAGTTTGAGTTTATTTTCTTTATTTCAGAGTCTACTATTTTATTTTTGGGTAAATCTACTTTATAAACTAACTAGATTTTTACTGTTCTCTGTTTTCAATATTTAACTGTGATTTTTATTTATGACTTTTATTGAATCACAAGGCCAAAGGAACATATTTTATTTTATCTAAATTTCTACATATATCTTATTATAAATTTAGATCTTTGTTATTTTATCACGAAATCATTATATGAGAGGAATATATTAAAGGGCACCAATCCGGTAGGTTTTTTTTTTTTTAACCTATGCATAGGTATCATTTTGGCCGATGAAAATTTATCATGCACATTTTTTCATATTAAAAAATAAGAGAGAGAAAAAACATTAATGATGCACGTCTTTTTATGTATCTCATTATAGCAGTTGGATCACCATTAGATGATGATCTAACGGCTAAAAAAAAATACTTACCCATAGGTTAAAAAAAAGAACCTACTAGACTGGCACTATACAAAAAAAAAAAAAATTATGAAGACCGAAAGAGGGAGACTGATGATCTCCCCCTTCGGTAGGATACAATAGCTTACATATACAAGGTAAGTAAAACACGCATCTTGCAACTATAGGTTTTTCAAAAATATGATCATGGTGAGATCATAAGCCTCCTAGCTATAAAGAGGGTTAGTATTCCTAGGTTAGGGATGTTGACCGAAAATCTCCAATTATTAGAGTCAGGTGCATTGATAGTTTGTTTACTGTTGAATGCATTTAGCTTTTTTTCCTTTTTTCCTTGCATCATATGCAATTTGCTTACTTGTGGATTGGTTAGGATAGCTTTAGGAGTGGAGAATTAGCTTATTTATTGGAAGACTAAAGATATTTTGCATTATAATAACAGATTTATTTTCTCAAAAAAAAATTCTATTTAACTATACAGCAAGACGACTTGGCTAGCTAAATGGAACATGGAAGAACTTTTATATTTTATTACAACATCATAAATCATTTGAGTTTGAACAAATGCTTAAATCCAGTTAGTTGAGTTCAGATTTTTCAAAACCTGATATAAGTATAACTGATAAGTTCCAATTAATATACATAATTATTTGCGGATATGACAGCTTGGAACTTATTTTCCACTGGAAATAATATATGTATAAAAATAATTGTAAATCAAATTAACTATAAGCTATATCAATGATATATGCGAAAAAAAAATTAGTTTTATATTACTTTATGCTCACAATATATTATGGTATATTAGTGTAAATCGGTTAAATACGACTTTATAATAAGTGATTACCACAGTACATTAATGATAAATAAATGAATATTACCGTTTAATAGTGGTAAATCGGGTAAATTAATTATATATTATGGTAAATTAAGTATTACTATGGTAAATGAATTCTATACACCAATAAATTAATTATATTGCATGCTATAGTAAATAAATTATATACATTGATAAATGAATAATAAATTATGGTAAATGAATTATATTCGGTAGTATATGAATTATACATTATGATAAATTAATTATATCCGGTGGTAAATAAATTGTATACACCGATAAATGAATTATACACTATGGTAAATTAATTATATACACTTACAAAGAAATTATATAATATGGTAAATGAATTATACATAGGTAAATAAATTATATACTGCAGTAAATAAATTATATATTTTAGTAAATTAATTACATATATCGGTAAATAGATTATATGCTATAGTAAGTGATTTATATATGTTGGTTAATTAATTATATAAATAAATATGTCAAATTAACTTACATAGGGGTATAATAGTAAACTACAATCATTAAAATTTAAAAAAAGATATAGAAATCAATGAAATGAAAAAAAATGATATTTATTAACATATATTTTAGAAAATGGGTATGTGGTGCAGTTTCTTCTATATCATATTCTTTTGAGGCCCAAAACTATTTTTAGTCCCTGAATATATTTCACTGGGTCATGTAGCAAAATGACCAAATTTTGGGTCAAATTTAAGTAAATATTCGTTTTTCAAATGTTATAGCAAAATATTCGGTATATATATTTATATACTAAGTGTAAAAAATTATATACCAAATATAAAAGTTTATATACTTAGTATACTAACTAAAATTGGTAGATAAGTATATCTACTGAGTGTAAATATATATATATATTTAGACATTTAATTATAAAATTTTAAAAATGGATATCTACTTAATCAAATTTAAAATATTAGTCATCCACCTAAATTTCTCTATTTCCTTTGGTCTCTTAACTTTTAAAAGGTGAATCTGAATTATCATTTTGACTTGATTAACATTTTGCATTTCACAAAGGTTCTGACAAAGAGTGGACTATATATATAAACTTCATCCTCACCTCACTAATTCATAAGTGTGTGTGTCACTTTAGTGAAACACTGAAATTTATCAAGTAACCTGCAAATGGAGAATATAAAAAAGAACAATTTTATATGTGTGATAATTTATAGGTTATATTCTCTTATGGGGCTAAGCCTATTTTTAGTCCCTGAATGTATTCCATGTGGTCTCTCTTAGCTTCCTAAATGTGAACATCTATTATGTTTTTGTCTTCAATTAGGTTTTTGAAAGTTCAACTTCAAATATCATACTTTATTACCTTGAATTATGTTATTTAGTTTCAATTTTGATCTTAGTTTATAACAAGATTATTTAAACGGAGACCATGAATTATAGCCGAGAGAGGGGGAAAAAAAACACATTTTAGGTTAGCATAATGTGATGTTTGAAGGTTCATAAACTAAACTTACACAAAAATATAGTTCAAAGGCCAAATTTAGGATAGTTTAAAAGTCTAAGAATAAAACGAGATTTATCTTTTAGGGACTAAAACTAAAATTAACATTTTTTTTCCTAAAGTAATTTGGGAATGTCTTATAAATATAATTAGAGTATAGGTTTAATGGTTAGAAATTGTAACATGAAAAAAAAAAATGAGTATTCATAAGAAATGTCCTTTTTTTTATATACCAATTTTTAAAAATGGCCATTTTTAACACTTATTTAATAAACGGCTGTTTTATAATTTTATTTTAATAAATAGACAATTTTTATTTGATCTACTTTTTATAAAGTAAATCAATTTTTTGAAAAAGTAAATCAATTTTCTAAAAAATAAATCAATATATTTTGATATACTAAATATGAAAAATGATAATTTTTAAAAAAATTTCAAAATTCGATCATTTTTTAACAGTGTTTGAAAAATGGTCATTTTGCAAATTACGTTCCAAAATTCGGCCATTTGGCTAAAAGACCCAAATAAAATTCGACTTAATAATGTAACTAGAATTATTCTAACTTTTTTTTTGGGCACAATTTCTTAATAATGTAACTATAATTATTCTAATTTTTTTGGCACAATTCTATTTGGAGAAATTACACAATATACGGTGTTTGAGAGAAAGGCAAGGATCATAGCCGTCACTAGAGGTGGGGATATTCATCATTGTTGAACTGCTATCTAGTGTCTATGTTGAAAAAAAAAAAAAAAAAAAAAAAAAAAGGAGGAGGATATATATGGGATTAAGATCTGGGTATGGATTTTTTAAAAAAAATTTCTGGGTATGGAATGCTAGAGAGCCAAGATCTGGGTATGGGTGGACGGTAAACTTTACATTCTGTACCTAAATTATCTAAACTTTTCATCTTTGTTGGATAGGATAATCATTGTCAGCGAAAGACAAGGATCATAGCCGTCACTGGAGGTGGGGATATTCATCATTGTTGAACTGCTATCTAGTGTCTATGTTGGAAAAAAAAAAAAAAACCGACAATACGGAGAAAACGATATATTATTATCGTTTTCAATTTTAATGAAGGATTTTAGGGACTCTTTCCAAAAATTATTTTTAACCTTTTCCAAAATAAGCTACCAATCACGTTTTCAACAGGTAGTTTTATTTTTACAGATTTCAAAATGATAAAATTGTTTTTGAATTGGAAACCAATCAAACCAGACTGTCATTACCTGTACTCCTTTTGAGCTGTTTTTTCCCCATAAATTATATCCGTACATGTCTTCTTTTGAAAAATATTGCTTTAACATTTTTACGTTCACGTTTTGTCCATTTCTTAGTTGCACAGTTGCAACTTGCACAACACAAAGAAATTAATTGAAAACGACAGACAAATAGGACATGCAAACAACATAAAATGAAGGGCTATCTTCCAAAGCCAAAAGCACATAAAGAGTAATAGACCGTGTTAGNAAAAAAGAACAATTTTATCTGTGTGACAATTTATAGGTTATATTCTTTTGCGGGGATAAGCCTATTTTTAGTCCCTCAATGTATTCCATGTGGTCTCTCTTAACTTCCTAAATGTGAACATCTATTATGTTTTTGTCTTCAATTAGGTTTCTGAAAGTTCAACTTCAAATATCTTACTTTATTACCTTGAATTATATTATTTAGTTTCAATTTTGATCTTAGTTTATAACAAAATTGTTTAAACTGAGACCACGAATTATAGCCGTGAGGGGAAAAAAAAAACACATTTTAGGCTAGCATATTGTGATGTTTGAAGGTTCATAAACTAAACTTGCACAAAAATATAGTTCAAAGGCCAAATTTAGGATAGTTTAAAAGTCTAAGAATAAAATGAGATTTATATTTTAGGGACTAAAACTAAAATTAAGGTTTTTTTTTTCCCTAAAGGAATTTGGGAATGTCTTATAAATATAATTAGAGTATAGGTTTAATGGTTAGAAATTGTAACATGAAAATAAAATGAGTATTCATAAGAAATGTCCCTTTTTTTTTATAGACCAATTTTTTAAAATGGCCATTTTTAACACCTATTTAATAAACTGCCGTTTTATAATTTTATTTTAATAAATAGACATTTTTTATTTGATCTACTTTTTATAAAGTAAATCAATTTTTTGAAAAAGTAAATTAATTTTCTAAAAAATAAATCAATATATTTCGATATACTAAATATGAAAAATGACAATTTTAAATAATTTTCAAAATTTGATTATTTTTTAACAGTGTTTGAAAAATGGTTATTTTGCAAATTATGTTCCAAAATTCGGCCATTTGGCTAAAGGGCCCAAATAAAATTCGACTTAATAATGTAACTAGAATTATTCTAACTTTTTTTTTTGGGGCACAATTTCTTAATAATGTACCTATAATTATTATAATTTTTTTGGCACAATTCTATTTTGATGTAAGAAAATGATTTTATCGTTATTATTATTTTAATGGGAATAAAACGAATATCATTGAAAGCAATGTCTGAAAAATTTTAATTGACGAAGGCTGTGTTTACTGTTTAGTAATGGACCATAAAGTGAGAGAACTGTTTACTGTTCTCTTCCACGTTTACTTTGCTAACGTATTTTGATATAAATTTTGGGAATCTTTCACATAATTAGAGAAATTGAGAAAGAATAACTTAAATTTTGATACATTATCATTTTTTACCAAGTATTTTTCTTTGTATTCTTTTCATTACCTATTAGTAAACATGTATAATTTAGATATGATCTACTTATCTATCTAATGTTGGTAAATGAAAACATGATCTGGTGTTCTTGCACGATGTATTGACAAGTCAACACTCGTGGTTGTTCAATTCAAACAAAACAAAAATATAAAGAAAATGAAAATAGTAATAATAAAAAGACAAATGAGTTCGGGTTACCAACTCACCATCTAATATTCGGATTAAGTAGGTAATTACCATTTTTTTTAAATGTTAATTAAATTTACTATCATCATTAGATTCTATCACTTTTGGGAGGGAATTAGCCAAAAATTTGTCAAGAATACGTCAAAAATCCATCAAGAATCTGTCAAGATTACCACTGACGTCAAGAATCTGTCAAGAATCCGTCGAGAATCTATCAAGATTATCAAGAATCCGTCAAGAAATCATCAAGAACCCGTCAAGATCGCCGCCGATGTCAAGAATTTATCAAGATCATCGAGAATCCGTCAAAATCTCCACCGATATCAACAATCGTTCAAGAATCTGTCAAAATTGTCAAGAATTCATTTTAAAAAGGTAGTATAGTGGTAGATTTAATTAACGAGGAAAAAAAAAGTGGCGTACAACTAATTTATTCCCAATATCCATAGTAAGTGAGGCCCAATAATAAGCTTCAAAGTTCATATTCAAACTGGGCTCAGTTCCAAAACCCAGACCCAGACCCAGCCTCAGAACGCTCAGTCTCGTCGTCGTCTTCATACCAGGCCCATCTTCCCAGAGCGGTCTCTCTCCATCTTCGTCGTTCGTCCTCTCTCTCTCTCTCTCTTCGCGAGTATAGCCAAGCAGGAGCGCGAGCACGATGCAGGCCGTAGCGAGGCGTCTAGGGCACCAATCTCTGAGTCCTTCACCTTCAATCTCGTCCCTCAAGTCTATCTACCCTCTCTACGATCACTGTGAATACTGGATTCTTCAATCTCTCTAGGGTTTACGATCGCAATTTTCACTAATTGATTTGGTTAATTCTTTGAGCGTTTATGTTTTGGTGATTGATTTGTTTAGGTTATGGAGCTGAGCACCCAAGGTACGGATCTACCATCGCCACTAAGGGCCTTGGTCACCTTGTTCGTAAGGGGACTGGTGGAAGATCGTCTGTAAGGTAACACTGATGTTGGTAACTTCGAATTAGGTCTTTGGTTGTTTGGAAATGCGGAAAATTTTGAGGGTTGGAGGTTTGAGTTAATGCTCTTTTGGGGTTTTTGAGAAAATGTAGGAACAAAAATGTACTTAACAATTGAGCTAAGAGCATTGTTTTCAATGCCTAAACCCCATTTCGAATGTGTTTCTTAGAAGAAAACAATCAAATATTGACCCCAAAATTCTCGTTATCTGTACTTAACAGTTGAGCTAATGGCATTGTTTTCAATGCCCAAACCCCATTTCGAATGTGACTTCTTAGAAGAAAACAATCACATATTGACCCCAAAATTTTTGTTACCTGTACGAGTTTTGGCAATTTCCTAGACTCTGGCTCGTTAATGCCCAGCATCAGTTTGGGTACAAGTTAGTCCCCACCATTGTGTTAGTATATGAATTTTGTTTTTGTTTTTATTTTTCAGTGGCATAGTGGCTACAGTCTTTGGAGCAACTGGGTTTCTTGGTCGTTATCTCGTGCAGCAACTTGGTAACTGATTGTTTATATTATTTATTGTATCGGTAGAGTTTGAAAATAAGTTTGGAATAACCCTTAATTGATCATTCAAAAGTTAAATCTTTTTGATGCATTTTTGTGCTGATTCTTCACTTCTCAATCAGCTAAGATGGGATCTCAAGTTTTAGTTCCTTTCCGGGGTTCGGAAGACTCACATCGTCATCTGAAGCTGATGGGGGATTTGGGACAGGTTGAGTTATAAGTGGATAGTTTTTCTATACATAGGACAATTACTTTTGTTTTGCTGGACTCTTCTGAATTTTTATATTAATTTCGTGGTCACTGTTTCAATCTGCTAAGTCACTTATTTTCTTAAGATTTTCTCTCACAGATAGTGCCAATGAAATATAATCCGAGAGATGAAAATTCGATTAAAGCTGTAATGGCAAAGGCTAATGTAGTTATTAACCTTATTGGTATGCATCCTTTTAGCTTTTGAAGTTTTATCTTCCTGGCTTGCAGAAATGAAATCCTCCTTAGCGGTTATATTTTTTTGGCAGGAAAGGAGTATGAAACAAGGAACTATAGCTTTGAAGAAGTAAACCATTTCATGGCTGAACAACTTGCAACGGTAGGTTCCTCCGCTTGTATAGAGAACCTTCCCCCTTCTCAAAATTATCATTGTTGGGACATGAATTAGGAATTGTGACTTTATGTATCTGCATCTTCTTACGTAAAAGAGGATTTTGTAATAGACTATTCTATCTTATTCTTCTTAAGAAGAAAGAAAAATAATTCCTTCAGATTTCAATATTCTTTGTTCCTCTTAGATACTCTCTTTTCTTAGGAATTTACATAGTTTATATGTCTTCTTGTTGTGTCCTCTCTTTATTTGTGAATGCATTGTCTGGATTTTAATCGAGTCAAATTCATATATTTTTTTATCCCCTCTCATTTCCTCCCCCTCTCCTTCCCAACCAAAAAGAGTAATAATTGTCCTGATCCTTGAGTGGTAATGTGATAAAAATCCGTGCAGATTGCTAAAGAACATGGTGGTATCGTAAGATTTGTCCAAGTTTCTTGTTTAGGGGCATCTACATCATCCCCTTCTAGAATGCTAAGAGCTAAAGCTGCTGCAGAAGAGGCTGTACTGAGAGAATTGCCTGAGGTAGATTTATCATGTTTTGATGGCTGATAATGGCTTGTCTATTGAGTTTGTACTAGTGCCATATTAATTACACTGTTACAGAAATATTTCAATAATGATATTCAAATATATTTTCAGACGTGTTGCTTGACTGATGCAAAATGTTTGAATCTAGTCTCCTTGCTTAATGCTTACTGAATATTTTATTGTGCGAGTCTCTTTTGACTCAAGAACATGTTTTCTTATATTTTCCTTCTTAACAGGCCACAATTATGAAATCTGCTGTAATGATTGGTACAGAGGATCGAATTTTGAATCGGTGGGCACAATTTGCTAAAAAGTATGGCTTTCTGCCACTCATTGGGGATGGATCTACCAAGTATGTATTTAGTTTAACATATTGAACTTGAATACCTGCTTTTTCAATTGTTACGAGTTATGAATTTGTTTCATAAATGCACTTCCTTCCTCTGGGCTGGCCATATATGAATATTCTGTTGATGAACCGTTTACAGAATTCAGCCTGTATATGTTGTTGATGTTGCTGCCGCAATTGTCGCTGCCTTGAAAGATGATGGTGCCAGTATGGGAAAAATTTATGAACTTGGTGGGCCTGAGGTCTTTACAGTGCATGAATTGGTAATTACTAGTGCTTTTGTCGTCATATGTCACAGTAGTGGGTTGTTTTTACTCAGTTCTGAATGAAATACAGACAGAGCTTATGTATGATGTGATCCGGGAATGGCCTCGCTACGTAAAAGTTCCGCTCCCCATTGCAAAGGTAAACATATAACTGATTGATAATTGTAAATGATAACTCAACAACATATTATGATGCCATATGGTTTTATGCGAAAGATTTTTCCATTATAAGACTACCATGCGCGTAGTTTTTCCTTTGCTATTTTGTCTTGGATATATGTGTAAATACCATGCATGTGCTTTGTTTCCCATCCTTGGTTGCATCAAAGGTAGGCTTACTGCACGTGGGTTTTGTATAATTTCAGGCCATTGCAGCGCCACGAGAAATATTACTCAGCAAGGTTCCCTTCCCGTTACCCAATCCTGAAATTTTCAACCTAGATCAGATCCTTGCCCAAACTTCAGATACAATTGTCTCGGAAGATGGTAATAGCAATAACATTTAGCATGATGATTTCATTCTTTCTTCTCATGTTTGTTGACAGATTTTTCCTTCCACGTTTTTCTTCACATGCTCCAATTTGATAAATGTTCTGCTGCAGCTTTGACTTTCAATGATCTTGGAATCTTGCCTCATAAGCTGAAGGGATACCCTGTTGAATTTCTTACCTGCTATCGTAAGGGTGGTCCACAATTTGGTTCTACAATCAGTGAAAAAGTGTCTCCGGATGCTTGGCCATGACGTTCCAAGGGCCCTAGTCCAAGCATTTTCTTGTTTGTTGAAGAGTGCGACCCAGTTAGAAAGTCAAACAAGGTATGGGGGCAATACTTTTGTTTCATTCTCTCATAATGTTCTAAACCAATCAAAGGAGGTAAATACTATTAAAACTTTAATGCGTTGTAATAATGACTATTGTGACGAAAACTTCCGTGAGGATTGAGGTCTTGAGAGTTAACGATTTTGTCATTTGGTGTGATAGGTTTTCTTCGAGGTGCCTTTGGAAAAAGTAGGAAAGCAATAAAATATGGTCCATATGCAGAATTCAGTTATTTCTGACTTGTATAATTTGAGAAAGTATTACAAATTTGTAATTTTTAAAATATTTGAATTTTTATTTTTGGCTCGTTCATAAGCCCCGAGAATGGAGGGAACCCAGTATTTGTTTTCTCCCTTGCATTTATTTTTGCTTCTTTTACCCCGCTGTGAATTGCAGCTGAAATGGTACTTCATTTCATTTCGTTCTTCAGATTCGTTGTTTACTTTCGTTTTTGTATCAACCAGAGAGACTATTATCGGATACTGGGATTAGTATGGAGTCACAATTTTTTAGTTGCAAACAGTATTACACGTATATATATATATATTGTACACTTACGAAAATAGCAATGTAACTGTATCACTGGGGTTGAGTACTGGAAACGACGGAATAACACTGTATGGTGGGATCATGCTAGGCCGAAGAATTGTACTACAATGTCGTTGTGGAAAACAAGGCTCGGTTTGCGTCATAGTTTGCTTTCGTATAAGTGGTTTGAGTTCATTACCCAAAAAAAAAAAGGTGGTTTGAGTTCAATTTTCTGTTCCAAGAACAGATTCTGCATTCGAAGACTCGGGGCAAAGTCATTCTACCACAAGGTTGGTGTTCCTTGAAGCCAGAAGAAGTGAAATATTCAGATGTAAAAATCAAGATTCGAGTACTAATATACCAAGAACAACCGTGGAAAACGCCACGGAATTGTTCCAAAAAAGAAGAAATTCGGTCAATACACGAACTTTGTTTTCTTATTTGCCTTTATAACAATTGCTGTTGATTTTGGAAGTTACTAAAAAAGCAAAAGAGAGTCTTTAGTTGTAGGTAAAGTAAATATATACCAAGCGCAAAATACAAGCAAGGAAGCCAAACATTGGGAAAGCTCTTCATTCATCCAGGAAAATCTCTCATGCATTCCAAACAGGAGTAAGAAACCTCAGCTCAACCGAAAGGCAAATTGAACTTCTCAAATGGCCCCAGAAGCTAGCCCTGAGTCCTTCGAACGTATCAATCTCGAAGGAAAAAACTCTGGAGCATCGTTTTCACTGCATCGAGGCGACAGATCCGAGTCCCATGATTGTTGTTGCATTAACATTTACATAAACAACAACGTTCAGGGAGCAAACAATTCTGTTTTGTACGGGAGTGAAGTGCAAATGAGAGATCCAGGAGTTCACTTGTTCTTTGGAGACGTGAAGTTGGGTACAAAATCTAAAAGAACAAACAAGAAGAGAAAGAATAGAAGAAGTACAACCTCTACTACTAATGTAGGGTCTTTATTTGCTTTTGTAATCTCGATTCTCTTATTGCTTTCATTGTTCAGTCTTATATGAATTTCAATATATAATGGTTTCATTTCTTTCATTAATTTAGGAAAATTATCTTCTTCTTTTTATTTTATTTTATTTTTTCGCTTTTGGGGTAATGAAGATGATGAAAAATAGAAATACTAAACCAAAAAGTTCAATAAGATGACTCTCGGGGTGCCATTTATGCATCTGCAAGCCGAAGGAATAATAAAAAGGGTCGCTTTATTTTTATTTTATTTTACTTTTCATATCCCATTCTTTCTAATTAAGCCCGTCATTAAATTGCAAAATTAACCCTCTCATGAAATTGCAAAATTTGTTTTAAGTACTTTTTAAATTTTCGTTAAGTACAAAAATACCCATCGGTAAACTTTTTTTAAAATTTTTTTTTCACATCATCTAGTAATTTACTATCATTAATTTTAAGAACAAAAAAAAAAAAAAGAAAAAGAAAAAGTCACTAAGATTGAGATTCATCTTAGAATAAAGAATTTGAGTATAAGACGACAAAAAGTCCAGAATGAACTTTGAATTTATAAATGAAGGATTCGATTTTTCGATCCAGTAAAAGAGAGAACGTCAACAACAAAGAGAGATTAATTTTACTCTTGACCCATAACTATAGGGTGAGTCTCAATTTGACTCATGGACTTTGAAGTGTATGTCCATTTTAGCCCTCAAACTATGTGTTGTCTCAATTTTGGTCCCCGAGCTTTCAAGTGTCCAAGTTTTTGCCCTTGAATCACATTTTTTTCCCTCACAAATTTGGCTCCTAAAACCATTCTTTTTGTCATAGTTTAGGCCCTGTAACTTTTCAGTTTTATGCCAAAATTAAGACAAAAAACATAAATTCGAGACTAGAGTTGGACATTTGAAAGTTTATAGGCTAAAACTGAGACAAAAACATAGTTTAGAAATAAAATTGACACATTTCAAAATTTAAGTACCAAACTAAGACTAAAAAACACTGTAGTTTAAGGGCCTAAAATAAAACTAACAAAAGGAAATAAGAAGAAAACTTTTTTTTCTAAAAGAGGGTGGAGACGAAAAATAATTTTTTTATCCTGTCCTTTTTAAAAAAAGATGTTACGTTGCAAAAATGAAGGCTAATTTCATTTCTACATGCGTCTGCCTCGTCCAAATACATGACATGTTGAGGGCTGTTATGTGTGCATCCGACCATGACTCGATCTGGGTGGTCATAAAAAACTTAGTGGTTGCCCACTCCAACCCTCCTCATCAACATTATGATGCCCCAACTCCCAGCACATTATAAATCTATTACAAGCTTAGACCAATAATTCACATGTATATGGACAAACGATTATAAATTCTATTGAAGAAGCAAAATCGATCAATGGACCTCACCTACCCCAAGTATCACAAGCCTTAATTCTAGTACTAATACTTGACAACTTCATTGGAGAAACAGGTTGTTGACCTATATGGCAAGATGGCAAATATAGTACACCAAACTTAGTTCAGAACTTTTACATGTGTGTGGTTGGCACGTCTAAGAGAATTCAAGTCCTCAACTTAGACCAATCCAAATTTACCGTTTTTTTTCAGAATCAAACTCATTGACCATATAAGAATCATTGCTTCATTCCGTCCCATCCTACTTTGTTGCTGATGTTGTATTTTGTTGGTGTCCAAGTGAATTAGAAAGATTTTAAAGATGCATGGTATCTGAAATAGAAGGGACATTATGATTCTAGGAGATTATCTATTAGAAAAGGGAATTCCACCTTTTGGGAAAGTTAGAGGGAATATTCTAAAACCTTTAACTTTAGTTTTCGTGATAAATATTGCCCATGATCACGCACTAAAGTACAATATAGATGTATGTAGTAGTGCTAATCATGCTTTTGAAAGTTGAATAAATAATGAAATAAACAAGTAGCATGATGTTAAAGCAAAAGCATACAAAAAGAGGGCACAAATAGGCTCAAAACATGACCAAACAAAGGTAAATTGAGCTAATAAAAAAAGTCGGGAAAGTAAAACTAGTGGAAAGTGGAAGCAGAATGGGGGTGTCATTTATTTTTGTATTAACAAACATAGGCAGAAAAAAAGAAGCAAGTTTATGGGGGGGGAGGAAAAAAAAAATCTCATGTTTAGAAAACGTCAAAAATACATAAAGGAGTGGGAAGACACTCATGCTTTGGAGCTTCATTATGCATTTCCCAAGGGGATAGAGTGATAGGACGAATATGGTGCCGTCTCGAGGCTTTCAAGTTCAACCATTTAGTCCTCGTACTGACTACTAGCCCTTGCAACACCACGTGAGAAACACGATCATGGCCTCATGTCATGAGGAGCAGAATTTACATTTTACACCATTTTTGTTTTGTTAATGACTTTTGGAGGACAATAACTACCGAAGTTCGTAAATTTGATTGGGTCAAGAGTAGTGGTTTTTGGGTTGATTCTTAATTATGTATTTCCTTGTTGAATATGCCAAATCAAAGGTATAGTATACTTGTGAGCCAAAAAAAGGTATAGTATAGTGACTTCATCACTTTTTTTTTTTTTTTTAAAAAAAAAAGTTGTATACTGACTTCTAGCTATAGGTTGGTCCTGCCGTCCTCCCCTTTAGGTTTCCTTGAACTGGGGTATTATTTGGTAGAATGGTCGGAGGAATATCTTTAATTATTAATAACAAACATTGTTTAAATGGCTACTTTATAGTTTTTACATGCAAGGTAAGTGTAGTGTGGCACTAACCTTTTCAACAACTGATTTGTCTTTTCAATGGATATTCTTAAGATTGTGGATCTTGATCTACATTCTACAGCCACAAACCCACGTATTATTGTAGTTTTGCTAAGTCTTCCGAGTGTCCATGGCTGTCTCTCGTGGTTAGGGAGCTTGGGCCAGTGGTTCATGTGAAGAAGACAAAATTTTGAAAAAGATAACAGAAGTTTAGATTGTTTACTTAAAATGGTTGAGAGAATTGGGTTTAGGAAATTTTTCTCTATGTTTGCATATTTTATTTTGAAAGAACGATTTTATTGCTCATAGCTTAAAATAGATCAATGCTAGAAATAACAGGTGCTTAGGCTAAAAAAAAATGTGAATCTCCCCCGCAAATTAAAAATTTATAATTTATTTTATCAGTAAGTAGTGCTTAACATTATTATTGGTTTTTTAGCACTTAGGTTTAGAAAATGAAAAAGAAAACAAAGATTGAAGGCTATTGACCATTGTTGTTCAGCAGCCTATATATGACAAATTAAGGGAAATAAATGAGCCATTAGCAAGACTGCAGCGTCAACTCGGGTCATTTATTTTCTTCCGTTCTTTACTAAATAGAACAGTCTTTTCATTAATTAATTTGTCTCTTTGCAAAATGCTGTCCACATTAGACATTAGACAATCGCATGTGGTGTAAGAGAGAAAACAGGAGTGATAAAATCCTAGTTTTGACAATGACATATAAAACCTCTCCTAAACATGCATGAAAGCCCTCAATTTGGTTGATGGGTATGGCTAACCATATCCCAATATTCCATTTATGCTTCCTTTAATTAATAAATAAAATTGGCTCCGGCTCTCCCTCTGCCGTCTATCTCTCCAACCAAGTAATGGGTTACGGCAGAAATCATGCATAATATCATTTTCTACGGCACAAAATCTTAAATAAAAAAAAGGGGTTATAGTGCATTTAATCAGGACATTTACAAGCCAAATCAATTTCAAACATACAAAATTATGAACATGAAGTTATTAAAACTAGAAGGCTAAATTCAACGTGATATCATGTTTTGCCTGATTGAAAACTACACCTATTTTTAACGCTGAAAATCCTGATAGAAAATAGATTCAAATTTGCCTTAAAACAAATGGAAAAGAAAACAAAAGAAAGTTGATGGTGGCAAATGCCATTTGGTAATAGGAGATCCAAAACCGTTCTTTTATGCATTTGTGGATTATCACCTTCCCCCAAGTTGGACCCCTTGAGTCCAGTGGCCCAGTTTGTCAAACACACCCGGGCCCATTTTTTCCCACTCTACAGATTCCACGTGTACTCGCAATTCCTTTATTTATTTATTTATTTATTTTTCCCCTCAAAAAAATAAAAAATAAAGTGAGGTGGGGGGCAATTCGTCATTTTTGTCAATTTCCCCTTCAAAAGTGGGTTTTCAACTGAAGACTCTCAGAGGAACGTAATTTAAGGGAATGACATCACTTTCCGCGGTCCGACACGTCGTTCGTGCCAAACCACGTGGCGCAATCCCACCGGCTACCGACAACAGACGAATCCGGCGCACGTTACTAACGTGCGCCTCACCCCAGTCAATTATATACTCCCATCTTCTCTCTCGCTCCTTCGCTTCATTTTCTAGTCTCTCTCTCTCTCTCTCTCTCTCTAAACAAAACCAGAGCAAAAGTCTCGGATCTTTCTGAGCGAACCAAAAAATGTTTCTGTAAGTTTCTTCTGATTCTCGTCTCCTCAGTTTGCAATTCTTTGTTTCTTTGATTTCATCTTGTTTATGTATATTTTGCTCTCGAACGATTACAATACGTTACGGGTTGAGCAAGCTCGGCGATTTTTCCTGATTCGTACTGACTGTTACCCCCAAAAGATTTCAGCTTTTTTGATTCTTGATTTGATGAGTTTAGCTTAGTTTCGATATCTCTGTGTATTGATCTTGTAATTGTTGTTCTAGTATAAGCTCTGTTCAGGCTCTTTGGGAGCTTATATTACAAAACTTGTACTTTGTTGTTAATGGAAATGGGGCTTGTTTCTCGTACAATATCGTGTTGATGCGAGTTTTGGACGTGGGGTTTCGGGATTTTTGTTTGTTTGTTAATTTTATGAAGTGGGTACTTGTTGTTTGATGCAAAATTGGAACTTTGGATATGATTTGTGAAATGGGTTGTAATTGGTGATTGGTTTATTGGATTTGGGGATTGGAGTTGGTATCTAATGAGACGCCGCTCGGCGGCGAGTGTTCCGTCCGAGCAAATGGAGAAGGGGACGGGGAAGAATCAGCAGAACCGGCTTTGTTGCTTGGCGTCATTGTCGGCGTTTTTCTGGATTTTGTTGTTGTATTTTCATTTCGTTGTGCTTGGACATAATGGTGTTGATGAATCAGTCAAATTGCAACCTGGTCCGGTTGAGATCGATCCCTCTGCTACCCATGTTACCAATGATCTTCAAACGCCCATTCCTTCAAAACCTACCCAAAGTTTTGAACATTTACCCAGTCCTCGTAAAATGGCCAACCCTCCTCCACAAACTACCCAAACTCATGAAAAGGATAATTTTCCATTCATGAGAGCATTGAGAACCATTGAAAACAAGAGCGATCCGTGTGGTGGGAGGTATATATATGTTCATGAACTTCCTTCGAGGTTTAATGAGGATATGTTGAAGGAGTGTAGGAGTTTAAGTCTTTGGACCAATATGTGTAAGTTCACTACTAATGCTGGGCTTGGTCCTCCACTGGAGAATGTGGAGGGGGTGTTCTCAGATACAGGGTGGTATGCAACAAATCAATTTGCTGTTGATGTCATATTCAGCAACAGGATGAAGCAGTATGAATGCTTGACCCGTGATTCGTCTATTGCTGCTGCTATTTTTGTACCCTTTTATGCCGGGTTTGATATTGCTCGGTATTTATGGGGATACAATATTTCAACGAGGGATGCAGCTTCACTTGAGTTGGTTGATTGGCTTATGAAGAGGCCTGAGTGGGGCATTATGGGTGGCAAAGACCATTTCCTCGTTGCTGGACGAATAACTTGGGATTTTAGGAGACTGAGTGAAGAAGAATCGGACTGGGGTAACAAGCTCCTCTTCTTACCAGCTGCAAAGAATATGTCTATGCTTGTGGTGGAATCAAGTCCGTGGAATGCTAACGATTTTGGCATTCCATATCCCACATACTTCCATCCAGCTAAGGACGTAGATGTAATTGTTTGGCAGGAGCGCATGAGAAAGCTAGAGCGGAAGTGGCTTTTTTCTTTTGCTGGTGCTCCGCGTCCTGGCAACCCCAAGTCAATTAGAGGCCAGATCATTGATCAATGCAGGAGGTCTAAGGTTGGCAAACTGTTGGAATGTGATTTTGGGGAGAGCAAGTGTCATTCGCCGAGCAGTATAATGCAGATGTTTCAGAGTTCCCTATTCTGCTTGCAACCACAGGGTGATTCATACACGCGAAGATCTGCTTTCGATTCAATGTTAGCTGGTTGCATACCTGTCTTTTTCCATCCGGGGTCAGCATACACACAATATACCTGGCATCTTCCGAAGAACTATACCCAATATTCAGTGTTCATTCCAGAGGATGACATCCGCAAGAGGAATGTTACCATAGAGGAAAGGCTTCTTCAAATTCCTCCAGAACAGGTGAAGATCATGAGGGAGAATGTCATAAGCCTTATCCCTAGGCTTGTATATGCAGACCCCCGCTCTAAGTTGGAGACCCTCAAAGATGCCTTTGACGTTTCCGTACAAGCAGTTATAGACAAAGTTACTAACTTAAGGAGAGACATCATCGAAGGTCGTTCAGATGAGAACTTCATTGAAGAGAACAGTTGGAAGTATGCTTTGTTGGAGGAGGGACAACGCGAGGTGGGACCTCATGAATGGGATCCCTTCTTTTCCAAACCAAAGGATGGGAACAGCGAATCCTCCGATTCTTCTGCGGAAGCTGCAAAAAATTCCTGGAAGAATGAACAGAGAAACCAGTCATAACGAGAGGTAACAACTATACAGCGCTAGGAGTTATAGTAATGCCTAGTTCATGCAGACAACAGCTTAGAATGAAACTTCCTACTTTGACAATCTTGAGCAGGTATGAAGTCTTGATGGGGCCTTGTTATGGGCCCATCTCAGAATTTAGCCTGGCCCGTATCCTTGTTAAAAACCAAAACATAGACGCATATTTTTCATATATACCATTTTTTTTTCGTCTCCGCATAATGTCTTTTGGTCAGCCATTCTTTTTGTTGTATCGTAGTTGAATTTTCGTCTTTCTTTCATTTACAGGAAATAAAGTTTTGAGTGATTAATAACCATTTCAATCAATGCGTTTATTATTTTGTACTAGTTAATTTGAATGTGAGTTAGTGAAGTAAGCAGTGGAGGAGGAAGATGTTGCTTATAAACTATAATGTGACAAAGCTTAGAGTACTGCCCCATGTTTTCTGCCAAATTCATTGACTTGTCTTGATATGGTGCGCCTGGTTGACACCGATTCAGAACAAATATAAATAAACTCTTATTAAGCTAAGCTCACATGTATTGCCTTAAAGCTGGATTTGAGCTGCATGTGTTTAAGAAGTGGGCTTTTTTAGTTGCTTGGAGGATATTAGCTGGAATCGAACTGGTTTTGCGTCTCTCTCTTTTGAGGGGACGCGTTACGCGTGGTTGTGTCAATAGTCTAAGACGGTGGAAAATCACGATATATATATTTTTTTCTTTGATTAAAAAGGGAAGACATAGCACATAGGAACCCATCTTAGATCTGCTATAAATTTAAATGTCGTTCATGGAAGACGAACTCTAGTTTTGATGAACATGTGCCATATTGTCCTAAAATATCTAAGATTTTAGATAATAAACGGCACCAATACTTTAAAATAAAACTGCTTGTTAATCTTATTTTTAGTCCTGGACTTACAATCTCATTTTCTGTACTTATTTCTGAAGTGTGTAATACTTAGTAGTTTAATTACGTTTTAGTCTTATTTTGGTTAGGAACATTGATTCATCACATCCTCGTACTACAAAGTATGAATATATATATATATATGATGTTCCGTCTCAACAGTGGTTCTACTTTTAGATTGAACATAAAGTATAATCCAAGAATGGCATTTGAGAGATTTTAGTAGCCAAAAATTGGAATTTGGGTTTTTACCAAGGGACTGAACATAGGATGATCTCTAAAACAGCACATTGTTTGCTAATTGCTATCTCACTCTCTATAAAAACGACTGCACATTGTTTGCTAATTGCTATCTCACTCTCTATAAAAACGACTGCCTGCCGTTTGTAATACTCGATAGCAGATTTAACTATGAACGACATTTTTTACGGATCGTCTATCACACTTTCAGACGCGGAGGAAACCGACGCGTTTTATAGGAGCGTCAAACTTTGATCGAAAATTGCTATATTCCATTTTCTACTTCCTATACATATTCTGCTGTTTTTCAAGTTCATTATTCAGGGCCTTATAAATTTTGGTCGGTATTCGGGTTTGAAAGTCTCTAGGGATATTCTTGGTCGGTCTGGACGGTCTAAAATACCAATCCACAAATCAATCCGCATGTACAGTTTGGCCGGTCCACCAATCTGCGCAGTTTGAATTGGTCGATTCAAATCGGCTAGACCGCACTTACATTTTGTGGCCGATTTAAGCGGTTTTCGCGATTTGAAAACTTACAAAATTTGAATTAATATAACATCAATTAAGCACTCATATCTAAAGTCCAAATGTCAAACAAATCATAATATAGTTAAAAGTGTTAACCAAATTGAAAGTCCTGACTCTTAGTAAACTTAAACTTTAGTCATCCTCATTTCTTGTAAAATGATCCCAAATTCAGATACATGCTTAACTTTCTCTTTCGGATTCTTTTTTTGAGAACCACTAGTTGAATCAAGGATCACTTTAGTGGAATTGTTCACAGAAGGTGCTACACTACCATTATCACCATCCATCTGACAAATGTACATATTACATATTCCATCAGTAGCATATAAGTCCATTTAACATAATGCAACATATATGATTATATGCATTATCTAATCTCTTCATGAGAACAGAGGCTAACAGGCTAAGCTAACCTGAGAATGGATCTTGCTGCAGGGGAGCGGAGCTGGTGATTGGTGACTTCGAGCAGGCTAGCGGAAAGCTGGAGCTGGACAATGTCGAGCAACCAGGTGGCAAGCTAGAGCTAGACGACGTCGAGCAGGCTGGTGCTGGAGTGGACAACGTCGATTGGAGCTGGGCAAGAGTGAACGAGAGAAAGAGAGACGGCGGCGGGACGGGAGAGAGAGAGAGAGAGAGAGAGAGAGAGAACAGGAGTGAGTGACTGTGGGAGTGACAATGAGAGTGAAAGAGAGAAACGACTAAGTTGGCTGAGGTCTGAAAGAGGAAGTGTCGGCTGTCGAGGAAGAGACATGAAATGGTCTGAGAGTGAGTAATTAGGAAATGATAAAACTCTAATTATTAATAGGCTAGGTGGATAACTAGTGTTGTGTTCAATGGGCTTAGAGGTTAGAATAATTTTGTGTCATATTTGGACTCAAACTTTGAACCAGCTATACATATATAATATATATAAATTTTTTTTAAAACATAAGCAAGTTACTGGCCGGTTCGATCTGAAACTAACCAATTTTTTTGCAAAACTAAACTGACTAGGTCGGTTTTTACTTTTTTTTTTTAATCCATAACTAACTATTTGAGAGATAAAACCATGTGATTTAGTGCGATTTGAATTGAATTGGGCAATTTTCGTGGTTTGACTGTTATTTTGAACACCCCTAATAGTCTTATTTTTTTTGCATTTGTGGTTGTTGTCATTTCAAAACTTAATTCATTTATATTTTAAGTTTTCGTCTTTTTTAGGTATTTACCGTTCTTTTTTTAGGTATTTACCATTTTATGCTTTTCCATCGCTCATCTCATGCCGTTTTTTCAAAATTTTGTCATTTTATTATTGTAAATTTTCTTTCCCAAGATTTTGTTGGCTTTCACTTGTTACTTTTCAACAAATGAACTTTTAATGATCGGCGGCTTACTAGAGAAGAGAGTATAATTGGAGATGTCAATGTGGGCCGGCCAACATTTCGAAGAAAAAATACGGTACATGTTACGTATATAGGGGCCGGACTAAACCTCAATCATAGGCCCACAGGCCCAGTCTGGCCCGACCCACATTTCTATCGGCCTACATTAGTCCCACGTTTAATCATTCTATATATAATTTTATATATTTCTTGATTAAAATTTTAAAAAATCTTAATTAAATATTTTCATTTATAGCTTTTAATATTATCTATTTACTTATTTTTGTTTATTTTTCATTTTATTCAAATTTTAAAAGAATATAAATGGATTTCAGGCCCATATTTAATATTTTAAAACATAAAACAATAACGAAATTAGGCCTATATTTGGTCTGCATAGACACAACCCATTTAGGTCCACCTAAAATATGGGTTGGGTCTGTAGGCCGTGCTGGATCCTTTACTAAGAATATGGGCTGGCCCGACCTGACCCATATTTTAGGCGGGCCGGGTCTGAGCCTGGTACAAAGCCCATATGGACTAATCAAATGTGGGCCGGCTCGGCCCATTTTACATCTCTGGGTATAATGTTGTTTTGTTGTCGTTTTTTTCGCTTTTATGTCGTTGATAAATTCTCTGTTGAAGGGATTCAGTATTTATGAGGCCCCCGTCGGTTTTCATTTTCTGTTGTGTTGTTTTTATGTAATTGTCGTTTATACTTTTCTGTCGTTTCTTCTTTCCTGGTGCCCTATTCATAGTTGACGTTAAATTTTCAGTTGTCGTTTTTCGTCGTTCTTGTCGTTTTCGAATCTATCGACTATTAGGTCGCATTCCCGGCTTCAGCGGCAGCCTCCCAAGTCCTTACCTCACATGGCAGCGTTGCTACTAGTGGCGGCGGTGAGGAAGTTGTTCGATATTTCTTTTGGTTAATCAAACAAATTGCAGAATTGACCATATCATATTCTTTTTTCTGGCATTAAAACAGTTTATCACTAACTTATAGTTGACTTTAATCAGACATTTTTCTTGGAATCATACTTCACTATATTTTTTTTGCTTTTAATCACTCCTTTCTTACTTATGACATGGAATGGTCTCGTGACTAAAAATAACAAGAAGCGTGAGAATTCAGAACGTGGGCAGTAGAAATACAGAACAACAAGGTACACGAGGCCAAGGGAGCCCATGTAAATTAAGTGTGTGTATATATATATATATATATATATATATATATGGTTGCATGTATATGTAAGAGAGCGTGTGAATAAATGCACTTCTTCAACAATGCAATTAATACAAAACTCAGCTAAATTTTCTCACTTGTGTTTGTATAGTAGACAACAATGAAAAATTGGCCAAGTCAAGCACCATACATCAATTTAGTATCCCAGAAACGAAGATTCATCAGAATATTTTTGAACATAACGGTCGCGCAGTGAATGTGTTAAAGCTTAGCCTAGACATCTCGTGAGGCTTAGAACAAGCTCTTGAGCTCCTCTAAGAAACCTCAAACCATCTCTCTCTCTCTCACAACAAAGGATCCTCGTGATTCAGAGCTCTTAAACTTCACGAGTATCATACTCAAGTCTCTCAGAGCTCAGAGAATGCTTAATCATATCCAGTTTTAACATTTTCTTCTTCATTGTCATCTTCTTCAAATACCCCACAATTCTTCCACCAAACCATGCTGATTCAGACTCCAACCACCATTTGTTTCAACCTCCAACCATGGGAGCCACAACCCATTTGTTATTTTCCATCATTTTCCTTTCCCTGAACTCGGTTTCTCTCCAGGCAAACACACTCCGAACCTACATAGTTCAGCTCCACTCACAAGGCATGGTCAGCTCTCTGTTTACAACTAAGCTCAATTGGCACATGTCATTTCTTGAACAAACCATTTCCTCAGAGGAAGACCCTTCTTCTCGTCTCCTTTACTCTTACAACTCCGCCATGGAAGGTTTCGCAGCTCAGTTATCCGAATCCGAGCTTGAATCCTTGCGAAAGTTGCCCGGTGTCGTAGCAATAAGAGCTGACCAAAGGCTTCAACTTCACACCACTTACTCTTACAAGTTCTTGGGACTAAACCCGACTAGAGAAAATGCTTGGTTCAAAGCTGGATTTGGTCGTGGAACTATAATTGGGGTGCTTGATACCGGAGTTTGGCCCGAGAGTCCGAGCTTCAACGATCACGGGATGCCTCCGGTTCCAAAGAAATGGAGAGGGATTTGTCAAGAGGGCCAAAACTTCAACTCTTCGAGCTGTAACAGGAAGCTCATTGGCGCCAGGTACTTCATAAGAGGCCACCGCGTGGCTTCGACATCTGTCTCGCCGGACAGTGTGATGGAATATGTGTCACCACGAGACTCGCATGGCCATGGCAGCCACACAACATCAACGGCCGGGGGAGCTTCGGTAACAATGGCGAATGTGCTTGGCAATGGTGCCGGAGTGGCACGAGGAATTGCGCCGTTTTCGCATGTTGCAGCCTACAAAGTTTGCTGGTACAGTGGCTGTTACAGCTCTGATATCCTCGCTGCAATGGATGCTGCCATTTTAGATGGAGTAGACATTCTCTCCCTCTCTCTCGGCGGCTTCCCTATACCACTTTTTGCAGACAGCATCGCCATTGGCAGCTTTCGAGCAATGGAGCATGGAGTTTCGGTCATATGTGCAGCCGGAAACAACGGTCCAATTGAAAGCTCTGTAGCCAATGAAGCTCCTTGGATTGCCACCATTGGTGCAAGCACAATGGACAGGAGATTCCCTGCGATAGTTCAAACGGGAAATGGAGAAAAGCTCTATGGAGAGTCTCTTTATCCCGGGAACCGAATTTTAGGCTCTCAGAAAGAGCTCCAACTGGCTTACGTGACGAGTGGAGACCAAGCGAGTCGATTTTGCCTCAGAGGGTCTCTTCCAAGAGCCCAAGTACGCGGCAAAATGGTGGTTTGTGACCGCGGAGTCAATGGCAGATCAGAAAAAGGTCAAGCAGTAAAGGAAGCTGGTGGATTAGCCATGATCTTGACAAATACAGAGCTGAACTTAGAAGAAGATTCAGTTGATGTCCATGTTTTACCTGCGACTTTGGTCGGTTTCGACGAATCGATTCGCCTAAAGACTTACATAAACTCCACAAGGAGACCTATGGGAAGGATAGTGTTTGGAGGAACTGTCATTGGACAATCTGAGGCACCGGGAGTAGCTCAGTTTTCAGGCAGAGGACCGAGTTTCTCCAACCCTTCAATCCTCAAACCAGATGTTATTGCTCCTGGGGTCAATATCATTGCTGCTTGGCCTCAAAACTTAGGCCCCAGTGGCCTTCCAGAGGATTCTAGAAGGGTGAACTTCACCGTCATGTCCGGGACATCAATGGCTTGTCCACATGTAAGTGGGATTGCTGCTCTCATCCGCTCTGCTCACCCCAGATGGAGCCCCGCAGCCATCAAGTCTGCGATTATGACGACTGCTGATGTTACTGACCATTCAGGAAAACCTATAATGGACGGGGACAAACCGGCCGGAGTTTTTGCTGTTGGTGCTGGACATGTGAACCCTGGAAGAGCTCTTGAACCGGGATTGGTTTACGACATCAGGCCAGATGAGTACGTCACTCATCTTTGCACTCTTGGATACACAAATTCAGAAGTCTTCTCAATCACTCACAAAAATGTGAGTTGCCACCAAATTCTGCTTATGAACACAGGTTTCAGCCTTAATTACCCCTCCATTTCAGTCATTTTTAAGCGTGGAGTAAAGAGTAAGATGATTAAGAGGCAAGTTACTAATGTGGGGAGTCCTAATTCCATTTACTCATTGGAGATAGATGCACCACAGGATGTTAGAGTGAGAGTTAAGCCTCGGAGGTTAGTATTCACTGGCAAAAACCAGGTCCTGAGTTATAGGGTATGGTTTATATCAAGAAAGAGCGCTGTAACAGAGAGTATGAGCTATGCACAAGGGCATTTGACATGGGTTAATGCCCAAAATGTCTTGTACAGAGTTAGAAGCCCCATCTCAGTGACCTGGAAGAATAAATAACCATAATGAGTGATTGTCATGTAGTACCGATTTAGATTTCCTGTGATTTGTTGACTCGGAGGATTTGTGTTCTTGAATATTTGAGACTGGAATTTGCTTTTACGATTTAAGAATGCCAGTTATGACTATTGAGTATATGCCTCGTTCATCCTGATATTCTCCTCCTATATAAGTACATAAGGTAGTAGTAGAAATACACGAAAAGTTTACTAACCGTAATGAAAAGAATCGTAAGGATTTAAAAGTAAGGGAAGAAAATAAAAAATTGAGCCATCCTGCCCCAAGTTTAATAATGTGTGATTCTCCAAAACTTATGTTCCAAATGTGTAAGTAAACAAATGAATGACTGGGAAAAGGAAACATGACCAAAGAAAGGAATGAGTTCATTGGATTACTCAGAACAGCAAAATTGGTTGAAGTAAATTAAGAGTGAAGTACTTACAAGGGAACCAGGATTCCCAAAGTTTCACTTGACTTGATGGCAAAAAAATAAAGAAGAAAGTTAACAATAATGGAAGCAAAGGTGAAGTGTAAAAGCTTAAATGAAGAAGGATATACATCCTATTTTTTGATGAATTGCAAGCCATTCTCATTAGAATATCGCTCCATGAATCTCATGAACCTATCCCACTCTCGTGGAGACCTCATTATGTACTTAGCTTCAATCCCAGCAGGCTTTCCATTGACAAACTTGGCATTTACATCAACTGACTGAAGAACACCTTCTTCATCAATCATGTAAAAGCCAGTAATATCACCAACTTCACCAGATGAGTCAAAAACAGAAGGCTGATCAAACTTGAATATAGCCATACCATTAGTACCGTCTCTTGATTTGGTTAGCCTTACGTCTGGTATTGTCTGTTCATCAGTTCCTTGGATGAATTGAATAGCTGGCTTGACCATCTTTATCATGGAACCGGGCACTTGGACATTCTGTCTTTGTCGGGCCCATCGAAGGCGATGCAGTTGCAAAGACTGGCCATTGAATGCGGAGTGTGAACTTCCTTGGATGGTCCAAGATACCTTACCTACAGCAGCAAAAGAAGCATATCAGTATCGAATTCAATAGAAACAGTGCTATTTCTCATCAGTAGTTTATCAATTATGGCATCTTGTGGTTACAAAAGCTTAAATTTAAACATAAGCATTTTGCTATGTCTCAGAAGAAGAAAAAGAGAGCACAAATGCCACATAAGCAAATATTTCACCATTCTTATCCATCTAAATTGTGATCTTATGAATACAAATTTCAGCATCAACGAATCATAGCAGAACATGCAACAAATTCGCCAAGAATTAATCAATTCCTAGATCCTGGTAACAGTTACAACGCAATTTTTTTTTTCTACTTTCCTAAATATCATGGTAAGAAAATACAAGGGAAAGAGAAACTGACCCTTTAATTATAGTAAAGCACAAAAGGAAAAACCCCCGAATTTGCCAACAATACCATGTTCACAACCAAGAAAATGCTAAACCTCTCACAATCTAAAGCAAACCTCAAGTACCCACTTTATCTTGATTGCTCATTTGCCTATATTTGCACATAAATGGAATAAGTAGAAACATGGTTGAGCCAAAAACTTGCCAAAACCACACACAATGTACATAAACTACAGTAAAGTTTAGATTAAATAGCTCTAGCCAAATTTAATGAGCAAATTACCTGAATAAGAGCGTGGTTGATGCAGATAGTTAGAGAGTGGAGAAGAGAATGCAAGAGATTGCAAAGTTGCCATTATCTAAAGAAAATCAGAGAGAAAACGAGAGAGAAGGAGAAAGATTATTATGTTTTGAGGGAGTTATAAAGGAGAGTAGTTGTGGTGGTTTGGGAAAGACATGGTGTGTAACAAGGACAGCCACATTTCTTGGAAACATTCTTAGCTTTGCCAAAGGATTGGTGGGAAGGAGAGTTTGCCATCGGCTAGATTCTGGTACTCACCATGCAGAGCTGGCAAGCCACTCAGGATTATCCACGTGGCATGATTTCAGCTTTTTGGGCTTACCTAGTGATGGGCCTTTTAGGTAGGTGTTTTGGGTTGAAAAGCAGATCCAATACTCCACAACGAGGAGGGCTCAAAATATAGGTACTTGATTTGGGCTTAATACATAGGGAGATGGACCAGACTAGGAGTAACATGAACTAAAATAACTTTTCTAGAACTGTTTTTTCGAAAATACTTTTCTTAGTAATATCACAATATTAGTGACAGATTTTGCTAAAAAAAAAAAATACATATATATATATATTAGTGACAGATAGCCTCTACATTTATGACACTTTTCTAGTACCAACTACTGGTCACTAGTTTTGTAATGCTCCTATTTTCATTATACAAAATACTCCTAGAAGAGTCATTTCACCTCAAAACTCTACCTTACTAATCAAGTCCATTTCCAAGCCATAAAACATGAACACTTAATAAGAAGCCCATCTTTAGTTTCTCCGCTCCTTTCTTGAGAAATTAGCTTAATTTCGTTCTTTAAGCTTAATTTTAAATAATTCATCTTTTAATAAATATCCCAATATATCATCTTATATACAAGATAAATTAGTTTGATATATCAATATCTAGTAAATTAGTTTGATATACCAAGTAAATTTTTTTAAATATATTCGGACACTTAATAAAAGATGTAAAAAACGAACAAATAATTTTGACAACTTAAAAAAAAAAGAGGATATTCTCGTAAAAGGCCCTCTTTTCTTTGGTTATGGGTCCTTTTTACGAGTCAATGGTTGAAAGTTTTACATTCTTTGAGTGTGTTTTCGGTGATTTGATAAATTGGGGAAAAAAAAAAAAAGCTTTTTGTTTCTTAGACATAACAATCCTTTTCTCTCTTAAGGAAAAAAAAAGAGGAAAAAGTAAAGAAAACAGCATACATTATATTCCTTGAAGAACTATAAAAGGTAGTTCTTCACTTAGGTATTTCGTAGACTATTGACCACTAAGTTATACTCACAAAGAAGTAGGGTTAGGCATGTATTATTAGATAGTGAGACAGGCAAGAAAGTGGGCAGAAAGCAAACCACGTTCAAAATTTCCACAAATATTAAATGAATTCGGTATAGATAAACCAATTGTTTCAGGTTTCTGGGTAGAACTCAACATGGTTAATGTAGTAGTTTGAACTATAAACCCTTACGTGGTTTCACCCACATTTTCTTGAAACGGAAGCTGAAAGCTGGAACACACTATGTTTAAATAAGGGTGAAAAGGAGTCTAGAAATTATTTTTGTAGCATCCATTGAATATTTGCAACAGCTTTGAAATAAGAGGCCAGTGGCCAATCACGACTGTGAATAGAAAAAGCTAATCGTACTTTCTTTCTTAATTACTTACTTTAATCTAATGGTTGGTTAGTCTTGACCAAATGTTAATCATTAACACCCAATATATATAGAGTGGACTCCCATTCCCTTCCAGCCAATATTGACGTGGAATACATGGTATTAGGTAACTTTCTTCTGGCTGTGAGCAAAGACGATTGGATCCTTGTGGAACAAGCTAATTAAAAGATGGATTCAGGTGCAAGCTTGTCTTTAAAAGAAAACATTGGCTTTCATCCACACGCTTGTGTTGAGCACTTATCCTCTCTTATATTTCTATCCCATACTATTACCTTCAAACAAAAATTTTGTGTTTTCAAAAAACCAACATTAATATTTCTGATTACTAAAAAGTCACATTTTTTTTTAATGAAAGAAAAAGCAAGAAAAGGGCAATTTGATCACATTTATCTGTGTATTCGTACGAGCTTCCAGTTTCACTAGCGTGAAAATATGTTTTGAAGAGTTTTTAATTACAGGTCTTATCCCGTTAAACTATAGAAAATGTCACTTTTAACATTTTACACTAATAGGCTGGCAGAAAAAATCACTGCTAGAAAAACTCTCAACTTTTGCTCTTTTTTCTTTTGATATAAGAAATGAGAACATGTGGCAATCAGAGATAGCTAACTCTCTCTCAGGATTATGTGACCTTGACAGTACCGAAACTCGCGTGTTGGAATGTTTGCTGAGGACTTTACGGACGTGTCTTATCCCACCAAATAATGAAGCATGTCACCTTGGCTCCAACCCAAGTGTTCAGTAGGATTAGATACAACGAGGTGGACTGCATAAGCATCCCTCTCAATTTAATTCACATAAAGACCTTAAAAAGTTAACAGCAGGTGAAAATCTCTGCGAAGAAACTTACCCTCTCTAAGGCTTGCACCCGTGACTTTTCGGCCGCGGTCCTCTAACTTGAGCTACCATGCTCGGTGGTACTCCAACTTTTGCTTAAAGCTAGAGTGCTGCATATTCTCAATTAAAAATTGTAAGATAAGACAACAAAAGTGAAACCAAATTCACTAATATTACATATGTCAAGTAAAAGAAAAGGACCACAAAAAGGCCGTGTATAAAAATGACGTGGGCAATTCCCACCACGTGGCGACATCTAATTCCTTCATTGCCAAACGAGACAGACAATAGGACAGTACAGTCCGTGAGCAGAGCACCCAGCTCGAAAACTGGATAAGATTTTGAGGTGGGCCCCAGTACGGAACGTAGAATACCCGTCGAGTCGTAAACTGCAGCGGCTCCAGCTGTTGCAAAATAACAGAAACAGTTTTTTTATTTTTATTTATTTTTTCTCTTATAACAGAAACAGTTACACACGCAACGGCGCCGTTTAGCCAAACCGGTTGAGAAAATAAAATTAAAAAATAAAATAAAATAAATAAAAACTCTGTTGCTAAGCTGACCGCCGGTTTTGCTCTGCTCTCTATATAAATTTTCCCGCAATATATGACTGACTGCTACAGTATATAATCAGACTCTCTCTCTCTCTCTCATTTTCTCTCTTGAGTCAAAATCTTTGTCACTTTCTTGGGAATTTTCTCGAGAAAATAGTTTCGGATCAATAATAATGGCGGCGAAAGAAGAAGGAATAGCTCGGGGTTACTGGAAGGAGAAGATGGAGGAGTCAGTATTCGCTCTGTTCTCGCCTTTCTTCGTCTCTGTAGCTGCTGGTAATTTGGATCCATCTACTTTCCGCCATTGTATCTCCATGGACCTCCATTTTCTCCAAGCCTTCGTCCAAGCGTACGTAACCATACGCGACCTTGATTAATTGCATAAATATATAATATAGTCTTTAATCTTTTCATTGGTATTAATATTAATATTTACTTTTTTTTTTCAGGTATGAAATGGCAGAGGATTGCGCAGACGACAACGAAGAGAAGAAGCTGATACGCCATTTGCGTGAATGTGCACACAAGAAGCTTCATGCATACGACGCTGTTGTTCAAGTAATTAAATCTTTTTCTTTAATTTTCTTTTATTTTGCTATACTCGTAATTAATTTGACTTTTATATGACCACACACGCGTCTATATGTTATTATTATTATTATTATTATTATTGTTTGGCTTCCGAGAAAACTGAACTTATGTTATTATTATTATTATTATTATTATTGTTTGGCTTCCGAGAAAACTGAACTTAGAATCAGAGAAAACGGAGGAAGTTATTGACTCATAATCCGTGAATTGTTGCCACATTAGTATTGACACACGCAAGCATATTCTAAATTCGTTGAATCTCAGATTAATTTGCCAAGGCATATATCAAATTAAATTCGTTTCTAGATTTGTTTATTTAGATATAATAGCTACATCTTTTGTAATTTCTTTGCGCCATTTTAAATTAGTCTATCCGGCAAAACTACTTTATAAATATTTAATTTTTTTTAATTAAGAAAAAAAAAAAACATAAGATGAAAGAAATAATAAGCGACATTCCTTTAATCTTACCAATGTTACCGTTATTGAATGAACAACATTTTGAGACATTAACTAGAGGGAAATTTGGATTTTATTTAAGATTATTATTATTATTATTTGAGCGGAAAAATTATTGAATGAATAAACCATATGCAGAAATGGGGCTTTGAAATCCCAAAGTCTGAGGGTGTTCCTGTTCCTGATTCGATGACGGCGAAATACAAAGAGTTTTTGCTCAGAATAGCTTCCGGAATAGTTGAAGGAGAACAAGTTCCATGCAAGACCGCAACCCCATTCGAGAAGACTAAAGTTGCTGCTTATACACTTGCTGCCATTGCTCCTTTCATGAGGCTCAAATCCTACTTATGTCTTGTCACTCACATGATACTCACCTATCTACATCCTAACAATACCTCTGATCACATTTACAAGAAATGGCTTCAATATTATTCTTCTGATCAAGAAATTCAGGTACTGTAACACTAACACCATATATTTATATCTGTTATCAATACGTGATATTTGGTTATATATAATATATAACCTTTCTGAGTATTACCTTATTCTGTGTGAACTCAGGAATTAGCTAAGAAAACTGAAGATGTACTAGACACATTAAGTGCACCTTTGACTGGGGAAGAGCTTCGATTAACAGCAAAGCTCTATGATCAAGCTGTGAAGCTTCAAGTTGAGTATTTTGCTTCTCTTCCAATTTCTCAGCAGCAGAGAACTGTAGTCCCTCTGGCTCGTGTCCAAGACCTCAACAATGGTCAACTCACCATATTTTCTGACTTTGACTTGACGTGCTCTGTTGTTGACTGCGCTGCCATGCTGGCAAGGCTGGCAACCGTGATAACCCCGTGTTGGACTCTGGCGGACTTGAAGAAAGAATTGGATGCTATATCTAAGCAGTACGTTGACGGGTATGAACAATGCGTGGAGAGTGTTACGATCGGTGTTCCAGGTCCAATAAACAATAATCACTAGGCTTTGTTTCTAAATATACTTCTGGAAACATTTGCACACAAACACGTATATGTGTGTGTGTATATATATATATATCTACATATAATAGTAATACTATAGAAATGTTCTGCTGCAGGAGAGGTATTCGACTATGATGGTCTGTGTAAGGCCCTTGAGAAAGTTGCAGAGTTTGAGAAACAGGCAAATGCAAGGGTGGAAGAGTCAGGGGTGTTTAAGGGTTTAACTCTACATGGCATAAAACATGCTGGCCAGAGTATCCTTCTTCATAATGGATGTAGAGAGTTCTTTCAAAAGATTAAAAATGAACATCCCGGCATTGATGCTCATGTAATCTCTTACAGTTGGTGTGGTGAGCTCATCAGATCAGCTTTTTCTTCAGGTACTGGTATGTGCTTTTGGGAACATCTATACACATGTATTTCAGGCATTATATGCGAGTAAATAAAGATGAGAATGATACACTTCAATTCATTTAAATTTGAAATTTTGTTCTTCTTTTGAAATTTACATTTACTATTCAATTAAAATTTACATTCCCTGTTTCACCTGATCAGATCTAAAAGCCTCGAATATACATTCAAACGAGTTGGCTTTCACTGAGGAATCTGTGACGACTGGTGAAATTATTAAGAAGGTGGAAACTCCATTCGAAAAGCACCAAGCTTTCATGAAGATCCTACAAGGCCGCGAGAGTAGTGGTAATAGTGATCACGGCAATAAGCACCTAAAAGTTTACATTGGAGGGGCAGTGGGGGACTTACTTTGCTTGGTTGAAGCAGATATTGGCATCGTGTTTGGCTCGAGTAGTGCCAGTCTAAAGAAACTGGGGACGCATTTTGGTGTCTCATTTGTCCCACTGCTCCGAGGCGTGGTGAATAATCAGATGGAACTTGTTGATTGGAAACCAAAGTCTGGCATTCTTTATGCGGTCGAAACTTGGGCTGAAATTCAAGCCTTCATTTTGGGGTTGTAAGGAATTTCATTTTGCTAATTCTTTTTCGACTAAAAGGACAATCTAGATGGGAAATACATAAAGCTAGGTCATGTGTATAGCTAGAGTATACAAATGGTGGCAATGTTTTACTTGAGAGCCATACCAGTCAGCCCTTATTTCATTTTTTGGTTCTCTTCTGTATGGGACTGATACAAAAAGGAAACGTACAGTTGCTTCTCTTCTTTTAACTACTGTTTTCCAACTTCCGATTTCTTTTTATTTTATTTTTTACAATTTAATTCTTTAAAATTGACTTGTAAAACAACTTCCCCAAAGTAAGTTAATTGGAGCTTAACATTGATAAAAATTGGAAATGGTATGGTCTCAACAAGTTTGTGGAGATTCAAGCCTAGAAGGATGCTGTTAACTGAAATTTTACATAGGCACTTTTGAAATTAAACTTGGATATTTTTTCAAAATACTAAAATAGTATGGGAACTAATCTGAAACTTCTGAAACTTCACTCTTTCCACTCAGAAGTCTCACGTGTCACTCTCTGAATCCCAGCTGATCTCCTAACTAATTGACACCTTGCCTTTCTAATAATGCCACGTCAAAAATCTTGTGAAAAAACTTAAGACACCTATTGGCTATTTCCATTTTGATCCTTGGATTCATGCTTAGTTACTCTAGAATAAGGTCAAGTTCTATGGTTATATTGACACTTTTTAAACTCTTTTAATCCTTTGCTTACTACTTTGAATCTTAATCCGTAGAAAATTTTCTCTAATGTCAGTCCCAAATTAACTAGATTTGAAGATCATACATACATATATATATAACTTGGTTGTTAACCTTAAAATCAAGAAGGAATCCGTCCGTATTCGCTCTGCTCTCGCCATTTTTAGTCTCTTTGACTGCTGGTGATTTGGACTGCCGGACTTTCTGCTATTGTATCGCACAGGACCTCCATTTTCTCAAACTCTCACCTCGAGCGTAAGCTTAATTAGTTAACCTTGAAATCAATTCATTATTAACATCTTAATTAATTTGCATTTTGAGAGATATATTCTTAATTAATAGATTTTTTTAAAAATTATTTTACTTATATTTTGACTACGTTTGGAATGCAGGATAAGGATGAGATTGGATTGGATTAAGTTAATTCCATGTTTGGTGCATGCATATGAGATGGATTGGATTGGATTAAAATAATCCACTCCAAAAATAATCCCCTTAGAAGAAGAAATCTTATCCTCTTGAGAATTTGGGATTGGGAGGGATTATGAATTTGATTAAAAAAATAGAATGTTTTTGAAGTAGTAATAAATGATACTTTCGAAATTAACTTTTAAAAGTGGTAAAACTAGAAATAGTATTTTTCAAAATATTTTTTATAAATAGTATTTTTGCAAATAATTTTAAAAAAATGTTATTTTCCAAAAATAAGTTTTAAAAATGATATTTTTCAAATATTCTTTTAAAGTGGTATTTTTCAAAATAATTTTTTAAAAAAGGTATTTTGTAAATAAGTTTTTAAAAATGATATAATTACAAAATTAATTTCTAAAAATGATATTTTTCTAAATTAATTTTCAAAAAAGATATTTTTCTAAATAATCAAACCTCAAAATTTGTAATTTACCTAAAACTATGAAATATACCTATCCTAACAAAAAGTAGCACACCAAACATGGGATAGGATTGGACTATAATTCTATCTTATCCTATCCTATTCAATCCATTCCTATCCTTTAGTCCAATCCTATCATATCATATCTTGCATACCAAATAAAACCTTTATTCTGCGTACACATCGAGACCAGAAGGAGCGGGTAAGCGAACTAGGGGTTTATGTACGCGAGAAGCTTGTAACGTACGACAATGTTGTTCAAGTAAGCTTTAATTTCTTTACTCTCTCTTTCTCTCAACTTGTCTTTCCATTTATTCTAATTTCATTTACTTCTTTTTATCAATTTCACAAGAAAATGACACGTAGTTTAAGATAAATTTAGTTGTCGTTTTTGTAAACACATCGTTGTTCCTATTTCCAAGCGAAAATTGATGTTTGATTAAGGGAAATTCACGTTGCTTTCTCTTGCTGTCGAAACGGTTTTCGCTTTGTCGTTTGGTTTGCGTCTATCAAGTTATGTGAACGACATGTCAATATCTAAGTATTCTAAATTTATATAAAAGTTTTAATACTAATACATGTGGTATGTGAATTGGCATCATTCAATTAACGAATGTGATTAATTTACTAATACACTAATTAAATAATAACAACTCATATGTCATATGTGTTAGTATTAAAATTTTGGTAATAATCTTAGTACACCTAGCATTATCTTTTTAGATATCGGCGCACTGAACTGTAATATAGGACAGTTTTTGACTTATTTGCAAATCGAGAAAACTGAACTAAATTCTATTATTAACATGCGCACACACATATATATATATATTCTTTCTAAAGAAGCTTCTTTTTAATATTCGAAATTGAGAATTTTTTCCTTCTTTGCCCCAATTTAGTTTTAATATTCAAAAGAAGCTTCAGAAACATAATGTTGGGAAAAAGTGGTGTAAATTGGGCCACCCGAGCCCAATCTAAACCACGTTTTTGGGTTTGGGCTTTCGGCTTCATAATATTTCGAGCCGGGTTGGGCTTAGATTTATGAAACTGAAGCTCAAATGCTAGCTTTGGAAGCTTCGAACTCGATCTTAGGGTTGGCCTTTGAGCTTTATATTCGGGTTGCGTTTGATTTTTGGGCTTTTGAAATCAAAATAGAATATATTAAAAATAAAATATGACATAAAAAATACAAAAAACGAAAAAGAATTGAGGGAAATTTTAAATGATTTTAGTAGAAAATAGTTAACAAATAGGGTCTTATAGCAAAATGACCAAATTTTGGGCTCAATTTAACTAAATGTCCATTTTTCGAATGTTATAGTAAAATGTCCGGAATATATGTTTATATAATAAGTGTAAAATATTATATACCAAGCGTAAAAATTTATATACTCAGTATATTAACTGAAATGGATAGATAAGTATCTACCAAGTGTAAAAATATATATAATTAGACATTTAGCTATAAAATTTAACACGTGGACAAAAATATAAATACTCTGACATTTAGCTATAAAATTTAAAAAGTAGACATCTACTTAATTAAATTTAAAATATTGGTCATCTACTTAAATTTCTCTTAGAAATATGTCCTACTTAAAATTTCGGGCTTAATTCGGAGATTTACTTTTAATTTTTAGTGACTTTTTCATAATTTTGGGCCCTTGAGTTTCGAGTTCGGGCTTTGAACCGGAGTTCGGGCCGAGTTCATGTAAAAAAATACTAAGCTCAAGCCCAATCTTAAGAATAATCATGTTCGAGCCAGACTCAGGCTACCTCGGGCTTGGACTGAATTTAAATCAGGCTTTTTTCGGGCTGACCCATCGAATTTTGGATTTCAGGGCTCTTTTACATCCTGCCAAAAACTCTGCGATTGCACTTACCATTAACGTGTGTTTTCTTGGGTTTACGTTAGTTAAGACCATTTTTTCTTTTTTTGTTTTTTGCATAAATTATTGAATAAGTAAACCATATTGCAGACATGGGGTTTTGATGAAGTCCCAAAGGTGAGCAATATTAGTCCCGATTATAATGCGATGACAGCCAAATACAATATTTTTTTTGCTTACAACAGCGTCCGGAAGAGTTGAAGGCAAACAAGTTCCAAGCAACAGTACTCAAGTTGCAGCTTATACAAATGCTGCCATTGCTCCTGTTATGAGGCTCTATGCCTATATATCTGATATTATACTCACCTATCTACAGCGTGACGCTACCAAAGAACTTTACCGGAAATGGCTTGAATACTACAGATCTGAAGAAATTGAGGTATATGAAAAACCTCTTATATTAGATAACAGAATTGTATATATATGAAGAACCCTTTCTGATTATTACCTTTTTGCTTAATGAAAACAGGCCATAGCTCAGAAAAATGAAGATCTACTAGGCATGTTATGTACCCCATTGACTGCAGAGGAGCTTGAAATAACATAAAATCTCTATCATAAAGCTATTAAGCTTCATGTTGAATTTTTAGCTTCTCCACCGATGTTTCAGCGTACTGTGGTGCCTTTGTTTAGTCTCCAAGACCCTAACATGATCCAACTTACCATATTTTCTAACTTTAACTTGACAAATCATTCTGCGACAAATTGCATTCGTGGCATCCACATCTTCCCAGCCGTCAATGAATTCGATGTCATATCTAAGCAGTACTGTGAGGAGTATGAACAATGGATGGAAAGTATTACGTCCAGTGTTTCAGGTCCGATTAATAATTATCACTATGCTTTGCTTTCTAATTATACTTTTGAAGATAGATTGAAAATGTTAGCCGTGATGAGTATGAAAATTTTGCATATTTATAACATGTTATGTCTTTATGATTTAATCTTCTGCAGGACAAGAGTACGAATTTGATTATGATCGTATGAAGAACGCTCTTGAGAAATTTGTGGAGTTTGAGAAGAAAACACACGCAAAGCTGGAAGAGTCAGGGGTTATTGAAGGAATTATCTTTTGATGGCATAAAAGAAGCTGGCCAGGAATCTCTCATTCTTTCTGATGGTTGTAGAGAGTTCTTTAAAAGGATTGTGAAAAATAAAAATCCAAGCGTTGATGTTCATGTAATCTCCTACTGTTCGAGTGATGACCTTATCTGTAAAAACCTGATTTAAAAGGGGTATAAGTGTAAGATTTCGACAGTTCTGGACATTTTACAAATATATTTAAGAAATGATATTTTTATAATTATTTTTTTATGTGATTATTTTACTGGAGATAATTTTATAAAGTGAAAGAAGGGATAAAAATCATGAATAATTACAGTCAATAGGGGTTAAAATAATATCCTAAAAATGTGTTAATTTTCAAATTAAAAAATGTGATATTTTTCTAATTCAGAAAAAAGTGATATTTTTATAAAACTGAATAGTATTGGACTTAAGTCTAGTCTGTTACATGAGATTAGAAAAGTATTATTTTTCTAAAATATTTATACAAAAATAACATTTTTACAAAATAATTAGCAAAACTGATAATTTTTTAAATATTTTTGAAAGTGATATTTCTTAAAAAGTTCTGTGATAATAATATTTTTTGAAATACTTTCAGAAAAGTACTATTTTTGTAAATATTTAGCAAAGGTGATAGTTTTCTAAATACTTTGGAAAAAATGAACGTTTTTCAAGTTAATTCCAAAAAAGAGACATTTTTGTAATTCTCGGATTTAAAGTCCGTTTAAGGCTTGGGATCTCGAAACTGAATTCCAACTTCAAATTTGGATTTAGTGAGGTCGAGAAACGAGTTTTGATATATAATATCAATATGTTTCGAAGTGACACAAATTCCGAAGCTCGCGAATAGTGTTGTTTGTTCGTGCCACGAGCCGGGTCCCGTCACGGGATCCACTTTTAACCAATTATATGTCTAACCTAGTATTTTTGGGTGCTATGAATTTAGTGGTAGCCTCCTTTTTTCAATCAGAAAGCTCCGCTGGAAATGTAATTTTTTCAAGTGAGCTTACTGGGATCCCGAAACAATCATTCGAGCACCCAAGTGACCAACGAGAGTTTTTTTGAGCATCGTTAGCTTGGTATAACTATCATATTGAGGTAAGGGTCCAATTACCTGATTTTATACTTATTTTGATTTATAATTGCATTATAATGATTTATGAAAAATCGTAATTTTATAATAGTTTGACAAATTGTTGAAACATGTTAGATTATATTGGGATTGGACTGTGTGATTTTATATATATATTTTAAATTGTGATTATAGTATATTACAGTGGAGAGTTGCCCGTATTACAGTAAATCCCAGAATAATACTAAGTAAGTTTTTAAAGCATTATTTGGTTATATTTTGCATGGTTATTACATATCCTATTACATATTGTATATACCATAGGATCATACATTTAAGTTCCATTATTGCATCATGGTAGTTTAGATCGCTGGTGGTTGCTGCAATGCTAGGTGAAAAATTTAGGCCCCTACACAGGTTTTTGGCTGACACACCTTAGGCCCCTACACAGGTTTTTGGCTGACACACCTTCGGGTAGTATTAAGATACTGAATACCTTTGGTAAGGGGCATTACAGGGTCGAGCTCACTCATTTACATTGGTTGATGTATGATATGTATAATCATGTACTTTTCTGGTTTTAGTTTTGAATATGTAATTATTCTCGGTATCAATTGTTTTATAAACTTGGTTCATAAATAGATTTTGTAAAAGGTATCAATTATGCAGGTTTGGTATATTGCATCCATTCAAAAAGGTAATTAAATTTCTACTCTCCCCTACTTTTTAAGTAATTGAATTTCTACTCCCCTACTTTTTCTATTTTCAGGTGTTTGACTATCTGAGGTAGTCGTCTTGATGGATAGACAAGTTATGCAGCTTCTGTATGCAGTTCTATTCTTAATCCCTAGTAGGTGTTTATACTCTGCTAATTTTCTTTCCCTGTTCAATTATTTAGCCAAGATCAGTAAACTTACTAAGTGGATGTATGAAGATGATTTTATTGTTAATTTAATAACTTGAAAACTTCAAGTGATTTTATGTAAATTATTTTGGATATTAGACTAAAGTTTTCAGTTGAACTCAATTTGCCAAAATTTATGATTTCTCAACAAGTACCTAAATGAGATAGCTGAAAATTTTCTTGAACCTTAACGGATATTTTTCTTAAGTAAATAAACACTAATAAGAATTTTTAATGGTTTTGGAATTCATAATGATTTGAAGACCAATTTAAAATTATCTAATATTTGATTTCTCTTGATTTTTAAAAACTTAATATTTTATTTTATTTTCACTTAAAATTATTAAAAGCTACGGCTTTGGATTTTCGGTCGTAACAATATCCGATCAACTTTCCCCTCAGATAAGCTTTTCGGAACATCCATTTTTGTACTTTAGGCGTTTATATACCCGTAAATTCGTATATTGATCTGCTGTAACTGAAGCTTAATTAAAATCAACTATTTTTCAGCTGTTTACGAATTTTTCGGTCATCCGGATGCATTTAAACTTAGTTTCATTCTATGTTCATGATCTGATCAGATCTATAAGCCCTGAAAATACATTCAAACGGGTTAGTTTATGACGAGAATTCTGTCACGACTGGTGAAATTGTTAAGAAGCTGGAATCTCTATTCGACAAGTACCGAGCTTTCTTGAAGGTCCTAGAGGGCCACGAGAGTGAGTAGTAGTAGTAGTATTAGTAGTGATCAAGGGAAGCACCTTTAAAGTTTACATTGGAGGCTCAGTGGGTGACTCACTTTGCTGAATTGGTTGAAGCAGATATTGGCATTGTGTTTCGTTCAAGTAAGCTGGAAGAGCATTTGGGGTCTCTCATTTGCCCCACTGCTCACGGCCTGCTGGATAAGCCGAGGGGAGGTGATTGGAAACCACAGCCTGGCAGACTTTATATGGTCAATTCTTGAGCTGAAATTCAAGCCTTCATTTTGGGGTTGTAAGCAACTCTTTATTTGTTGCTGTTATTTCTTTTCTTCTGACTACAAAGGATAACAATCCCAGATGGGAAATACATCAGATTAGGCCTATGTTTTACTTGAGAGCTACGTATCAGTTATAGAAAAAAAAAAATTAATACAGTTCCTTTGTACACTAGACCTCTCAGGTTTCTTAGAAAAGCTCGAGTTTTCTCTTCTTTCAACCTCCGTGTTTCAAGTTTGGATATATTTAGTTCCTTTGTACTATATATCGTATTTCGAAAATGTATAATATCGTGGGATGAGTCATCAGATAAATTTGATATTTGTTGTTACATCCTTGTGTGGTTTTATTCAAGTAATAGCTGAAAAATACGACTTTTACTAGTATAGGAGAAAGTTATTAATAAATAATGTCATAAATTGGTTTAGTAGATCTGGTAAGGCATTAAGCATACTGATTAGAAATTCAAATGAGATTCAATAGTGTTACTTCAATCCTCTATATGCTTTTTTATAATTTTATAAGCTTAGTTATGAAATTTTATATACCTATATGGTAGTTATTGGAGAAAATTATAGGTTATTATATTATTATGCACTGACTAAATTATAAGCTTACTCAAAAAAAAAAAAAAAAAAAAAAAAAAAAAAAAAAAACTAACCACTAAGAAAAAGCAATTGACTCTTAACTTTCATTCAATGTGTTGAAATAGCACCAAATTTAGTAGAGGTGTTAAAAAAAAAAAAAAAAACCCCACTAACGTGCCCTCTAAAAAACAGGGCCATGTCACACCCGCCCGCCTATATTTCTTTTCTAAAAGAAATTTCTATTATCTTTACTTTCTGATCACTTATGCTATACACAAAGTAAGTTTGACTCTAACGAATTGTATGAATACATGTTTTATGTTTACTTAACTTATCATGTTATTTCTATATGATGATTACTAGTAACTTTTTCACTTTGCTTTACTGTTTCTACTCATATATGTTTATTTGTAAGTTGAACTTTGTTTAAGTTAAACTGCTCAAATATTTTACACGGTGTTAGCAATAGTCCACAAAGTACTAGTAATTAATTCACAATTTATACATATAAGTGCTTAAAATTATTCTTAAAATAACGGCGTATAAATATAATTTATTTTTTGAAAGATCACTAGCCCAATCTGCCAATTCGCCCTCTCCCACCAGCTCAATCCACCAAAACGTTTGGGTAGGGATTTTTGAGAAATTTCTTACCTCCAACCCGCCCGCCGCCCCGCCAAACTCTCCAACTGAACACCCCTAAATGAAGTGAAAAATATGTAAAGTTCCAAATATACGAAATAGACTCTAGAATACCTCAATGAATTAGGTGTCTTGGATGTATCGATCGATGATGAGCACTTGCGACATGTCTGATGACCAGATCAAGCGACGAGGGACATCTTGGAGGTTTTCAATGAAAGTACAACCAAGAAATTTGGGGACCAGATCAAATGGGCTCAAGGGGCATGGGGTAAAGGCTTGTGATGGGATTCATGTTGCCATTAATATGAAAGTCATCCCTTTGGCTGGATTTGGGATTACCCAAAATGAAAGAAAATGAACCCTATGGTAGCACTTCCTCAGGAATAAAATCTTAAAAATGTTACCTAACGTAAGAATGGTTTCACGTTCCCATGACTACACTACTCAAAATTTGCTAGGAAATTGGACTTGACTCGGAGTGATTCGGGCTAAAATGATTTTTCTCGGACTATTTTTTTTTAAAAAGAACTTTTTTTTTTCCCAAGAGAATTAGGACTGTCCTAACATTAGTGACATATAGTTACATCATTTACAACTATAAATATATGACATTTCCACAACAATCAGTCAACCACCATTCACCAATATAGTGATTATTTGTCACTAAAAAAATCATTCTACCAAATACTCCTATAAAAGTTATTTTACTCCAAAATACTTGTGGTCTTGTCCATTTCCAATTTGCATGTCCCCATTACCTCATTCCAAACACCTCCTAGAGGCTAAAAAATGGATGAACACCATTTCTAAGATTTCCATATTAGTAACTTGAAATAATTTTTTTTAAGGGGGGAAAAAATCAATCTTAATTAGTATTTCGAAAAAAAAAAATCAATCTTAGTATTTTTAATTTTTCAAAAACTAGATAGTTATTACTTTTTTTTTCTTTCTTTTGGTGAGACCTAAAAAGTTATTACTTTAAAGCACCAAATTCTACATAAAAAATGGTGCATAAGACAGTGAAACCAAAACAAGTCGTCTGTGAATCAGCCGCGGTCAAATATGACGTGGGCAATACCCACCACGTGGTGACATATTATTTGCTCATTCTTCGCGCAAATATTTGGTGGTGGCATGCTGCAAAACTGTATATATAATCAATCGTTAACTACAGTTAACCAAAGCAATCTCTCATTTTCGTTCTTTCTTTCTTTCTTTCTTTAATTTGTTACCGAGTTCCAAATCTTCATACCACTTTCTTGGCGAGACTTCCCTCGAATTTTCTCAAGAAAATAGTTTTGGTGGAAAGACTAATTAAAATGGCGGAAGAAGAAGAAGAAGAAGAAGAAGAAGAAGAGGAAGGGATAGCGAGTCGGTGTTGGAAGAAGCACGAGAAGGAATCTGTAGTCGATGCTCTGTTCACGCCATTCTTCGTTTGTTTGGCTGCTGGTAATTTGAATCCAATGAGTTTCCGCCATTTTATCTCACAGAACCTCCATTTTCTCAAGGCCATCGTTAAAGCGTAAGCCTCTTCCAAATTATTTACGTGCAATATTTACGTATAAATGGTTCACATATCAACATGATGATCTTTGATCTTCGCATTGTCATGATGAGGTGGTTTTGACTTTTTTCAGGTATGACAAGGTGGAGGAATGCGCAGACGACGACGACGATAAGAAGCTGATACACGATTTGAGTGAATGTATAGTCAAGATGATTCAAACGTACCAGACTACTGTTGAAGTAAAACTTTCTTTGCTATCTGTCTCTACTTTTTTCTTTTCTTTTTCTTTCTATCAATTTGACCTTTATATGATGAGTAATAAAACAGAGGAAAGCCTTTCACTCAATTGTGAATTGTCGTTTTGATTCCATTATTAATTAACACACGACAAGATATTGTAACATACAATTTTCTTGTGTATTAAATTCTCAAATGACAATCCTAGTGATAAATATTGTTTAAAAATCTTTCTTTAATTTCCAACCCCTTTTTCCTTAAAAAAAACCTCCCTTAAAATTTAAAAACTTGTTTTCGGTTGGTGCATATAAGTCATTGAATAACTAAACCATGCAGAAATGGGGCTTTGGGATGCCAAAGTCTGAGGGTGTTCCTGATTCGATGGCGACGAAATACAACCAGTTTTTGCTTAGAACAGCTTCAGGAATAGTTGACGGCGAACAAGTAATTCCATGCGAGACTGCAACCCCATTTGAGAAGACCAAAGTTGCTGCTTGTGCACTTGCTGCCATTGCTCCTTTTATGAGGCTTTATGCCCATTTATCTCATCGTATCATACCACTCACCCAACTAGATCGTGACAGTACCTCTGATCACATTTACAAGAAATGGCTTCAATATTATTCTTCCCAAGAAATTCAGGTGAACTGTAATATCATTTCTTTACATACTTGGCTGTTAATTTGTTGAGACTTGATCGATCGAACAACCTCTTCTAATTGTTACCTTTTCTTATGATTGTCATGATTCAGGCATTAGCCAAGAAAACTGAAGATGTTCTAGACAAGTTTAGTGTATCTCTGACCGAAGAAGATCTTACAATAATAGCGAAGCTATATGATCAAGCTATGAAGCTTCAAGTCGAATTTTTCGCTTCTCAACCGAAGTTTCAGCGAAATGTAGTCCCTTTGTCTAGTGTCCAAGACCTCAGCAAGAGTAAACTTACCATATTTTCTGCCTTTGGATCGACATGCTCTGTTTTTCACCCCCATGTTGCGCTGATACGAATGGCCATACATTCTAAGACGTCACCAGCGGACTTGAACTTGAAGGAAAAACTCCGTGATATAGCTCGCCGGCGCAAGGAGGCATATAAAAAGTGCACCGCTAACTTAGATTTGAGCGTTATGCAAGGTCCAACAAATAATAATCAGTAGGCTTTGTTTCTAAATATGGTTTTGAAAATAGATCGAAAAGTAAAAAGGATATGGCGATCAAGAGTTTGATAATCTTGCCTATGTATATATATATATGTATGTGTATTATGTCCTTAATTATAATTTAACCTTGTGCAGAAATAGAATTCGACTACGAAAGTCTGTGTGCAGTCCTTGAGCAAGTTGAAATGATCGAGAAGCGGGCAAATGCAAATGTGGAAGCATCAGGGGCATTCAAGGATTTATCTCTAGATGGCATTAAAGAAGCTGGCCAGAATCTTGTCCTTCATAATGGTTGTAGGGAGTTTTTTCAGAAGGTTGTGACAAAAAAAGATCTCAGCATTGACGTTCATGTAATCACTAACTGTTGGAGTGGTAACCTCATCAGATCTGCTTTTTCCTCAGGTATACATACGTAGTACACGTACATGCTTTTGGGAAAATCTGTAATTCATATATATATATATTGATCCTATGTTATAATACACAATATATATACGTTGATTCATATATTTATCTATCATCAGATCTACAAGCCTTGAATATACATTCAAACGAGTTAGTTTACAATGATGAATCTGTGACGACTGGCGAAATTGTGAAGAGGTTGGAATCTCCACTCGACAAGCTCCAAGCTTTCAGGAACGTCGTAGAGGGCCACAAGAGTAGTAGTAGTTGTTGTAGCAGGGATCAGGGCCATAATAAGCACCTAAAACTTTGCATTGGAGGCTCATCGGTTGACTTACTTTGCTTGGTTGAAGCAGATATTGGCATTGTGTTTGGTTCGAAGAGCGAAACTCTAAGGAAACTGGGGAATCATTGTGGTGTCAAATTTGTCCCACTGCTTCATGGCGTGGTGAAGAATCAGAGGGGAGTTGCTAAATGGAAACCAAAGAGTGGCTTTCTTTATACGGTGGATTCTTGGGCTGAAATTCAAGCCTTCATTTTGGGTTGTAACTAAAAGTGACTTTTTTAGTATATCCTCTTGTTTTGACTAATAAATACATGTGATCAGAGTAGGTTATGTTTAGAGTATTACAAATGTGGTGGCTATATGTTTTACCCGTGAGAGCCACGTGTCAGACCTTATTCTTTTTATGTTTTTCCCCCTTATATGGGACTGCTACGAAGTAGAATTAATACAGTTCATTTGTATACCAGACTTTAGATTTCTTAAACAAGCTAAAGATTTCTCATCTTAATTTGGATTTGTTTAGTTCCTTGTTACTGCTATAGTATATATTTTAAAGGCGCGCGGATGTTTATAATTAGAGAAATAATTCGGAAAACTAGACCTTTTCGACTTTATTATCTTGTAACATTGCATATATAGTCTTCTTTCGAACGTATCAAATAATTAACCAGAAAACAAGAATATAAAATTAAAGCTGCGGCAGAATTTCGAACTTATACCTTATCCTCACAAGAATGTTATTTATTTATTGTGTGATCTTACACACCAAGCCTTTTTTTTTTTTTTTTTTAAAAAAAATTCTAGACTTGAGCTATTCCTTTTCAACAAAAACTGAGAATTTTGAGAAATAGAACATTGAATCTTATAGATTTTTGTTTTTATTTTTTAAATATATTGATGCTAAACATGTGCATTCAATATGCGGAATTAGCACTATTGGAGCTTTTGATTGTCACTTACTAAGGAGCCGTTTTATACTGGGTAATCTAGATAATCAAATTAATGGGAAAGTTATAGCGGGTAATATGATTCATGAGTACATCATATTATGGTAGCGCGCATGAATCTTTAAACAAGATTTCTAGGAATATCTCAAAATTTGGTAATTTGGTTTGCACATAGGATGGGAATGTAATTCACTTTTTGCACAATGTTTAATAATAAGATATTACATTAATTTATCATTATTTTCGGTTAGTCCAGATGGGAAATCTAGATCAGGCTAATTAGAGTACATAGAAGTATGGTGGCTATGTTTCACTCTAGAGAGCCATTATTGTATTTTAGACTTCGGGTTAATTGAACAAGCTCAATATTTCTCTTCTTTTTGTGTTCCATGTTTGGGGTTTTTTTTTTTTTTAGTACCTTATTACTTACAAAATTCTTTTTTAATTTTCTTTCTAAATTTATAGATGCTTAATGTCACCTATACTCGGTTTTTCAGTTTCCTGTTTAGTCGTTTACTCTCTTTGTTGCCGTATTTCCTGTTTATATTCTTCTTAGACATGTCATGTCGTTTATTCATATTATGTCGTTCTTCACATCTTTGATAGGTTGTATGATCAAGCAATGTGGTTTGATAGGCAACATACCAATAATCAATCTAGTTGATTCGCCTGCTGGAAGGAAATTGGAAGTTGCTCTGTTTTCGATTTTGACTGGAAATGCAGGGTTGGGCCGTATTTATTATAAGGATAAAATGCTCAGTATTTTCCATTGTTTTGTAAAATTCTTCCGTATTCCAAACTTATTCCCATTCTCTTTGGCGATGACAGATATCGTAATTATACAAGTTTAATTGGCATTTATAAGCCTAAACTTCTTTTATAATTAAAACTATATGGTATGCCATTGAATATGAATTTCCAAATGCTACTAGAGCGCCAAATTTCAAACATTAACAAATCAACAAATATATGATCTTTTGAAAAAAAAAAAAAAAGCGCTTCTCTCCAAAGATGCGTGACCACAATACTATAAGGATTCATATTCATGATAATAGTGTGAAACAGTCCCCTACAATAATCAGAGCTTTAAGGACTCATATTCATGATAATCCATACTACATATGAAACAGTTCCCTACACTAATCAGAGCTTTAATAGTGTTGTGAAAACTAACGACGGTACCACAAAGAAACTAGTAATAACCTTCTTTTTGCTTTTCAATAACTAATGTTTCGAGCGAAGGTGAAACCCAACACAATGCTTCTCTCAATTCAGATTCTTTCTTCAAATCACAATAAGTCATAATCTTTAGATGCTTTAGATTAGGCCATAGTGAGCAACAATTCTCTCTCATGTTCATCGGAAAGATGAGAGCCTGTCCATCATAAAATTGAGAAAAACTTAATATGTATCAGCATAAAAGGTGAGAATAAATCAAGAAATAATAACAAATTATATGCAAACATAATCAACAAAACTAATAAGTTGAGCGTGTATAGTATACATACCTCATCTGAATAAACATGGAGACTTACAGTAGTATTCCCAGAGAAATTGATTTTTGAAAGAAATCTTATCAGTTTAGTATACCACTTTCTTTCATACTCACGATGAACTGTAGAGGGCACGGGCACCGTAATTACGATATGGCCATTCAATGTATTATCTAGCTCCTTCATTGATATACCACACTTGATATCACCGTCAACAGTCTTATAGTCTTCAGGTCCTGACCACAAATTCTGATGTGTTTCACATCAAAGCAATGATATAAGGTCAAACTCTCAAGGAGGGAAAATCCACAAATAAGATTCTCCAACTCACGAAGCATAATATCGGACAGTGAGAGACTTCTAATTGCCTTGCATGCAGAAAGATTGATAATGTTTTCACGATCCCCATTATATATCAAAGACTGCAGATTTATAGTTTCAAATTCTAAGGTTTTAAAAGGTTTATGATCATCTTCAATAATTTCCAAGAACTTGAGTGTTAAACTGGAAATTTTAGGATCAAGCAAACCATAACCTTTTGTTAGGACAAATTTCTCAAGGGCAGGGCATCCCAACAATAAATTTTGTAATGCTTCATCATTCAACTTGACATACATTAAGGATAAAGATATCAAAGATGGAAGACTTATCGAGCATGAACCATCAAATGTCAAGTAATCCAACTTCAAAACAGTCAATGATCTTGCATTAAGTACTGCTTCGGGTAAGCAGTAGTAAACCACAAAAAAATCTTGTGGTTCCGTAAAAATATCCAATTCCTTAATGTTTCTCCAAATAGTTAAAGTCGACCAGTTATCTAGGGCAGGTTTGTCTCCATAGTACTCAATACGGAGCTTAGTGATGAATGAATCAGCAATATAGCGTGCACTTCTCTCACGGTATTTTAAACAATTATCCACAAACTTGTAGAATGCTTTCTTGGGCTGACTGTGAAAGTGAAACCGGTCTATATGATCATAATCGCAGAAATGTAAGTCAGGGACCGAGTACCAGACCTGCCTCCAACGCCTTGAGAGAATGCTCATTCGAACAACATCAATAGTAGGAATGAAAGAGAGAATGTGATGGATCAAATGATCAGGTAACTCAGAAATTCGATCCATATTTGGTATGTCATCTTTCTTTGTTGTAAAATTTGTATTTACTCTTTTCGTAGCCATGACAATGAACTCGAGTGAAGGTAGTGTGGGACCCGCTTTTATAACGCACGCCACGTGGACGTCCCAGTGGATAGAGAGCGAAACCGGGGACGGTTAGTTGACACGTGGGCAGAAAAACTNAAACTATCTGGGAACCACGAATGTGTCACGTGATGACATTTAGGCCCATACTGTCAAGGTGGGACAAGGCAGGGCCCGTCCAGATCTGGGATGGGCCCAGCCCAACCAGACCCCTGTCCTAACAGCTTGGGGGGTCGGGAGCCTCAAGGGTCTTCCGCTAGAAGACCCTCGGGGGCAACGCGCAGTCCAGACCCAGACCAAGCATTTAATGCGATCCTGAGTAGGTGTGCGTATTAATTGCATCTCCCTGGGAGGACGGCGGGACTGTAGACGCCGCTCTATGTCAGGGCTCACGTCGAATCTAGTGACAGGGAATAAACCGTACCAATCTTAGCCGTGATTCCAGGAACGAGCTAAGACACGGGAAAGGAAACCTCGGAATTGGATCCCGATTCCGAGAATATAAATATCGCCCGCACTGGAACAAGAAAAAGGTAATTTTTATGATTCCACTCTCATGATCTATTAGAACATATATCTGACTTCAGCATCGGAGAGTCTTTGCAGATATCCCCCCGGAGCCCCTCCGATCCACTCAGATATTAGACACAGTCAGAAGCAGCAGAGACACGAAGACAGTTGGGAAAACCGTCCCAACAGGTAGACTAGATAAACTAGAAATTGAGACAAATCAAAGAACCAAAAGCAGATAATGTTAGTTCATTAAATTCTTGACTCTTCAATACAAAGAGAGAGTCCCTTCTTATGTATATTAGTATTATTAATTTAGACCCATGCACTTACAATTTGTTATAAACTCTCTAATTAAGAATTGGATTAGAATTCGAAAATAAATATAGAAAATACTCACAACTAAGCACACAAATCGTTTAACATGGTTTAACTGCAGCTTATGTGCACTAGAGACAGAGAACAAACAATTTATTGAGAAAAGAATAATTACACAATCGAACTGTTTTTGTCTACTGAAGACCCAAGGTACTGTCTCATCAAATTTATAAGAAAATTCTTTCACTCACTTTTTCTCTAGCTCTCTTTCTCGCTCGAGATTTTTTTTTTTATGCTCCAAGAGTGTGATTCACGGCTACCCATGGGTGGTCTATTATCAAAATGTGTTCCTCTTTGATAGTATTTTTTGGATTTGTATTTTTTCTATACTAGAAAATTGTAAATCTAGGTTTATATAACTTTCTTGGAAGAACAACAATAGTGAAAATACTTGGAAGGCCAATAATAGAGGAAGAAGATGAAGATGGAGACTCTAATTTCCTGTTTTTTCTTTTTTCCTATTTTTTATTTTCTGTTTATTTTTTAATTTATTTTTATTGTTTAAAAAAAACTTTAAAGTTAAGGGAGAAGGTGCGGCCTCGGGCCACACCCTGGCACGCAGGGGCATGCCANGAGTATAGTTGTACTAGGATTGAAAAACTCCACGGATAGATTTCCATATAAAAATCATCTACGGCTAACCAGTCCTTGATAATACAATAACTAGAATCCTAGGCAAACTCAATTACTCTACACGACTAAGTAAAAGAGTTGATGGAGACCGAATATAATATTTTAAGAATATTATTATTATTATTATTATTTAAATTTTTATTTAATTATTAGGTTTTATTTAAATTTTAAGTAATTAGTTTGATGTTCTCTTTTTATGCTTATTTCTAGAAGATATCAATTTCCTAGTTTATTTAAGAGTTTCTCGATAAATAAGTTTTTTTATATTCATACAATTATTCAGAAATTCTCTCTCTTAAGTTCTTTCTCTCTTTCTCTCTTTCTCTAAATTCTTCGATTATTCTTCCTAAATCTTTCTCTTTCTCTTCTTTCTCTCATCTCTTTTAAATTTTAAATTCTCACTCTTGTTCTACAAAGAGTCCTTTTTTTTTTTTTTTGCTCAGAGTTCTACAAAGAGTCCTTTCTTGATTCAAAGTGCTATATATCTCAAAGTCCCCTAGTATCTGAAGTTTCCTTTATGCCGTATAATTTACAGGGATAGCCACACCGTAATGAGTAATGACTAATACAACGGAATCTGAAAAGTACATAAAAACCATAACAGCAAAATCATATAAGAATACCTTCAATTAGTTGGATAGTCCGACGGCTACTGCTGGTAATGGTTTGTGGAGGCAATGACAACTTGGGTTGGAGAGATGATATATACAGAGATCTGAGAAGTGTTTAGATATTTAGAGAGTTTACGGAGACGAAAATTTAATAACCCTAAGTATATATAAACGAATTCAGGGGTGTTTACGTTGCATTTTTTTATTTGTTGTATTTTTTTAATACAAGAATTCCTGACGTTGCATTTCTTTTATTTGTTGTATTTTTTTAATACAAGAATTCCTGAACTTGACAAAATTAAGTAAAATTAACCCTGAAATTTTTTTTTTTTTGGAGCAAAATCTCTAGCATAATATTAGTTCTGTTTTGTTTTTGTTAGTTTTTTTAGGTTTTTTTTTTAATCTTTAATATTTCCTCCGAACTTTGTATATTGTTTTACTTTGCATCATCAATTATAAAAGTTACGTCAGTACTCTTGAATTCTATCTATGGTTATTCTGTCATTTTAATTAATATATAAAATCACATGATTATCACATGACCTAAGTTTAAAGAATATTTAATTAACTTAGTGAACCAAAGTTATATAAATATATAAAAAAAAAAAATATTCAACAAACATTTTTTAAAACAAAATGAAAAAAAAAGTAACTTCAATTTTATATGGTGAGGTTTATCTTTGAATTATTATTTTTATTTTTTTATTTTAGTTTTCAGACCAGCCATCTCCCACCGCCGTTGAGCCGCGCTATTGATCGGCGTTGATGCCCCATCGCTGACGAACGTCCCGCTGCCAGTCCCAGCCACGCCGGAGCTCTCTATTGCCGGAAAAAGTCAAAAAATGCCGCAGATTCAAAAGCTCGCCGGTGCCGATTCCGATATTATTTCGCCATGAAACTGGCCGGATTCGATTCATCTCTTCATTATCTTTCTACTTATATATATATCTTAACTCGAAATTATCCAGATTGAAATCTGCCATGTTGAACAGTTTTGAGTAATTTTAGTTTTGTGTTGTGATTTTTCAATTCGACTATTAGATCGTAAGATAAACCTCATATTTGTGATGTACTCGTGAAACTATGAATTTTGAGACATATATTGACTATATTTAGTGATAAGCACAGAAATCTAAATCAGACGGCTCAGATTTATCTCGATTTGCGTACTATATGCCTAGATTCAGTCCGAGCCTAAATCAGACAAATTATATAACTAACCTAGCTAATTTGGGTGCTAGAAATTCAGTGGAGATGTCTGTTTCTCCATTTGAGTCTCTGTTAGAAAAACGACATTTCAAACCAAATGATCGAGGGTTCAAAAATGACCCCCGACTCTCCAAAGAGCAGCCAATGCCAAATACTCTCGGTAGTGCCATAGTATTATCTAGTCATACAATTGAGGTAGTGATTTGATTACTTAGTCTTTGAATTGACTTAATTTTGATTTCCATATATTTTGAATAAATATGGAATTTTTTGAAATATTTGATAAAAATGCGATTTATACTTGTTTTAACATGAATTGATATCCAAACTGTCTGGGAGGCATGTCGCACTGGTTGGTATGCCAAATTATCTTGTTTTTGAACTATTTTTTGCAGGAAATTGAATTTCTGGGTTTTAATAAAAAACGGCCGTTTTGCTGCTGAAATTTTTAAAAAATCCAGAATGATTTGAGAACTCAGTTTTGAGGACTAAAAGTGATTTGACTATAGAATAATGCATAGTTATTTTGTGATTTTATAGAAATGGTGTATATCCTTATTCTATCATTCATATAGCATTTGCATGCATTCACATACTTACATGGCAGTCGGACTTATGGTACCCCACGTTGGGTGCTCAGACTTAGGGTAGCATCTTTAGATAGCTCGGACTTACGGGTGACCTACTAGGATACCTCGGACATGGTGATTGCATACATAGTTATATGTTGACTTGAATAGATATATACTGCTTTTGATGGATGTTTATAATGGTTTAGAATGTTTGAACTATTAGACTATAATTTTCACTTGGATTTTATGAATTGTTTTGAATAGAATACTAACTATACAGGACCTTCAATGTGAGTATATTTATTATGTATAAAAAACTTGTAATCGATTCTCTACTGAGTATTCACGTACTTACCCTTACTTTCTTCCACTTTTAGGTATTTGTGTGTTTGAGATATTGGTCATGGTGATTGGACAAGCTACTTGGCTTGTGCCTACAGCCTTATTCCTATTACCTAATGGGAGTCTATATCTTGTTTGATTCCTTTTCCTCATTCAAATATTTAGTCTTGTTTGTTGTTTTTACTAAGTGGATGTATGAAGGTAATAATATTAAAAAATTGGAGTACTTGGAATCATAAATGAATTTTTGTAAATTATTTTGGACTTTAGACTCATTTTACCGAAATTTATGATCTTAAGTTAAAAGTTTCTAAATGAATTAAACGGAATTCCTCTAAATTTTAAGTATACATTTTCTCGAGAAATTAAACTATTGAGAAGGTTCCTAATTTTAAAATTTACTTACTTTTGAGGACTAAAATTTAAAATTTTAAGTACTTGATTTTTTAGAATTTTAGAAAATCATTGTTTATCACTATTTCAACTTAAAATTAATAAAAGTCACGGCCTTGGATTTCCCGTTATGACATAAGGTACTTTGTTGAGCAAAAACAATGTTTAGTCCAATCTATGCATATGTTTTATGAGTAATACTAGGGACACATATAATATACACACAAATAATGTGGCATATTTTTTGAGCCATTCACATACATTGTGGGCCACTATTTCAAAAATCATCGGTGATTAAAATTAACAATACATCATTATATGTATATTTTATGTGTCCCTAGTATTACTCTAAGTTTTATATATATATATATAGTTACAATGTTCTTTTCAATTTTCATGATTGTGGAGCTTTTGCTTGTTAAGGAAATGGTAGTTATACTGATGAGGTTGATCTTATAGGCTACAAATTTTACCCAAAATTGAAGTCACTTTTTTTTTTAATGTTTGTTGAATATTTTTTAATTTTTATATTTTATATTTATGTAATTTTGGTTTACTAATTACTGGAGTATCATTTGAAATTTAAGTCATGTGACAATCACATGATTTTTATGTTAATGAAACTGACGGAATAACCATATATAGAGTTCAGGGTAACTGATGTTACTTTTTATAATTGAGGGTGCAAAATGAGATAATGTAAAAAGTTCAGGAGAAAGATAAAAAGAAAAAGACCCTTAAAAAGACTAATGGAAATAAAACGGAACTAATATTAGGGAACTTTAGGAGATTTTCTTCCAAAAAATTGAGTTCATGGTTAATTTTACTTAATTTTGTCAAGTTTGGGGGTTCTAAAAAGCTTTTTTTTTCCCCCTTCGTGTTTGCCTCTATTAAGTATAGAACAATGTTATAGGCACCAATGGTGCCCAACAACACATGAGGTACAATATTGGGTGATTTTAATCAATAAACTATGTTTCACATAGGTGCCACCTGAAGTATAATTATAATCTGCCAATAACAAACTAATACATCATATAACGTTGAGCACCATGTAGTTGTTGGAATAATATCCTATAAAGCAGTTTATTATTTTGATATTATAAACAATATTTATCAGATTATTTGTTATCTATTTGTTAATAATAAATTCTATGTTATGAATTTCTATTTCATTTATGTCCCATTTATATACATATGATGTGTATATTTATCTCATGCAAATATCTAAAGATTCCGAGATATGTAATGAGTAATGAAGAATTATTCGTATGATGAGTTCATATGTAGGAGACATTATATTCTTTATTTCATTATATCTAAATTAAATTGTTCGCATTCCGCATATTGAAGATGAAATACTTTACTATGCCATAGAATATAGTGTTATCTATTTGATTAATGAAGTTTCCAATTACTAAAGTGAGTATTCGGATAGAAATATTTGTTTATTATATGAAAGTTATAACAGCATTGAATAGGACCGAGTAAATTAGAATTTAAGGTTAAATGCCGTAACTCAAGTTTCTAATTTTACTAATCTAGCACTATTGTAGAAAACCATAATTCTAGTGATTAATAAACTTACTTTCATGTATTTTATTTTTTTGAGTTACGACTAGTTCTGAATAATGGTTCGAGCTCCGGTATCTTGGAAGATAAGGTATATAAAATGTGTAGAACATTTTTCATGATGGACGCTATGTATATAATGTCATTCTGAGTTTTTTTAAGTACTTAGATAATATAAACCAGGGCAACGGTATTCACTATATGAATTTGACTGTGTTGGTATAAGCAGATACAAATATCGTAGTCAACTATTATCCATTAGATGAAAAAATAGTAACTCAAAGGTAAATATGTAATAGAGGGGTAATACGGTAATTTTACCTTGCTAGTACGGTATTACATTGGGAGTATGTCTACAGGTATAGTATATGCTAAATGGATCGAGCTAATTATTTGATAATAAGCTTCACAGAAAATAAATAACGTTTAGTCCAAAAGTTCAATATTGGGCTTATAGTGATGTGCCCCAATATTAAAGGATAAGGTCCAATCATAATTATGAGTTAATTATGATTGTGGGTATATGGTCCATTGGAGCTTGGGCTTTATGGATCCATCTGGTCCCCTGTCTAGCTCAAATTAAAGGCCAATAGTTATTTGATGATCAGTTGATGCTAATTATATGATCAGTTACACGTGAAATACCCTTTATAGGAGAGTGTCACATGAAAAACAGAGCGAGAGAGAAAGAGCAGAGAAAATCAGCCAACACTAGGGTTCACTATTCTTGGTATTTCGGCCATCCCGGATAAATCGGTTCGAGAAGATTGTCTTCTTGTTCGTCTACGGATCTCTTTATTGAAATGAAGAAGGTGACCACCCACCGGATCAATCAAACGGCATATGAGAATAGACAGGAAGACGAGAAGGTTGTGGAGCGAATCCGAGTATTGTTCTTCTCTAGATCAAGAGTTAATTTATGTTAGATTACGATCTGAAATATTTTATAAAGAAAAAAATTTTAAACGACTAATTCTGCTGCGTTTCTAAATTTTACAAAATTATGGTGTTCTTGAAAATAATTTTATGAAAATATTTTCTGGAATTTTATTACAATGAATACCAGCAATGGTACCCTTTAGCATTACTATTACATATATGGATTCTCACTCTGTTTTAAATTATGCAAAAAAGTTGCATAAATTCCCCAAACTTTTAAATTACTTCAAATGTCCCGATTTCCAATTGTAGTTACGTTTTGCGTTTTGCGTTTTTTATTTTTTATTTTTTTATTTTTAGGATTTCCATTAATTTTGTAAACAAAATATATTTTTACTCTAAGGTAAAGTGATACAAGCTTTAAAGGACAAGAATGGAAAAAAGAATTCTCTCTAAAAGAAGAATGAAATTAAAGAAAAATCCTAGCAATAGTATCCAAATAAAAAACTGAAAAAAATGAAAGTTTATTTCTTAAGTTACATATTTTTTTTTGTTTTTAATCTTGCATGGTTTCTTCTCTTATTATATTGTGGTAACTGGTCAATTTGATTGCTAAAGACAAAAAAAAGTAAAAGTAAAAAAAAAAAACGTTATGGTTCAACTAATAATTTGATCATACATATTCCTTTAAAAATATTTTCATCACATATTTAATATTATCAAATAGGTTAGTTAAGTTCTTTTCTTTAAGCCAAAGGGGCTCACAGCAAAATGAATGAATTTTGGATTTATATTAGATAAATTTTTGTTTTCCAAATATTGTAGCAAATAAAATGATATACGAGTGGATATACCAAATATAAAATATGATGTACCAAGTATGAAAACTAATAAAATTAGTACATAAACTAAAACTAGTATATAAGTAATTCTACTAAATATAAAAATACATATACTCAGAAATTTAGCAATATACAGGGAAAATCAAACATTTAGCAAAACGAAGTACAAAAAGGATAGCCATCCTAATTTCTTTTAGCGGAATAATGAAAAAAGGAAAATTTTGAATTTATACTGTAATTTTTTTTTAAAAAAAAATGAAAAATCCCAAAGTTTCAAAATTTTTGAAAAATTCTAGAAATATTTTGAAAAATACCACTTTTAAAATATTAGAAAATATCACCTTTTATTAACTAATGAGGTACTTAAGGTAATTGATCAAATTACTTGATGTAATCAGACTATAATTACCTCAAGTACCCTATATAACTTGATTAGTAATTACTTCGAGTACCTTTAAAAAAATTATCACCTGATAGTTTATATTGGAGGGGCACTTATTTTGCTTGGTTGAAGCATATATTGGCATTGTGCTTGGTTCGAGTAGTAAAAGCCTAAGGAAATTAACATTTTGGGGTCTCATTTGTCCCAATACTTCGAGGCCTGGTGAAAAATCAGATCGGACTTGTTGATCGGACACCAAAGTTTGGCATTCTTTATACGGTTGATTTTTGGGTTATAATTTAGGAGTGGCAAATATAGATCATGACAGGATAATACGACTCGAAACAAGCACATTTAGGTAAAGTTATTTGACACGAGATTGACTCGAAATGACCCAATTAAGTGTTTTTTTTTAATAAATTATATTAAGTAGTTATTTTTTTAAAAAATATATTTTTTAATGAATTTTTTATAAAAATAAAATAATAAACATAAAACTAATGAACTAATTTGTCTTATTATGGTAAAATTAATACAAAAAAATCAAGTAAACTAATAATTATATTATTTATATGTATTTTTACTCATCGATTTGCATAACGTTTTCATTAAACATATGACACGTAAGTCAACTTATTATTGACACGCGCAATTTAATTATGACAAACACGACATGATACAGATTGCCACCTATTAAAATAATTCAAGCCTTCATTTTGGGGTTATAAGGGATTTCATTGTGCAAATTATTTTGACTGAAAGGACAATTTAGATGGGAAATACATAAAGCTAGGTCATGTGTCTAGCTAGAATATACAAATGGTGGCAATGTTATACTTGAGAGCCATATGAGTAAAGATGTCAAAATGGGCCAGGCAAAATGGTCTAGCCCACGGCCCGTCATTTTGGCCTGCGGGCCGGGTTGGGCTTATATATCTAGGTCCGCGGGCCAGTCCGGCCCGGCC
>JXTC01000431.1:0-35755 GCA_002914845.1 Trema orientale
AATCGAATTCTCGATGCAGTGAGTTTCGATACTATTTCGATTACAAACGAGTAAAATTACAGTAACACTTAAAATTGGTGAATGCCTCGAAATGGAATCGAAATGCATCGAAAGTAATCGAAATGCATCGAAATGAATCGAAAAAAATCGAATTCTCGATGCAGTGAGTTTCGACCGAATATATATGAATTTTCGAATTTTATTTCAAAATAGAATCGAAAATGCATCGGATGTACAGAAATTAGCATCGAAGTGAATCGAAAATAATCGAACACGAATCGAAATATCATCGATAATTCAACCTAGTTTCTTACCTTTTTTTGTTCCGTCATTTTTCTGGCTTTTATCGGGGGTGCTTCGGCTTGATTTCGTTTCTGGCCTTTCCGATTTTTCGTCTTCGGCTTCGATTTATCGACCGATATAGCAGCCTCTTGAATGAGATTCCAGTGAAGAGCTGAACTGTGAATATGATGGAGATATACCAGTTATTGCACAAGATGCAAATAGATGATGAAAATAAGGGTCCGACGAGATTTTGACGGGAGCTGAGGTGAGATTAGAAGAAGAGGGAAAATTCGTCAAGAAGAAGGAAGTGAGCATATTGAAATTAGGGTATAGTTTTACTTATGATTTTTAGGGGTAATTTCGTCCAGGTGCATATTTTTCAGCGTTTTTTTTAAACGGGTATACGAGCCAAAATAGACCGACCTTCGTGCATATATGGCCTAATTCCCCTTCTCTTTTTTTGTAGGAACAAAACCTTGCCGCCGTAATCTTCCTTTGAGCTCCAACTTGGAGACGTAGTAACAAGGATTCTTTGCCTTCTCCATTTTTCTCAGAGGAATTTGATCGAACATCTTATATGCACTCCCCAAAATCAAATTCTCAATACGATGGGTGCCGAAGGTTTTAATCTTTGATTAGAATCTGTCTTCTTTTAGGTCAGACTATCCAATTTGCTCCATTATGCTTCCCCTCAAATTGAAGCAATTCGCCAAAATTAGGGCTAATTCTGCCTCAAAATCCCAAATTGCTGCGGTCCTCAACACCATTACCAATGGTTCTGCCGCTTCTCCTTATGGTGGCTCCAATACTAGTCCTGCAACTCCATGGTTGGCTTCAAGAGCAGCCCTAACCTCTCAAGTAAGCAAGGGCACCATCAACGGCAACGACAACCACAGCTTGACGGACCCAGTAGTGATGTCCTTCAAGGAATGGTTCAAGACCCGAAACGACGCCCTGTTGTACGAGATCTTCAAGATCATCGGGAGCAACCCAGGCGATGACCAGGACGACGTGTCGTTGCGCCGATCCACCGACTTGGTCCTCTCCAAGTTGGGGCTCCGCCTCAACGAGGCGTTTGTGCTTGAGGTCCTCGAGTATGGGAAACACAAAGACGTGCTCTCTTGCCTCAAGTTCTTCGATTGGGCTGGACGCCAACCTGGGTTTAAGCATACCCGTGCCACATTCCACGCCATTTTCAAGATTCTAGCTAAGGCTAGGTGTATGTCTCGGATGCTGGAGTTTATTGATAGCTTCATCAAGCAAAGTTACAGTCATAAGGTTCAGTTTCTTAATACTTTGGTGATGGGTTATGCCGTCGCTGGAAAGCGTCAGTTTGCACTCCAGCTGTTTGGTAGAATGCGCTTTCAGGGGTTGGACTTGGATAGCTTCGGTTACCATGTGCTTTTGAATGCTTTGGTGGAGGAAGGTTCTTTCGATGCGGCTCAGGTCATTTCGAGGCAGATTCGAATGCGGGGTTTGGAGAGTGAGGTTACACGTTTCTTGACGGCGAAGAGTTTATGTAAACAGAAGCTCTTGGGCGAAGCCGAAGCTTATATTCGTGGGGTGTTGAGCGATGGGCGGTCCTGGAAGGGGCGTGAACTGGGTGTGCTTATTGAAGCTCTCTGTAAAAATGATGAATTTGAGCATGCGGAAAAGTTGATTGAGGAGTTTCAGGACTTAGGGACAATCCCCATGGATGATGTCTACGATGTTTGGTTACAGGGTCTTGTTGGGGTTGGCAGACTAGATGCAGCATTGGAGTTTCTGAAGAAGCGAAAGTCTTTGGACATGTATGTTCCCGGTTTATTCCGATATAATTCGTTGCTTTTTAGGCTTTTGATGGAGGACCGGCTTGAGGATGCTTTTGAGTTGTTGATGGAAATGAAGGAGAGTCAGATTTCTCCTGACGAGGTCACCATGAATGCTGCATTGTGCTTGTTTTGTAAAGCTGGTATGGTAAATGCTGCGCTTAAATTGTACACTGCGAGGTCCGAGTTTATGCTCACTCTTAATAGCCTGGCCTATAACTTTTTGATCAATACTCTGTGTGGAGATGGGAGCATTGATAGGGCATTTTCTGTTTTGCAAGATGCTGTTGACGAAGGTTATTTTCCGGGTAAAAAGGCATTTGTTATTCTTGCGGATGCTTTTTGCAGAGAGGGAAAACTTGATAAGATGAAGGAGTTGCTTCTTTTTGCATTGGATCAAAATATTATACCTAGTGTTTCAACGTATGACAAGTTTATATCAGCTTTGTGCAAGGCCGGCAGGGTAGAAGATGGTTATTTAATATACAAGGAACTCAATAAGATAAATGAGGTTAGCGCAAGGGGTACTTATTTCCACTTGATTAATGGTTTTAACAGGTTAAGTAGGGGAGATATTGCTGCTAGACTTCTCATTGAAATGCAAGAAAAGGGTTACAAGCCCAGTCGTACCTTATTCAGGGCTGTTATTCATTGCCTAAGCAAGATGGAAAATCCAGAAAAGGAATTCCTCAAGTTGTTGGAGGTTCAATTGTCTCTCTCTAACTCCAGTTGTCAGATATACGACTTTTTCATCGACGGTGCTGGGTATGCCAAGAAACCTGAGCTGGCTAGAGGAGTATATGAGGTGATGCTGAAAAGTGGGATAGAGCTCACTTTGAGTTCCGACATTCTTATGTTACAGAGTTATTTGAAGAGTGAAAGAATTTCGGATGCTGTAAATTTCTTTAACAGTTTGCGGCCGAGAAGAAAATTTGGAAGAAAAATATACTCTTGTATGATCTCTGGCCTATGCAAAGCCAACAAGACAGATATTGCGCTTGAGTTTTTAAAGGAAATGAAGGAGAATAAAGTGAATCCAAGCATTGAGTGTTACGAGCTTATTATAAAGTTGCTGTGCTCAGAAGGAAGATATCATACAGTAGTAACTCTTATTAACGAATTTGTGAAAGCTGGTCGTTCTGTTACATCCTTTATTGGTAACACGCTTCTGTTGCATTCTTTGCAAAGTCAAGAGCTTTATGTGGCTTGGATTCACTTGAATGGGGATCAGGAAGAGAACTCTCAGAGTTCAATGCTTGGACTGCTAATTGGTGCATTCTGTGGTCGTGTTAGGGTGAGCGAACATATTGACCACTTGGAAGAAGAAATTGGAAAGTGCTTCACACCTGATGTCTTCACGTACAATATATTGTTGAGAAGTCTAAGCTTGGTCAGTATGGACCGTGCTTGTGAGTTGTTCAGTAGGATGCGCCAAAAAGGTTACGAGCCTAATCAATGGACTTATGACATCTTAGTATCGAGTTTCTTCAAACATGGGATGACAAAAGAAGGTAACCAATGGTTAGAAGAGATGCTTCGCAGAGGATTTCGTCCTTCGGAATCGACGACTATGTTAATTTAGGGTGTTCCCTACCCAGTTTCTGATGACAACTAGAAGTTGCCAATTCCCGAGATTTATACAAGTTTTTGTTTAAAATAATCCTTGATTTGAGGTATTACATGGAGTATTGAGATTCAATTCTAGTATAATTCTTTATTCAATGATTGAACAGATATAAGGGAGAGTTGTTCTGTCCCTCTGTTGTTGAGGTATTAAAATATAGTTAGTTACATGGTTTAGGCCCTATTGCGGCTCTCACTGAATTTGATTGACAGGAAAGTTTTGTCCAACTCGTATACATCCTCGGTTCGAATCTTCTACTTCTTTCACCTCATTGGTGAGGGTTATAGGACCACCTCGTGAGGGATCCATATACCAGGCGAGAGAAGTTCGAGAAGTTCTTCACCTTATGAAAACTGCAGTAGGAAGTATATATAGGTCATTTAATACACATTCCATGTGTCTTTCAGATTTCCATTCAAAGCAATACAGTGCACCAAGCCAAGTGTTTAAGGTTTACCTGTATTTTTTGTTTCTTTTTGGTTGAACTGAACTTGGTTAATGGTTTCGTAATGTTACGTACCATTACCTTAACATAAGTGTGTGTGTGTAAATATTATCCATAAGTAAACCAGATTTACCATTAAAGAGGTTCAAGACGAGTTTTCTGATGTATATATTTTTTGAAACAGGGTTCCAGATGAGCTAAACCGAACTGAATACATACATACGGATAGAGATAGCACCACAATATGGCTGACGCTTCCAAACATGGATCTTTACTTCTTGCATGCAAAAGTTGGAGGATAGTATCTATGATGATAGACAAAATAATTGTGCTTCACAAATTCCCACTGAACTAATGTCTTGGGCAGAATGATTTCTCATTCATGGCCTCAAGAAAACAAAGTACCTCTAGATCCTGGGATGTCAAATGGGCTGTGTCGTGTCGGCCTGGCTCATGAAATGTGAGTTCACTCGTGTCTCGCGTCGTGATTAGTACGGCTCAACAAAACATCATGTTGTGTTTGTGTTGGCCCAAATTTCAAGACTCTAGGCCTAGCACGGCCCACAGGCACAAGCACAGGTACATCTCGTGTCGTGCTCATGCTTGTGCTAGGCCCTTATCGTTCTTAACGTAGTGTGCCAAACGTACTAGTGTATTTTTGTGTTCATCTTTGATCGACTTATTAAATTATTGTGACAGTGAATATTTTATGAATTTTTTATAAATATTGAATTAAATAGTTATATTTTGATTTAAAATAATAATCAAAATATGTGGTATACTCATAATTATTTGAAAAAAAAAATATTCAGTTAAAAATCATTAATGCAAAATTATTTTTAAAATAAAGAATAAGAAAAGTGAGTTTATTAATAATCAAAAACCAAAACGACATATAAAATTTGCAGATATAAATAATATAACAAATAAAAATAAATATTTTAAAAATATTTAGAGTTGTAATCTTCTTGCTTTTTGTGTCATATCGTGCTTGTATCGTGCTCGTGCTTAAGGTCGTGTTGTACTATACCAGTCCATAATGCCCAAAAACTAAAGCCCAGCACAGTCCAATACCTCGTGTCAACGGCCCAAAGTCACTCCGTACTATGCTTGGCACGGATTTTTTTGTACTGTGCTCTTGTGCCAAACAGGCGGCTCGACTCTTTTGACATCTCTATCTAGATCCTGGTGAGAGTAGAGGTTCTTCCTCAGCACCAAAATCAAAAGAACAAAATTTAAAAGCCCACAAAATGGTGAAACAAACAAATTAGAAAGTAAAATGCTAAAAATACCACAAAATAATGAACCCACAGCTCTAGATTCTAAATTTATGTGTAGGATCAACATTTCTATTCGCATGGATTCTGAGTAATTTAGAAGCATTTACTTTGTTTTAAAAAATGTTAAATCATGTTTTATCTCAAACTGGAAAAATAATAACGAAAATGCCTTTAATTTTTTTTCTATGTGCCCATTGGTCGTAGCATTGTTCATAGGGATGGCAATATAACTCATAATTATGGGTATTCGTAGTAATATGATCCAAACAGAAAGGAAAAAAAAATGCTCAAGTAGGAATAATGACTGTGACAGGACTAATCGAACCGTTAAAACACGGGTATGTGCGATGACGATATAGCATAATCTGTACCGTATCGCCCATAATATACATATATATATATATTTATATTTACATAAAAAAAATATGTATCTATATTTAATTTTATACTACTTATATTCATGTATCTTTGATAAAATAATAATTTGGAGAGTTATATGTACTTATATATTTGAATTTAGAATTTGAAAATTATTTAGTATATTATTGTGTTTAGTGTTTTGTCAATTATGAAAAATTTAGCATTTTTATTTTAGTTCTTTTTTATTTTGTCATTGTTAATGGGTAGTGGGTAACTATGGTATTTCTTGTTATCCATTGATTAATCCTCGTACCATCCCAGCATCTAAAAGAATAGTTAATGGGATAGGTATAATATTGCAATTGACCTTCAGGGATAGGAATGGTAATTGAAAAACAGTCCGCTATCCGTAATGTTGCCATTCCTAATTACTAGCTAACCTTGATGATATAATGAGATAGGTAAATGGCACCATTGGTCCCCAACCTATTACCATTTTAGCATATTGGTCCCTAACTTCTTTTTTTTTTTTATTTGGATATTCAACTACTTAACATCTCTCCTTTCGGTACTATTAATCCTTTTGGAGAATTATATCCAAAATTTCGTTAGAATTATTTAAATGGGAGAAATTTTAAACCATTAATCTCTAATACTTAAATTATTTAGCAATGTAGTCTCCATTTTTTTTGGCATTCATATGTCCAATCAATAATATTTTTTTGCATTAATTTTCATCAAAATTATAGCAATATCTCCTTAAATAAAAATAAGAATAGTGAAAATACTTCGAAAAAAAAAAATCTATAGTATCTCCAGGCTTAACTACATTATTTTATGCATGTAAAAAATTAGTTATTTTTGTTTAGAATGACATTAATGACTCGAAAAATCTATAAAACTTTTTAAGCTTATTTGTTATAAATAGTTAATTAATTTTTTAGAATAAACATTTAAAATTAAATAAAAATTTAAATAGATATAGCAAATTTTTAGTCAAATTTGATTAGCAGATAAGGTGTATATGAAATTTTTTTAGTTTTGATAATAGTAAGTTAATTACTTTTTGTTCATAATAGTTACTATAGTTTGACATAAACTAGAATTTGTCATTTTTTTTTAATTTAATTTTTAAATGAATTATCTATTTTATAGCTGCATTTGAATTTCAATTTTATGAAAAATTGATGGATATAATATTATAACACAAAAGAATCAAATTGTTGAACAATTAAAATAATAGGGATCGATGGCACAATATTTCTTTAATTTAAATAAATTCTAACAAAATCTTAAATGAAAAAAATTAACACACTTAAAAGAAGAAACCTTAAGCACTTAAATATTGCAAAAAAAAAAAAAAAAAGAAAAGGGAAACAATATGCCAAATAATAATAAATTAGGGGATCAATGGTGCTATTAACCCAATGACATTTCTTGCAGGGACCAAACGATATCCTATTTCTTTCTTTATTTTTTGGCAGTAAAGTATGAAATAATGGGTGTAAAACTTTAAAAAACTTAGATCCAAACTGAAAATCAGTGCAACACTCATTTGCAACCAGCCTCCTATTTTGCCACAAAACTTTTTCCAATTTTTACTATTGATTGCGTGTGGAGTGTGTACTATGATGTCTATGAACTAAAACTGAGGTGACACGACTTCTTTATTTATTTCCACAAATAAATAACTTTCTTGTGGTCCAACCTCAACTTTGCAGTGTACCCAACATAAAGTTTTAGGACAGCTCAGCATGTGGAATACCAAAAGTGTAGACAAGAGGGCCCACTGCCTAAGGATGTAACCTCATTACCTTACCCAAATGACACTTCTTTTATTATTATTTTTTTCCCAAGTGGCGTGTGCATTATACTCGATAAAACGTTATAAAATCTCAACCTAACAAAGAAAAAGAAACAAAAAAAAAAAAAAAAGACTTTTTTTTATACTATAAAACGATTTCTCGTAAGGTAATTTGAAGCGAGTAATTTGGCCCTTACGTAACTAATTTCATTTATAAATTATAGTGTAAACTACTGTTTTCGTTAGCTTTTTTCTAAAAAAAAAATAATAATAATTAAGGATCCCCTTCCCTTCTTGGTGCCAAATGGGCAAGTTTATTGAATCATGTGAGTTTGATCACGAGGAATGAACATCACTCTACGTTCATAAGAGAATAAAGAAAAAAGGGAAAACGTTCAATATACATATACACATACTTTAGCATATAATTTTATGTAAAGTATTTATTTTTTATTTTATTATAATAATTTTATACTTACAGTTTGTTTCGTATATATCATATACATATCAACCCAAATTCAAATTTTCTCAACAGAAGGGCCGAGTGCCCCGGCTAAAGCCTAGAGCTAAAGCTCCCTTAGTTCCCAACTGTTTTATCTTGGATTTCACGACCTAAGACTTCCATCAAAATTGAACTTAAATCCACACATTTTAAGCGTCAACGGTCATGATCTCAGTCTTTTATGCGGCTTCTTTGTTCTTAATCTCAATACTTAATTAAATTATCTTCCCTCACCACACTGAAATCATATACCAATGTCTTTATTTGGAAGGACTTTGCTCTAGCTTCTTTTTCATCATAAAAAATTCTAATTAAAGTCTAATCGATGATTGCTTCTTATCTCAAACATGTATGTATAAATATTCAAACCGGTCTTTACAACTTGTCCAAGTATGTATTCAAAAATATACTATTATCCCCTCGTATTAAGAAACTATCTAATCCAGTTTTAAATGACACTAGATCAATATGACAGAATCATATCTAGAGGATTAACAAATCTATATGAAAACTGCATTATCAGAATTTTCCATGAACTGACTTTTTTATAAAATTATATATGACTCCTTTTGCAAATTACCAAAAGAACTATAAGAAAAATGGTGACAACATGACTTGGGCCCACTAGTACTACCTAACACCTCGTTGTAATTACAATAGGAGAAAGTACAAGTGAAGTGAAGAAATGCCATTTTTGATTATTCAATCCCCACATCATCACTTCTTTTCGTTTTACTTTTGTAATGTTCTGGCGTTTTCTAAGTTACCATAACATTACCATGATTGCCCATGGCATTGCCAGCCACCAAAGCCATATTGATATTGCTTTGAAGGACCCAAATGATATTTTCTTTTTAGAAATAAAGTATGAAATGAAGGGTTAATTCCAAACTGAAAATCAGTGCAAACTCACTACCCTCCTATTTTTGTCACAAACTATTTCCAATTTTTATTATTCACCGAGTGGAGAATGTTAACTTTACTAAGGTTAATTACATTTTTATACATTACGTTTTGACTATTTCTTCAATTTATATCTTGAATTTTAGTTCTTATCAACATTGATTTTCATATTTGAAACTTGCAACAAATTTATACCGTCTTTATGTGTTGCATCATTAAATTGATAATTAAGTTTATCTAAATACCCTTCAAAACTTATAAGGATATAAATTTTAATATAATTTAAATTTAAAAATAATTAAAATTAATTGCTAGAAAAACAAATATTTAAAAAAATAATTTTGAAAAATAAAAAAAACCTAAAAATATCAAATCTTATTTATGAACATATTTATCAATTTTAGTTAAATTTTAAATTTGAACTTCTTTTAAAATATATATTTTAAATCTTAAAGGTATTTGGTAAACATAATAGTCAAAATTAGTGTTGGATCTAATAATAGTATAAATTTATTATAAATTTTAAAATTGAAAATTAATATTGATAATAATCAAAATATAAGATATAAACTGAGCAAACAGTCAAAACTGAATAAATCGAACAAACAACTAAAATACAAAGTATAAAAATATAATCATCTATCTTTCTAATATTTTCTTTCTTGTGGTCAATAGTCTCAACTCTCAACTTGGAGTGTACCCAACATAAAGTTTTAGGACAGCTGAGCATGTGAAAGACCAAAAATGTAGAGTGAAGACTTGGCGGTCCACCTTCCGGATATAGCCATCCTTCACCAAATGACACTTTTTCTTTCGTCTATTGTTGTGCATTATTATTGGAATAAAATGTGATAAAATAATAAAATATCCTCCTAACCAAAGAAAAAAAAAATCCAAATCTATTATTTTATAAAAAAATCCAAATATATTACTTTATACTAAAGAAACGATTTCCCATAGGTAATTTGATTTAAGTTTACAAATTCCATAAATGAATTGGGTTACTCTCGAGTCTCAACCATATCCTATTGGTTTCTGTTAGCCTTAGCTGGGGGGTGGGGGGAAGTATGGTCCTCCCTTCTCGCTGTCAAGTGCACAAGTTTATTCCGATAATCATGTGAGTTTAATCATGATGATGAAACTTTATGAATATTATTCATAAAACAAGAGAATAAATTTCAGCCAAAAAAATTAAAATTATAATGGCATGTTTACTAAAGAGGAATGAGAATGGTATATGGGGTAATGATTCTATACAAAGATTTACTAAAGAACAATGCTATAGGGCACCAGTGGTGTCCAGCACCACAATGACATGTCTGTTTGTCACTGGATGATTTACTTAATAAAGTGGGTATCACCTGAGTCCCATCTGAATTATAATTATGATTAGCCAGTGACAGACTGACACATCATACCATTATTCTTTACTAAAATAAGGGAAAAGGGAAAATACGTGGGGCCCACACAAATTTAGGAGAAAAGAATAGGAATACTTTCCCCACTAACACCCTAAAAAGTCTGATTACCCATAAACACTCATTTGATTACCCGTAAACACGCATNTTTATACCAAAAACTCTATCTACTTTAAATCGTACATATATTTAAAAGGACAATTTAATAAATATAACACATTCCCATTACTTTTTCTCAATTAAGTAAACAAATGAATAGTATTCTAATAAATACGATTCTCATTCTTTTTAGTTTTAAGTAAACAACATAGTACATATAATGATTCTCATATCTTCTATTTTATGCCCATTCATTTCCCCTTTTATTTATTCCAATTACAATTACAGTAAACGTACCATAAAAGAAGAGAGGAAAGGAAAACGTCTTATATACACTTACACATATTATTTAGCTGAGAATTTTATACAGATAAAGTTTTTTTTTTAATTTTTTTTCTTTATATTCGTATGAATATCTCAAATCAAAGTCCCAATTACTAAGGGCCGAGTGGCCCGGCTAAAGCCTAGGGCCCCGTTTATTTCACTCATTCCATTCTATTCCATTCAAATTGAAAATTTATTGGAATAGATATTTGTTTCAATAATTTTAGTTTTTCCATTCAAATGGTCTCTTAGAATGAGTATTTATTTGACAATTCAGTTTTTTCATTCAAATGGTCTATCAGCCGTATTAACCATTGGAATGAGTTTTTGGCAGGGGTGTTCACGGTTCGGTTTGGCCAGTTTGAACCCCTTTCAATGCACCAAATTGTATGTGCGGTTTAGCTATAAACACATACAGTCCGGTTTGATATAGTCTATATAAACTGGCCAAACCACACTTATATTTTGCGGTGTGGTTTCCACAATTTAGATTTTGGGCTTAATAGATTTAGAGGCTCATTGCTATTTTAGCTTTTTTTTTAATCCATTTTTTTTTTTAAAAAAAGTTGAAATAACTTATATCCTAGTTAAGAAATCCAAATACAAAACACAATTAACTAAACTACAAAATTCAAAATCGAAATTGAAAATAAAATATGTTACAACTTACAACCCAATAAATTAAGGTCTAAAATAGACTAAAACAAATTAAACTACAAAATCTAAGATGAATAAAAAAATAATAACAACAAATCTATTCATTCATCTTGGGCTTTTTTCTTGGATGGAAGTTTCTTAGGGTGTTGTTAAATAAGTTGAGCTGGACGTTATGTAAAAAGTTGGACTATGTGTTATATAAATTAAAAACTAATTAAAAAAACTAAATGTATATATTTACGGTCGGTTTGGTTTGAACCGCAAAATTAGACCACTGAACTACAAACTGAACTGCACCGTGCGGTTTGACATATTTTCAAACCAAACCAAACTGTAAAAAGAGAAAAATCACTCGGTTTGGTGCGGTTCAGGCAGTTTCCATTTTTTAGCAGTTTTTTTGAATACTCCTAGTTTTTGGTGTCTTGGAATGAGAATTAAGCCTATGAGGTGTTTTTAAATGGTACATTCTAATGTCTTTCATTCTAATTACAACTCATTCTACTTTATTTTACTTCAAATGTCTCTCATTCTAATTATAACACATTCCACAATTTCTATTTAAATATATCTATTCAAATGGGTGAACCAAACAAGGTTAAAGCTTTTAACTAATCGATTCTAGAAACTCGTTTTGAGTTACCAACTGTTTAATCTTGGATTTCATGACCTAAGACTTCATCAAAAGTCTAACACATTTCAAGGTCTGAGGTATATGTGTTTTGCAATTAAAACCTTACAATTTGGACTTTGTAAAATAATACCATGAGAATAATAATTTGCGAAAAATCGATATCATGCACTGATTTTTTAACCATTTTTATTAGTAACAAAAAGATATTAATATTCTTTATTAAAACTGGATTAGTCCTTATTATTCTCCTTAATTTTAACGGTATTATTATTTTCTATTTGTTAAAATTATTAAATTAACCCGAGGTATTAATTTTCAGAAATTTTTAATCTCAGAGTATTATTTTGCAAAGAGTAAACTTCAGAGTTTAAATTACAGAAAATTTAAATTTTGGGATTTATTTTGCAGTTTACCATGTTATAAATGTGTATCTGTCTTTACAACATGTCCATGCACATAATTAGGTGGTTAGAAAAATATCCTCTCAATAAAACGTGTTATTATATATATATATATTTGCTTTTTTTATTAGTAGATTTATTTTCTCTTAAAAAAAAGAGAGACAAAATCTCTCCTGATATTAAGAAATAACTATCCGGTTTTAAATGACACCAAATCAATATGACAATATCACATCTAAAATATTTGAAATCTATATAAAAATCCATTTAGCATAATTAATTTTATGAAGAAAGAATAAAAATCAACTATGGCTCCTATTTCAAATTACCCGAAGAATCATAATAATTGATTATAGTTTGTTAGGCTCATTCCTAATACCTAAGAGCATCTTCAATGGACATGCTAAATAGCATGTGCTATTTGACACACACATGCTAAATTTTAGCGCGTGTTGTTATTTACAACATTATCACTATTTGCATGTGTTGTTGTTTATAATATTGCCACTATTTTATATATAAAATATTTATGTATTTCACAATATTATCAAAATTCAATAGATGTATTTATTTATTTTTATTAAATTCTATTTACAAGTTTATCCAAACTAAATTATAATTAGTTATAATTAATAGGAGAATATTTTTTATTTATAAAATTTTTTTTTTTGCATTGAGTAATTTGTTCATTTATATAGAATATGAGTACTTTTAAATTAGTAGATAAAGTTAATTTTTATGATTAATAATTAAATGATAAAATAATAAAAGTATATAGTAGAAGAAAATATATTTTATATATGAAGTTAATTTTTAAAATATATTTTTTAATATATATACATTGGAGCAAAATTTAAAAGATATATATTAAATTTGACATGTTATGCTAAATTTAGTATTAGTAAATTATTTTTTAGTATAATACATTGAAGATGGTCTAACTATTGACCCCTCGTTACAAGAAAAATAAGATGCACATGAAATGAAGGAAATGGTATTTTCCTATAACTCAAATGATGCCCAAATGGCATTTCTTTCCTTTTTGGCTTTTGTAATGTTGTGGCGTTTTCTACTTTCCAGTTTCCACTCAAACTTCTCCAAATGAAAACGTGACTGATGATCAACATATTTATATTCTGGCAAGAGTTGTTGTATCAAGGAAAGAGAGAGGAGTGAGAGGTCTGGTAAGGTGGGGTCCAGAAGTGGGAATATATTCCCAACTGCACCGAATGATCTCTCTTCCCAATTGGGTCTCCAAAATTTGCATTACTCTTCCTATGATAAATAAGTGACTCATGGAGAGTTAAAGACTGTCAGACTGAGCCTGACTTTACTGTAACATAGAATGAGAGCAATTATACTTGGATTTTACAGAGAAATGACATGTATGTTTGTCTTTCTTTTTTCTTCTTTTTTTTTTTTTTTTCTTGAGAAGCTGAATATGGTCAGTTTCCCAATGGCTGTCTCTATCTGATGGTGATATAAAGCTATATTCTTTTCAGTTTTACTGAAATACCCACTTCAATTTTTCATCATATAATTTTTTTTAACTCTGATTATACTAACCCATATATCTCCTCCCTGTATTTGATTCTTATCTTCTCCATCCAAACCATTTTGTTGTCGTTTGTGGTATGTGTCTCTTTGCATGGTCTATGTTGTGGTTTTATAGTTATACCCCACTTGTTGCTTCTTTTCTTTCTTTTTTGTCCAAGTGTACGTATCAATTTTTATTTTCCTGTGATTTTTGATGAGATATTTACCCTGAATTTGTATAAAGTATGTTGCCTTTATTTTCCCTTTCTTTTTTTTTTTCCCTGCATGTACGGTTGAAGCTAAAATGGTTCCCTCTGATTCTTTCTTTACCAAATCTTCTCTTAAATTTGGTGTTTAAGTTTTAAATTACAATATTTGAACCAAAATATGGCCCTAGTTTCTTTTATAATCTTAGCTTTTTCTACAAGACTAGATATTGAGAATTTATGGTGAGTTTCACATGTCTATTTTGCCATTTTTCATGTTAAACTTGTCATTTGTGTATGATAGTTACTGATTATGAAGCTTCATAATTTTAGTTTTAATTTATTTTTTATGTTTGAATTTTTGCAGTAGGAAGGACAATAAAGGGGGACCACAAAATTCAAAGGTGAAATATATGGTTCAGAGGATGACAATTCTGTAACTTTGTTCCTTCCTGGAGTTAGTAGTTGTTGGAGCCTAGGAGGCTCTAGCCTTTAGCCCATTCTCCTTATTTTACCTCTCTTCAAGGTTAAGTCCACAAAAGAAAGTTGAAAAGGAAAAAGAAGAGTTCATTTGCTTCATGTGACAAAATAGGTTGAGTTGTTTTCTTGTGATTCTAGTTATGTGTTTAGCTGGAGTAGTGAGAAAAGGCTTCTGAAGATTTATTGGTTCTTCAACATTTTGAAATTTACAAGTTTTGGAGGAAAAGAGTACTATAAGTGGAAAGAATGATGGAAGCATTAAATCAGAAGTCTCTTGAGAGAGTGGTTTCACAGAAGGCTTTGCAGATGGGTAATTCTTTTCCATGCCAAATTTGTGTGGTGGGTTTTCTATGTGGAGTCTGTCTCACCTCCTTGTTTCTGGCTACTCTTACATCTCTTGGTACTTTTGAGCTTGGTGGAATCTCATTTTCTGCCATTTCAGTGGGGACTTCAAGCTCTGAGATTATCAGTGAGTCCAATTTCCTCATTACTGGTTTTCATATCTGGAAATTTTCCATTTCTTGATGAATATTTTTTTTTCTCTTTAATTAAAACAAAAAAACAAAAAAAAACTGCTTTTTGTCAAATTTGCCTTTGCTTAAATTCAAAGGAAAATTTTAGGATGGAATGATTATGGGAATGAAAGTTTGTGAAGGATATAGAGCACTTTGGTTATTAATTTGGCAGTTATTTTAGTTTTTGTCTCTTTTGATGAGGTTTAATTAAATTTTTCTTAAGTTAATGAAAAAAGCAATGATAAGAATGATTAAAGGGTGTACTAAAAGCAAGTCAAAGTTGGAATATAGCTTAATTATCAAAAAAGAAAGGGGGAAAAAAGGTTGAGAGTAGCTTCTTTATGAATGCATTTAATTTAGCATTTCAGTTATCTAATAATTTGACTTTCAATTAAAATCCATATCATATCTTTTTTAACAAGTCCAGCCTCAATCTTCTATTAAGTATACTTGCAATAGAAGCCAATAGTTCCTACTTTTTGACGTTGGCCAATTTGAAGAAACGGTTGAAGGAATCTATTTAATATGTATTATTTCCTTATAGAAATTTATTTAATGCACAATCCCAGCTATACAAACTCATTGGTATATTGAATGATGTCATTTACAATATGTGAAAGTGAAACTTATTGACATCGTTTGGGATGAACTAATTCAGGTACAGACTGTAATTTTGTACCAAAAGCAACTGAGAAAATAATTGATTCAAGGAGAAGTAAGGCAAAAACCAAAGATGACAGGGTGTCACTACTCTATTCTGCTTGGAGTTCTTTCCTGGCCAAATCGCCATCTGAAGAAAATGAGCTTCTCCTGAAACTTGGATTGAACAAATCAAATGTCCCAAACGCTCCTCACTTGGAAAACTGCAAGTTGAAAGCACAAGTAAATGAGCGGCTGGATAAGCGTGATGGGAATGAGAATTTCCCTCCTTGGACAAGTTGGAAGGGACTCTTGGAGACATATCCAGCAGCAGTGACAAATGATCACTTTACGAATTTTAAGCATCAAGCTGCATCTGAAGGTGGTCATCCTCCCTGGGTACGTTCCTAAGGTCTAAATCGAATCACCCTTTGTCAATGTAGACAATAAGTTGAAATCCTCCATGTCCTTTCCCCTTAAGCTCTCTGTATATTTTGTGCATTAGGCGCTTCTTATTTTATGGGATAGTATTATCATGCAATGTTTTACAACCTGCAAGCTTTTGCAGATAACCGGGTCTGATGAAGAGAATTACCCTTTGACTAGAAAAGTGCAAAGAGACATATGGCTTCATCAGCATCCTTTAAACTGCGGAGATCCTAGTGTGAGATTTCTTGTAGCTGATTGGGAAAGAGAACCCGGATTTGGTATTGGAGCCCAGCTTGCTGGAATGGCTGGTCTTCTTGCTCTTGCAATCAATGAAAAAAGGGTCCTTGTGACCAACTTCTATAATCGAGCTGACCATAATGGTTGCAAAGGTATATTGTCTTAGTATATCATGGCAGTGCTTTTATTGGTTTTTTGTTTGTCTGAATTTTTCGGGCTAGACATCATATATTTTGTTTCATTTGCTTAGTTTGTTTTTCATTAGGAGTTGATGTAAAGTTCAAATATAAGTCCAATCTTTTCTCCTGATACATGAACTAAATTCATAGGTTCAACCCGCTCCAGCTGGTCTTGCTACTTTTTTCCGGAAACTTCCCAAGAATGCCGTGATCGTGCACTTGAGCTTCTAGATAATAAAGAAGCATGGAAGGAAGGAATTGTAACAGGAAAACAAAATTATAGTTCAAAGCAAATATGGGCTGGACATACTCCTAGGTAATGAAAAAATTATACAAAATCAAGTTGTTTTAATTTCAGCCAGTGGTTTGTGACATATCGGGCCTTATGTCATTGAGTTTACTAAATGCAGGTTATGGGGCGACCCTTGGAGTTATCTGCAGCCAACTACAGAAATAAATGGCAGTTTAATTGCTCATCATCGCAAAATGGATCGAAGGTGGTGGAGAGCACAGGTAATGTCACTTCTAGTCAAAATGATATGCTAACATCAGTTGATAAGTTCATATTTTGGTTCGCAATATTCCATCAGGCAGTACGCTATTTATTGAGATTCCAAAGCGAGTACACATGTGGTTTAATGAACGCTGCTCGCCATGCAGCATTCGGAAAGGAAGCTGCTACTATGGTTCTCAAAAGTTTTTCCGGACAATGGCCTAAGGTTGGCAATTCTAGTCCTTGTCCCCTGTTTTGGTTGTGGAAAGATACTAAACGAACTTTGTGATCTAAATTTTTTAAAAAACTTCTTTGTTTGCTTTTCTTGCACTCAATTGTTAATTTATTGCTTGCTTGTGATTTCTTGATTCGGATAGAAATAATAGGTATCAGTTCATTTCAACATAAAAAGAGTGGATGTTTTTCTTATTTTCAGTCAGAGTAGAAGCTTAATGCCCTTTTGTTTTGCAGGATGTTACAAATGACAAAAGATTTGATATTGAAGATTTTGTATGGTCAAATCATAAGCCTTGGATACCATGGCCACTACTGAGCATGCACGTGAGAATGGGAGACAAAGCGTGCGAAATGAAGGTAGTCGAATTCAAAGAATACATGAGTCTAGCTGACCGCATCAGAAGGCGCTTCCCACACCTCAACAGTGTTTGGCTATCCACTGAAATGCAGGTCAGTAGTTGGTTCAATTCTTTCGTTTCGTATTGTTTTAGCTTTAGCAGAAGTAGAAAGCTAAACTACGGTCTTGTTTAAATCCAGGAAGTTATTGACAAGACCAAAGGGTACTCGAACTGGAACTTCTATTACACCAATGTGAGAAGACAAGTTGGGAACACGACAATGGCCACTTATGAAGCAAGTCTTGGTAGGGAGACTAGCACAAATTATCCCATTGTCAATTTCTTGATGGCGGTCGAAGCTGATTTTTTCATTGGGGCATTGGGTTCCACTTGGTGCTTCCTGATAGATGGAATGAGGAACACTGGTGGAAAAGTCATGGCTGGCTACTTGAGCGTCAACAAAGACAGATTCTGGTAAAGATTCAAAAGAGTAGGTCTGTAAATTTGAGTAGTAGTTATATTCATAGCACCATAGTACCTGCGGCTTTAGTCGAATCATATTCTGTTATATGTAATAGTGCGAGATCCGTACATAGTCCATGCACTATTTACATGACATCGTAGGAATGTACAAAAAAGAATCAATGGTGCTCAACTAGTATTGTGATGGCCAACTGCCTTGTTGTCGCTATGTTTAGTTGTATTCATTTTTGATACGATGATGTGTTTTGTACATATCCTTTATGTACACATACCAAATTTAAAGTGACGGTGAATATATATATGTAAAATCTCTTTTATCTTTGTTCCTTCTCTTAATACAGGTAGATGTTACTTTTGGCTGACTGCTTGAAACTTGTCTGTCATCATCTTAAGAAAAGAGTAGAAAAGAACAGATGAAATTTAATTGAAGGCTTGATAAAGTATGGTAACCTTTTATTTCCATTAACATGAAAATACTCGTATTTTTTCTGGAAAAACAAACCCCCATAATTCATGAAAAGAATGAAATAATTACATGATAACTTGATCAGTAATAGACATTTTGTTATGCACTATCTGATTTTTCCACCAAAAAAAAAAAGGTCAAATTTTTATTTTACACGTGAGAACAATAAAATCCATAAAATATAATGCCTTTTTGCAGCCGAGAACTAATGGTGTAACTTCACTTGTTCTTATTTGTCTTTCAGACATTTTAGAGCCAATGAGTGCACTTTATTTTCTGTCTCCAAGTTCTTCGGTCCCTACTTCAAACACTCAAACAAAACAAGAGAATAGTTCCAAAACTGTCAATTCTTTAATTATTCTCCCCCCGTCTGTGTATAAACTAAGCGTTCTCAGAAAAAAAATGTGGTGATGGTTTCAACAAAAGGTTACAAAACCAAAGTTTTCAACAAGATTGACAATCTGTGGACCAGCGTTCCACTTGGAGGCTCCAGTCTTTAGCTTGCCGATGTGAGTCCAGGAACATAAAACCATGCACTACAAGACACAAGTCAAGCTTTTGCAAGTATTGAATTCAATTTCTTAGTCAAGTTACTACTACTCTAATGCAGATTTGTGCTAATCTTCTTTTGTCGTTTATCTAATCCTAAACAGTTTTATTTTCATGATTACAAGGCAATCTTTTCCAAGAAACGACAAATCTATCCATCAATATTGCGAAAGCAATGGCAGTCTCCAACGACAATATTAAACTTGAACGCACAATGAAACACAAAATGCCAAAATCTCTTGAAAGTTTGAAATAAAAAAATAAAAGGAAATAATTATGGCTGAAATAACAAACTGAAATGCCAATCACAAAAATGATAAACAGCTTTAGATACAATGATTCGTGTGTCGAAAGAAAAATCAAGACGCAATAAGCTATTAAGAAAAGAGGAGCCTGTTCCTCTCAAATTTCACATATCACATAACAATAAACAACCGAATAAGTAATAAGATAACCCTCTTCTGAATGAACACCAACTTATCCACCACCTAATGAGATTTTCCCACATAAATTCAGAGGGAAGAATATAAAGTCAGATGTGCGCAAAGAATGTGCTTTTACCTCCTCTTTCTGTTTGTCAGCCTCTTCCAAGTGTAACATTTTTAAGTCTTTCTTCTTTAATCCCAATTACTCTTCCACATCTTCGGTCACCTGATTTTGTACCCCATCACCACCACCTCTGGCTGCTGTGTGCTTTTTATGCTTCTTGCTCTTGGCTTTCTTGGCCTTCATTCGTCTTTTTTTCTCGTTGGCGTCAATCCAAGTATAGTCCAATGGTATGTGGAATGGGTCAACTTCGTCCTTATATCTATGACTATCACCGTCGCTTGATTGCCCGCCTCGGCTCCCTCTCATCCACGAAATCCATGAAGAAGACCCTTCTGATTCTTTCGACTTGGCATCCTGGAAATGTGCTGGACTGGAAAGAGGAGTTGAGAACTCCTCCATTGGTTGTAGCTCCTCGAATTTTGTGAAAGTAACAAGGACTCTTATGGTTGGGACAATGGGAATGGCAACCTATGGCAGGGAAAGGTCATCGTTGATGATTGACACTCAAATAGAGAAAAAATAAGCACAACAGTTCTTTCAAACTGATGGTCAGTATGGAAAACTATCCAAAATCATGTGCTTTCATACATTCGAGAGACTAATATAATACTACGACTCCAGTAATGGAAAATCAGTCCCTGAAACATCTATCCACACTAGTTTTTTTAATATATCAGATCAAAGTAGTCAAGAAGCAGATAAGCTTAACTTTGTTATAAAAATTCATAACAGTTTCAGAAGGTGTAAAACTACTAAATAAAGAGGCAGAATGCATATGAAGTCAAGAATCCAAAAAAACTGAAAATGTACTCAAAATTGGCCTTGTAATTCTAAGAACTTCAGCATGAAACTATTATTATGCTTCAAAGATCTCTCAATCTTAAAGCTTTTAGCTTCAAGACAAACTTGATCTATTTATAGCAGTGAAATAGTCGAGTATCAACAGCTGCAACTTTGGAGTTAAGCAATAGTAAGAAGCAGCAGTGTCCATGAAAGAAAGTTGTTTTCAAAATTCTAACCAACTGGTGGAGTGTACTCAAAAAGGACTGAAATATAATAAGTTGGAAGAATAAAAGCAAACATTACATAACAGGATAAATTTTCATCAGCGAACTCGAAAGGAAATAAAAAGAACCGTAGAAATAGTGTAAGCATACAGCAATCAAACATTAACCAGCACAGAAGAAAAATATTGATAGTATGTTTATAGAAGTGCAAAGAGTAAAATCTTGAGTTACCTTAACAGGGAAGGTGCCGTGAGGAAGTTTAGTAGTCAAAAGCTCCCTTAATCTCCTAACAGCCTTGACTTTGTTAGCTAAAATGTCTAGTAAAGGCAGGAGCTCATCCGTCTTTAAAGGGAAATCAGGAGTCAACCACAATACAGGTCTTAAACCCTTTTTGTACTCACTCTCATGCTTCGTCTCACCAGTGGCCCCTTTCTTCTTCTTCTTCTTGCTGCTTTTTTCCTTTCCCTTCTTGGCGTCCACCGCATCTTCTCTAGATGATTCAGATAATGGTTTTTGATGATCAAGTGATTTCTGGTTGCTACCTTCTGGAGCCAACTTTGAGATCTTCTTCAAATTTTTCGGTTCTTCAGAATCATCACCGTTAGCCTTAGCACCTTTCTTATTCCAACCAAACCAACTCTTCTTCTCCTTAACATAACCATTGGACTCACCATTTTCATAGGCACCTACAGAACCATTCTCATGGCCATCAAAAGCCCCATGTTCTTCATCCTCACAAATACCATCTGAGTTGCCCATACGAAGTGCAGAATCAAGCTGCATTCTTTCCTCAGCTGTCAACACGTCTTCATACTCATCATTGTCACCACCATTGGCCATCCTCTCTTCATCATCCACCGCAAAGAGCTCCTCATCAGTCATAGCACCTGGAACCCGCCTCGATTTCACACTAACCATGACATGAAGCATATCATAAACTTTAGCCTTCCAGCTTCCAACCATCTCAGTCCTCTCCTGTCTCCTCCAGTTTAAATGTGGAACAAGCTCAGCCTGGGTTACATCAATTCCAGGCCTATACATATTTGTCTGTGACATCAAGGCCACTTCATGGGCAACTTCTTGTTCTGTCGGTTGGGCACCAGCCCCTTCCAAAGCATTAGTAATTTCCTTCTCTTTGTGGGCGAGAACAATCAAAGTACCAGGTGCCAAATTCACATTATTATCCTCCGAAGTGTAGCCTTCTCCAAGAAAGAGAAACGTTTGATCAGACCTTTGAATGCGGAACCCATCAAACCCTGCAAGAGTCATATCGGCACGAAGATTCGAACCCCGCTTCCAGATCCGGTAAGTATCTGAAGGCGCAATGCGGCCAATAAAAGGTATGACTGAGCTCTCAAAATGAAACGTTATCTCCATGTAAAAATCCCGAATTCGTGACGCGGAGGCGACGATTCGGGGAAGTCTCCGACACCATTTGGCCCAAGCAAGAGGTTGGTAGTGCCTAGCAATGATCATAGCAATTGTTTCCTCTCTCGTGCAGACCGCTTCTTGGAGAGCACTCCAACCATTTTCATTCTGAAGACTCCAATCCGCACCAGCAGCCATTAGTATCTCAGCCGAAATTGGGTCCCTGAGGCGTACAGCAAGATGCAGAGGAGTCTCACGGCCAGGAACGTCACGCCGGTCAATGGCGGTCGAAACAGAATCAGCTTGAAACTCCGCCTCAAGAGATTCAGCTTCAGTGATAACCTCACCGGCCTTGGCAAGCCGAGGCAGATCAGAGATAATGCGCCTGAGAGAGGCATAATCCCGCCGAGCAACTGCTAAATGAGCTGGACTGTGAGCATACTTAGAAAAATCTTCCATTGATCCTTTATGACTCTAATTTTCTATTTTCGTTTCTAAGCCTGAAAAGCCACTTCCATTCCCAGTGAAAGTCAAGATTTTGAACTCAAATTGGAAAATATTACACTCCCAGCCACACTTCCAAGAACCACAAACAGTTTCTAGGGTTTGAGACCAATACCAAATTTATGGACTTCCAAACTATTTAACCCTAGAAATCATGTATTCAAAGATTTTAGCTCGAACCCATTTGAATAATTCAGTTCAAAAATCCAAATTATACAAATTCTGCTGCTCAATCAGTGAAACCCACTTACACCACCTGACCCTAAGCTCCATCACGACGTAGTTAAGTTACAAAAGAACTTCAAAGCTGCAAAACAAACAAAACAAAACCCAGCTCAAACACACCATTAAAGAAACAATAATCTTTCCCCCAGCTAAAACCCCAGACAATCCAAAAGAGTAAAAATCAACAAATCAAAAGAAACAGTCTTTCCAAAACAATAATTTCTATTTGGGTTCCTCAGAAAAATTTGAAAGACGAGTTCTAAATCCAGTAACTTTTCAAAAACGGAAAAATCTTCGGATCTCAAAAACAAATAAATAAATCCAAGTAACCAAGTTCTTTATCTCCATACATTGCTATACTAAAATACCCTTAATCCCACTAACAATTACACTATCTTTGTTGTCCATCCCACTTTCCCAGCAACCAAACAGAAAATAACACTCGTTTTCTCGCTAATCAAGAACGCACAGAAAGATGAAAGCGACAAAGTACCTGAAAATCATAAAAAAGAAAAAAAAAAATGGGGTTTTGAAAAGCCTTCTTTCTCTCTCTCTCTCTCTATCTCTATACCTCCGATTCTTCAGAATTTTAGGTATGAGCTCCAAATTAAGGTTTCACAGAAAATGGAGAGAGAGAGAGAGAATGAGAAGAGGAGCTTAATCGGACGGTAGGTAGGTATGGGTTTATCTGAGATGGGATCCAACGGTCAGGATCTTCCTACTTCTTCTTCTTCTAACTCGTTCACCCCGACTCAGTTTTCCCAACTCAGATCTTCTTTCTCTCTCTAAACTCTAATTCTCTCTCTCTCTCTCTCTCTCTGGATTTTGGATTACAGGTACAGTGAGTCTTTTTTTTTTTTTTTCTTCCTCCGGCTCTGGCCACCGTTGCTATTGAGTTGGACTTGATATTATTAAACTGCCCTCTGGATTTTTCAGTTATTACTTTCTTGCCATATTTTGCGGTTATTTTTTTCAGTTAAGCTCCTCTTCCAGTCTTCCTTCCTATTCTCGTCCCTCTCCGTACGCTACTTTGGTTAGTTGTTACTATTATCCATTACTTCTTCATTAATTAATGAATAAATAATAATAATAAATAAATGGAAGAAGAAAAAAAAAAAGGAAAATCCTATTTATATTTTTGAGCTTACAAATTATAAAAAACATAAAAATTGGATTCAGTTATCCCAATTCCAAATGTGGAAATAGTTATATTTTAGAGTTTAATATTTTATTTTTTAAAAGAAGAAATATGACTTTTGAAGATAAAATACCGAGATAGGAGGTTTATAGTCCAAGTCTAGAAAAATAAACATCAAATATTCGCTTGATTTGGTATAATAGCGAGAGAATGAATCATCAACTAATGTCTACAGTAAGCCAAGAGTGTCCAGAGTTTTATAGACCGAAAGAATAAATGAACAATTCTAAAACAAAAATCACAATAATTACGATTTTAGGAGACAAACAATAAATATGAAATTAAAACAAAAGACTCTATACAATACTAGGACCTTATGGAATTAACCTATTAAACATGAGTAAAAAATATTAAAAATTCTGTCACGTTTCCCCAAAAAAAAATCCTAATTTAGGTGTGTATAATCCTACGCTTTAAGCTCTGCATCATTTAGTCCTAAATTTTTATCATATAGACTTATATAGACTTGGAAATGTTTCTAAAGGGTTTCATGTTCAATGGTCAAAAGTTCTTTATTCAACTTATGGAATTTTCAGGTTCTAAACCAATACTAGAGTGTCAGATACTAATGATATTCCCTGGATTTTCTTTTTCTTTTTTTTTTTTTTTTTGAAAGGAATGATATTCCCTGTTAATAAGCCTAAAACTATAGTTTATTTAATTTTCGGTTTAGCCAGGAAAGGGAAAAGAAAACAGAATACAAGGAGTCAAAAGCAGTAGAGATTTTTGGGCTTCTGAAAGGGCCACCACCGACACTTTGCTAAGTTAGTAGTTTTTAGTTTTTTTTTTTTTTTTTTTTTTTCCCGTACTGACTTGAATGAGAGATTTGCATTTTGCAATCCCTCGGTTATTAGGATCAGAAGCCACCTAAGCTTCACGTGAGATCTGATTGGTTTTATGTACTCTTAATACAATTCCCATGTGGATTATGATCTACATCTCTAACCTCTTAGGACGGCATTATTTTTTGTTTTCTATTTTTAGAGTTGTGTTTTCAGAAATGAGAACAAAAACTGTTTTATAATGTTTTCAGAAAACAATGGGTATTTGGCAAATATTTTCTAAAAATATTTTTTAGGAAAAAAAATTTATATGAATATAAAAAAGGGATGGCTATGGTAAGGACGTCCCTACGTAGGGTCATGCCTTAATTATCGTTGGATGGGAATCTGTGGGGAATAACGGGAATCTGTGGAGAATTTATTTATATACAGATTCCCATCCAACGGTGAATAGACAGGGCCTTACGTAGGGGCGCCCCTACTATAGACGCGCCCTTTTTGTATTATTATTATTAAAAAATAACAGATGAAAAGTAGGTATTATTGTTCAACAATAGAACATAGGTTTGTTATTACCTATATTTTTTGCTTTCTCATTTTGATTGTCATTTCGTTTATTTTAAAAATCAAGTAATGCATTATGTTTCTAAAATATAACTCGAGCAACCATTCTTAGACATGTGGTACTGAAATTTAAGGAATCAAATTAACCTTTCAAAAGAAGGGCTTACCAATTTCATGTTAAAATTTGATTCAATTATTGCTTCAACTGCCACACATGTGAAAAATCAATTGTGTCTATACAAACAAGAACAAAACAATTTTCCTCTTTTTGCTTCTCATGCTAAATCTAACGCATCATACTCTTCTCTTTCTATTTTTTTATTAATCTAGAAAAAGCTAAGCATCCATTCTCCTCACCCTTTCTTTTCTTTTTTTTCTAATATTTGTATTTTATAAGAAGTTTGTGGGCCCTAATTGAGGCCCATATGATTTCATTGCTAGTGAGCTATTTTCATATTACTCTTCTTTATGCTTCTCAACTACTACACCTATGTGGGGGTTTGCCTCCTTTTTCTTTTGTTTGCCATACACATGCAATGCCCTCTCAAACCAGCCATGGAATGGTCCCCTCCACCATGTGGTTGTGGTTCAACAAGAGCGCCTCAATACTTCTTTTTTTTTTTTGTTGGGTGCTTTCTCAGAGTGAAAGGCCTAACACCTTGTCATCAAAATAAGGGCAAAACTTGGCACTTAGCTTTACTTGTTTAATGTTTGGTAGATGGATCAAAAGAGATTTCTTTGAAAGGTTATTTCGAGTACATGGTCACTATCAAAATTTGTTGTCATCAAAGATCAAGATGTGATACATGATTTGAAATTATGACAGCAACCCTTTTACGTTTGGTAACAAACTATAATTGTTGTTTAGTTAATAAAGTTCTATGATTATGTTCTCTTTAAGGGGTCGCAATTAGAGGAGAAAATCAAGGTTTCTTTAGCTTCCAACTTGAGTTTCGATTATACTTGAAAGACTAATGTTTTGCATCCTAAATGAAGAGGGAAACAAAAGAAGAATGATGATTGAGCAATATGCTGATTAAGGAGTTACCTAGAAAATAAAGGAAAGGAAGAAAATTACTGTCATTTCTCTTGCGTGAAAAATAATATAAAAAAGACGTTTGAAAAACATCTAATATATACCATCTAGCCAGATAATGCTGCAATTTGCTAATGGGGTGCCATTTCCTCGACAAAAAAAAGATAACGAATCAACAGAAATTAGACGGATTCTTGAATCTAAAATTTCAGGAAAATGTTTTTCACATAAAAACACTTCCCAGATGTCAGAAATTTCTTGTCGACAGCTGTGACAAATTAATGGTTGTCGTTTTTCCTAAATTAGCTTAGAACTTACATAAATTAATTCTCACCTTGTGTAGATAGCATTCCTCAAAATTTGGCAAGTGAGCAATATTTTCAATTTTTAATTGCTTTTTGCTGAACAAACCAATCTTGATTCCAAATGTTCCCAAATTAAATCACCAATTAGACGAAGTATACGACACTCATTTCATGCATCTTTATCTTAAAACTTGCCGAAGAAGGGAAAAACACACTACCTTTAGTCCTGTAACTCCTGTCAATTCGATCACTCATGGGTTACAAAGTTATTGCTAGTGGAATATCATCAACTGCACTAAACCAATTTAGGACCAACAAAAAGATAACAAGAAAGTAAAGGACATATAGGATGTGACATGCATAAAAACCCTCAAAAACATAGTGCCTAAAGTCAACATTAATCAAGAACGACAAGACATTTGGCTATCACATTAGTATAGTCCGAAGGTGGCAATGTAACAAACCCCTGTTACCATGTTTATGATTAGTGTTTTAAAACAAACCCAAGGGAAAAAGAACACTACAAGTGGGAAAGTATTTGTCTAGTTGTGAGATCATAAATATTCTGTGATTATTCCATTTTTGTTGGTTTACCTACATACAAGTACATGGGGTTGTTAAGCAGCTAAGCACAACTCTGTAATTTTTCCTTGCTAATTATTAGTCAAAGATAATCATGTTGTTCTATAAGACATAGACTAACAGCCAGTTCATGCACCAAGAGAGGTAAAGAGAAAGAAAACTGATTATAACCCCTTTCTGTTCTCGAAAGGAATCCTGTTTCCCCAAACCCAAAAAAGGCGAAGGGTACACCATACTAAGAGAGAATAGATTACACAACAAGGAGAAGAGAAACAAGAGCTAATAAATGAGGGCCATGCCTAGCTGGCAAGTCATTACACCCTTAGGGGGTTTCAAGGAGGAAGGCAGTCAGGGGGTTTTATTTGACCAGCAGTAATAACAAAATAAGGACACCAAAATGAGTATTTTGGAATAGCACCAGTATTAGCAAGACGTACTCTTCCCCTTTAGGCTCTTTATGCATTCCAAGACATGAAACCAAGTTATGGAAATTGCATGAACTGCTCCCAGATTGAAAGTTCCTGAAGCCATTGTAAAAAGTCATTAAAGGGGGAAGGGAAGCAAGAGAGATTCTGCTCTCTTCGAAGGATTTTCAAATCTAAGTTACCCCAGACTTCTTTAAAGCTTATGAATTAGCAAAAAGGAAAACAAATACTTCAATAAAAGCAATCATACTCATTTCCGGGCCAATAGTTCACAGGTGAATATATCATTCATGGATGTGGCAGCATTCCCAGCACCTAAGACAGGAACAAGGTTGAAGATGGGCTCATGACCAATTTTAAGTGTCCGATCCATTGCGGCGAGTTCAACAAATGCATTGGTGAACATGAGAGACAGTGACTCCGGAGGAACATGAAGGCTCATTGGAAAATATAACCTCAAGTACTGAAGAAAAGAAAAAGTAAATGAGAACAAAATTGATGAAAACAAAGACGCTAACAACAAAAATTAAGTGGAAAATAAAGTAAATGAGAACAAAATTGATGAAAACAAAGACGCTAACAACAAAAATTAAGTGGAAAATATGTCAAATTTAAAAATAAAAAAGAGCAGAATTTAACATGATGATCTAATGAAGAATCGTGAGATTAGGTAAAAAAATAAAAAAGAAGCATATAGATCAAAAACACATCTAAAGAAATCTAACCTACAAATAGGAAGCTGATTCAACCAATATAGACCAAAATTGTCAGTTAAATAGTCTGCCAAAAAAAACCTTCTCAAAAACGCCATTATCAATCCAAGAGATCTTTTCTTCCCTTTCATTGTTGTTAATAAAAGAAAGCAAGTTCGTTTTCACTTTTTCACGTCAATTCTGATAGTTTAAACTAAAGCTTCAAGTAACTCACTTAAACCAAATGACGTAGAGATTGGCATTAATAAATCTAAAATGGTAGCATGAACTTATTAATCATAAAACAAATATCAATATGATCAGAAGTATCAGATTTGAAGTCGTATATAAAGCAAGCCTACCATTGTTTCTTCCCAAGAGAAACCATTTTCTGTGATGACTTTGTCAAGAAGATAAATACAAAACTTCGATATTTCTCTTATTTGCCCCTCAGTGAAAGAATTCTCATGGTCCCTTTTGCTATTTTCAGCACCCGAAGTGTCAAAACTGAGTTTCCTTGCAACTTCAGTTGTAATATACAAAAAAACTGCACATAACCTTCCAGTAACAACATATTTTTTAAAGCAATGATCATGCCAACTTGCATGCTGAAATCCCAAACAACTAGCGGTCCGAATGCAAGATAGGTCTTGCATAGCTCCATTTGTTGCTTCCATATCCTCCGGAATGAAAAGGATGGGCTTAACTTCCACAAGTGCTCTGTAAGACCAAAAGAAGAGGAGGACAGGTGATTGCAACTTCATCCAAATTTCTGGAGAGACGTTTAGTGAAAATGCAGAAACATGGGAAAAGCAAAATTCAAAATATTAATTTACCTTCAGATAAACACTCTTTTCCCAAACCATAAACAAGACCCCTACCCATCATTAAGGTTCCAAAAATGGTGTAATTTCAAAATACAGACACATGCAAGGATTCATCAAGCAATGATATTTTTCAAGAGTGATTAGGAGAGAAATTTAAACTAAATATGGAGGCAAGGAACGGAATAATTCACTAAAGTTGATTAACTATGATGGGAAAAGTGAGTTTAGACATATATGGAAACACACCTTTTTGGCAGATCAGGGACAAGGACATAAAGAAAAATTGGATCAAGGGCTTCAGAGATGCGTGCTTCGTCAAAATGGGAAAGCTTCATTTGCTTAAGGAAAACATCTAGCTTATCTTGAATCTGGAGTCTCTCAGACGAGGGAATACATGCTGAACAGTAAATGACAAATACAATAGTTGAAGTAGATATTGAACAGTTAAAGCTTTTTGCCACTGCTTCACTGTTTTGTAGTGCCTTTTCCAACTCGGCAGTGACACCTCCTTCACATAGGATCATTGTGGGAGGATCAAGCCCTAACTGCCCAGCCATATGAAGAATATTCTTGTGCAATGTTGCCTATTAACAAGCAAAAATTCGAAATCAGAAAATAAATAAATAATCTCTAGAATCAAATAATTGACCACACAGGAAAATTAACATTGCTTATCCTGATTATAAATTCAGTAAGGAGTATTATGCAAGTTTGCACCTGGCTATATGGTCCAATGCAACTGGGGGCCCAGGAGGAAATACTTTGTACATGTAGAACTCTTTTGGTATGGTCGTTTGCCACTAAAACTTCCACGTATGCACTGCCCAAACCCGCTTGCAATAAAGGCAGTTCAATTGTACTGCGGGATGGAACACCAAAAGTGCATTTCTCCTGTGTTATAAATCTCACGTATGTTTCATTTGCTGTTGCAAACTCCTTCATATCAGCAATATAGAGATGAATATACAGGACATTCTCCCATCCAAAACCATATTCCACAAGTTGCAGTTCAATTTTTCGTAGCACAGCTGTAAGCTCTTCCTGTAAACCTATCAAATAATCCAGAAAACACAAGACTGATGACAATACAGACTAAAAGCACAGACCCATAAGGAAGGAAATTGGAGAAACATACACGCTTGAAGGATTTGCATACTGCAAACTAATTATTCTTCTATTGATTACCTGATGAAGGTTTGCATGGATGTTCCAACCAGCAACATATGGAAAACGAATCATTTTTCTGCGTTCTTGATATTTGAAGCTTATTTTCTGAAATAGTGACTGAGTCGGTGGCTTCAGCAACAGACTGGGATGCAGCATCACATACCCGTAAGCAATCTCCCTCCACTTCAAACACAGAACCCTTATTCTCCAGACAAATCTCTTGGGTTTTGCCACTACCAGGCAAAGAACTACGCAATTTCTTATGTTCCAAATGAAAAGCCAAGGGGTGAAGGACCCCAGCCGGAGCTATAGAATCTGAAGAGTGCAGAATAACTTGAAACTCGTCAAGTATAATCCGAGCATTCTGGAAACACAAACAACAGAGCCGAAAGGAAAAATCACCATTAACTTTGTAAAAGCAATAAGCTAAATAAACTTTGACTTAAATAACATAGACGGATAAAGATAAAAGATCTAAAAACATTTCCCTTAGTCATAGAGAACATTACCTAAAAGAGACATAATATCACAAAAGAAAAAAAAAATTACTAAATAGTACCATGACTAACTGTGAACTCCTGATTAGCATGGCAGACGAGAGGCCTCTTTAGAAAGTAGTAAATGATCAAATCTCTCCAACCAAAACGAAAAATAGACAAAGAGGACGAAACTTACAACAAAGAGAGGGCAATCAAGTGTTAATGTTTCATATTCCCCTCCTTCACCACATACATTTATTCCATACAACCTGTCAAGGACGAAACTTAACAAGCCAGCTACGTTATAATGCTTAACCAAAGAGGAATAAGGAAATTAACATACTCTTTCAGCTTATGCAGATAAGAATTCAAAGAAGCTAAATCTTTGCCCAAGTGCTTTGCAGGGTCCAACCCCATCGCAGCAACCTATAAAATTGTCAGAGAGAATAAAACATACTATTCAAGAAAAGGCAGAACTAAATATCAAATAAAATTTAAACGGAGATTACTTATACCTTTACAGTAATAGCCAAAATCCCATTTGCTATCTGATTATAGTGGAAAAGAGAACCGTTTTATGAAATGTAAAAATTTCAATGTTAAATGACCACATTCATATTGCCAAAATACAATTTACCATTTCCTGAAGGAGCAATGACTGATCTTGTTTCCACAAATATGCTAGAGAAACAAGCCCTAACCTAGAACAAACACTTTCCACCCGCAGCCTCTGATAGTCTGATGCAATAGCACCAGACGATACTGCTGTGACATTGGGTATCTGTCTTTTCACCTCATTTAACAACATAAACATATCTTCAACTTCATCACCTGGAGTCATTGTATAGCTAAGCTTCTCATGCCTGAACAATCCACAAAAATCATTGGAAGCTGAAAAATAAGCCTTACATGCACCCTTCTATAACAGGACATATAACACAAAGCTTCAACCACAAAACTCATGTAAGCTCTTACGATGTATCAAATATCCTATCCTAAAGGAGATATCATCAAAGTGACTATTCTAGAAGCTACAGCCTTAGAAGGGGAAAAAAAATGGCCTACATTCTATATTAGTTTGCTTTTTCAAGAAACTATAAGCAAATTTACAGAATTTGAATAGTAAAAACTTTGAAGTCGCCATTTCACAATACTAGGAAGGATTTCCCATGATAAGAGAGTTTTCTAGTATGAAAGACAATAGAAAGAAACATTGTAACTTTCCAGAAAATAAGATACTGGTTCTACCGAAAGTTTCTGCATAAAGGCTTGCCTTGTGGATCCTTGTATTCTCCTTCTGAATAGCGGCAGTCCCATGCATTCAGCATAGCTAACGATTATCTGGTGCCCAACCTGATCAAAGCAATTAATAGTCCAAACAGTTAAAATACAAATTAATATATCAGGAAAGCTTAAGCAGGAAAAATGGGTTATCCGCAGAAAAGTAGTAATGCTGGTGGGTTTTTTGGTTTCACTATGAGTTCGATTCTGCTGTCGGCTTTGCCTTTCCAGCCGAGACTTTCCACTAGGGATTATCTCAATTTCTTTGATACCTATGATTATAGTAATTACAAATATAACTATCAAACTAAGAGATATGGGTACGGGTCAAACACGAGTAATCCCGATACGAGGGAAGTAAAGGGGATTCCTGAGTTGGAAGATGAGACAGTGCTAGAAGAGTTGAAGGAGGAAAGCTTGGGCAGGAATAAGACACAGATAAAGAGCAAATTAGAGACGATTGATGCAACTGGGACTAAAAGATGAGTGAGTTTTGAGATATTACGAGTCACCAAATTCGGAAGTTGAATAGGAGTAACTTGACAACATTGTCAGTTCACAATACATGGGACATTCAAAAGTTGTCAAGGAAATTAGGGATAAAATTAGAAACAGTCTTTAGTTTTGGGAAGGAGGTAGTTCTGTTGCTTGAGATAAGCAAGTGGTCATAATAGCCTCAAACCACAAGACTTAAAGGTAGAATTCGGATAAATCTATCATTTTTAGTGGTTTATCCTCTACAATATTTTTTAGCTTTTTGTTTGTGTTACTTGTAATTTTCATTTTCTAAACCATATGCCAAGTAAAGGGCTCTTTTGTCTAATGATATCAACAGTCAATCAATGGGGAACATGACTTCCACAGGAGACAACATTGGATGAGAAACAATATAAATAATTGAAATTTTTTCCTAAAATGTTAAGACAAGGCAATGACATATGGTTTAGAAAATGAAAAATCTCAAGTAACACAGACGAAAGTTAAAAAGCATTGCAGAGGATAAACTACTAAAAAAAAAGAGATTTATTCGTATTCTACCTTTTAGTCCAGCGGCTCTAGGCTGATATGCAACTTGCCACCTCAAGCAACACAGCTGCCTCATTCTCGAAACTAAAGGTAGTCTCAAATCCATCCCTAATTTCCTTGACAACTTCTTGAATGTCCCTTATAGCGTGAACCGACAATGTCGTCAAGCTACTCGTCTTGGAGGATTCAACTTCCAAATTTAGTGCCTCATTAATCTCAAAACTCACTCAACTTTTAGATATAATAGTATCAACAATACCATTGTGTCGTATTCCTACTCAAGCTCTTGTCATTCAATCCTTCCAGCTCTGTCTCATCTACCAACTCAAGAATCCTCTCTCTCCCTCACTTCCTTCGAATTCGGACTACTTGTATTCCACCTGTACCCTATCTCAAAATTGGATAGTTAGCCAGTAAACACTATTATCACATGTATGAAAAAAACTGAGATAATCTCAAGTGTAAACTCTTGGCTGCGAACTTGGCTGCGGTGGCAGCAAACTCATCATGAAACCAAAAATATTGCAGATAACCTGATTACCCATTAATTAATTTGTTATTTAAGTGTTTGATCCTTGCATATTTCATCAGTAAATAAAATTTTGGGGCATTAACTGAGAAAAACAAATTTCAAAAAAAAAAAAAAAAGGAGGGGGTGAAGAAGAAGAAAAGAGAAGCTTACAGTTTGATACATGTAACTATCGAGCTCATCCACTGAATCATCGGCTGGCATCAAGTTCGCCAATGCAACAATCTATCCAATGGCAACAGTGTAAAAAAAGTTACTGTTTCAGTTTAAAACTAACATTTGTGAGTTTACAGAGCTTCCAAATCTTCATACTCAAAAAATTTCGGAACTGACAAAATACCCAAGTCACTATATTCAAAACAACGATTTACACTTACTTATATTGAGTTGGGAGTTCAGTTTACGAAGAATATGACAGATGGTGATGATGATAATAGATAATAAAAATTGAAAAATAAATAAATAAATAAATGAACGAACAAAGTTTCTCAAATATACGTGGATTGTCACGGGAAACAAACAGAGAAAAATCGGAAGGACATGGAAGTGAGGACCTGGTGACCGTATTGGAGGCATTTCATCATGGCGTAGCAACTATCTTTGCCACCGCTAACCAAAGCCACCACCTTCATCGCTTTCTGAGTTCTGGGTGAGTTCTGAGTCGATCAAGGTTAGGGTTTGAGCTTCTTCTCTTCTCTGATGATTGAGTTCGAAAAAGGCAGGTTGTTTTTTGTATTGTAATCTGTACCCAGGGGAATAGTATATTAGATGGTATTCCAAAAGAAAATAAACGATAATAATTAAAAAAAAAAAATTCTTCTTTTTTCTTTGGTTAATATCATCTGGGTCCCCAACCATTTCTTTGTGTGTTAAGTAGGTCCTCCTTCTTTATTTTGTAGCTTTTAACTCCCCATAATTATAACACTTTAATCCTTTTTCACCAGTTCCGTTACCATGGATTATTTTATGCATCAAACATAGGAAATACTACGAATTAACAAAAATACTTGATTATATCACTTTTTTCTTCTTAACTTCTGTTGTATCAAAACATGCATTGGGTATATTCTTACTTGATCTTCATATGATTCTCTCAGCAAACTACCCATTCATTATTATACTGAAATATCAGTAAATGAAATTGGTAGAGTAGTAATGATTTTATTGATAATGTTGTTCATTTATATAGAAATGCCATGTCTAGTGGAACTTTAATAATGAATAACTAAATAATAGAAAAATCATAGTTAATAGGAGGAAAAAAGAGAAATTAGGTAAAATATGCACGAAAATAGTCATATTTTGGCCTATATGCACTGTTTAAAAAATCTCTGAAAAAATATACATGCAGACGAAACTACCCTCAAAAATATTAAGAAAAAACTATGCATATCACATTTAATTGATCCGAATCTCTTTATCTCGCACAAAAACTCTCTTTCGACTGAAAATCTCAGGTAATTTAAGAATTATAGTACTCCATAATCCATACTCGCACAAAACATCGTTCTCATCTCTTACAATACCGTCAAACTCATCGTTTTTCTATCTAATCTCTTCATTCTTCTCCACATGGTTATGGGTATAGTCTAAAATAACATATTATCAAATTTCGAGCTATTATGAGGTAATTTATGTGTGAAAAAATCATTTTGAGGGTAATTTTTGCGAGTTTAAAAAAAAATCGCGATAATTTTCGATGATTTTCGATGATATTTCGATGAAAATGATAATCTCAATTAAATTTCGATGAAAATGGTATTTTTGACAATTTTCGATGCAATTTAGATGATATTTCAATGAATTTTCGATTGTTTTTCAATGAAAATGATAATCTCAAATAAATTTTGATGAAAATGGTATTTTTGACAATTTTCGATG
>JXTC01000431.1:46120-73187 GCA_002914845.1 Trema orientale
AACCAATCATAGCAAAGAAAAATAATGATAGGACCAATCATATCATGAAAAAATTAGGATTTTTCTAAAAATTTTAAAATAAAATGGTGATCAAAAAAGCTATCAGAGTTTTGAGCTTCAGGCTTAATATATATATAGATAGATATAGATAATTTAGGTATTTTCTTTTATTTAAAACATAAACGTACCATTTTCATTTGTTTTTAAGTAATTATGCAAAATAATCCAGTACTTACTCCATAATATCAACGAATGTAGAACAAACTTTCACAAAACATATGATTTCTTTTTTCTATCCTAATTGAAAGAAAACAAATATTAATGGAGTGAAGGAGAACGAGATGTCAATATGGGTAAAATGAAATGAAATTGCATGTAGTTTTTCAGGCATAAACGACAACGAAATTTGCAGACGACAAGCGTTATAAGTATACATGACAACATCTTTTGTTCAACCGTTCAATTATACTTCATTGTCGTTTAATTATGTAGATAATTTTGATTCAAAAAATATTATGCGGATAATTTCATATTGCTCCATTTACGAACACAACTTTTGAGAAAATTTGTAAATAATGTATAAAATTTAAAAATAAAATAAAATTCACACTTATGAAGTTTTTTTTTTCTTTTATTTTTTTGAAGGATATATGGTGTAAAGAAGTTATTAAGTAAATTATTAATAGCACTCATTTTATTATAAATTAATTCAAATGTTTGTATAATTGTGTACTATAATCTTTTCATATTACACTAGATACATAATAGAAATAAAAATTAAAAGAATGTGTCACGGTATCTTTGGAAGTATAACTATAAGTCTATAACCCATTAGAATTCAATCTTAAATCATGTTTTTAATACGAATGTGGTCTACAAACTTTTAGATGTTCAATTTTACTACCCAAACTATTTTTTTCCCCAATTTTAGTCCTGATAATTTTTTTTTAGGTCAAACAAATCTATTATTATAAAAAAAAAATAATGTTTACTATAACAGTATGCAATGGAAGAACAAAAAATAATTCATCCAAAATATAAGCTAATTCTCCACTTCTATAACTATCTTAGCTAGACTAAGTATAAAAGGTTGACCATGACATCAAGTAAAAAAAAAGTTAAATGCACCCAACAATAGTTTATTATCGTCAATGCTTTCAACTCCAGACATATGATATGTTAAGCCAATATCCTTGACCTATAGGAGAATCCCAACTCACAAGTCTCCTCACTTAACAGTTATAATATAACAGCCCTAAGCATCATTCTTGAATTATAAGTAAGAGCATCAAACATCTGCTACCTATTTATTATCTTCAATAGATGCAAATACATTTAATGTAAAGCAGCCTTCCGAACGGGAAGATATTATTTCTCCTTCTGTCTTCTTTTTATATATGCAAAAAAAAATCGGCTAAGCAAATATCACACTATGTACAATGCAATTTAATTGTAATTAAAAAAGGTAGAAGGGAAACAATCAAAAAATAAATAAATAACCAAAAATAAATTTAATTTGAATAGAGAAAAGTATCCCCTTTTCTGGTGCAAAAAGTAGAATATAAAGGAAATTTTGCAATCAAGGTAAAAACCCCTATTCATCGCTAATGAATAAGCATAATAAATTATCAGTTAACATAAAAATAAAAAGAATGCTCAATTAGCATAAAAGTAGAAAGAGTGCGACACCATATGATTTACGTTCTATATAAAATGGAGAATGTTAAGGGCTACTGATGCAGCGAGACTTGAACTGGCAATACTGGCATTCCTTGAGCAATATGACTGCATGAAGTGAAAGCAGGACTTTTCGGTCGATCGCTCCAATGACAGCTTGATCGCCCTTTTGTCCGAAAAGTGCGATTTAGCCACTGGAAGAATCGATAGGCACACTAGTCGACCGCTTTTGCGATTACAACATTTTTTTTAGTTGCTTTTTTTTGTGTTTTTTCCTTTATATTGGTACCTTTTTTTTTAATATTTTATTATTTCCGTCAGGTTTTCGTGATTTTTTTTAGGTTTTCTATATATTGTAAGCCGTAGGGTATTTTCTATTCAGTTATTATGAGTTCAATAAGACTATAGAGAAAGTATCTTTTTCTTCCTAATTATCAGTATTCTTCAGAAAATCAACGATACTTAAAGCCTATTTTCTAGTATTTATGAATGAATCAACATATTGTAGTAGGTTATTTTCAATTTTTCGAAAGATTTTTCTCATCAAACATTTCTGCTACATCAGATACATACTATAATTATATTCTTATAACTAAAGAAGACAAAACACTCATAAGAGAAAAAATAAAATCCACATCATGAGGGAAAAAACACCTCATCATGGAAGGATACAAATGTCTCATCATGGAATGATTAAATGACCTCATCATAAGGAGACTTTCAAATATAGTGAAATGTGAATAACAAACAAATAAATGAACGAAAATGAAAATTCTCATTTTCTCTAGGACAATTAACTTAATTATTAGTAGTATTATTTCTTTTGCTTATAATTATGAACCAAAACAAAGAAAGAAGAAAACAAACCTTTTTTGAAAAACAGACCATCTTCTTCAACATTTATTACTTGTGTTCTTTGTAGTTTATATGCTTTTCGTTTATTAATTTATTGATTTTGGTGGTTAGGCTACTTTAATTTGGTCTCCGTGTCGTTTTGGAAACAGTTAATATCATTGTATTTGTATTGTAACCATTTAATTCAAAGAACATATTTTTAAAATTGCTTAGCGTTGAAGTTTGTCTTACACTTTCTTAGTACCTATTGGAAAAGTCTACAATAAGAGCCATGTTTTTTACTCATGGAATAAGAGAAAAAAGGAGGCATGCCATTGGTAAAAAAATGAAATACTGGCCTACATAAAAGTGGTTGCAGGTGATATTTGCTACACTCTATTTTTCCTCTTATCTCTCTTCTTTTCTCTTATTTTCTTTTATCTTCTTTTCTTCTTCCTCTTCCTGACTCTTCTTTTGCTCTGAAGACCTCAAGTCGTGCAGCCACGGAACCCAGTCATTTTCGACAGTTTAAACGCCTCCCGAGGACTGCTGTTACTGCCCAAATCCGCCCAAGGTCAAAGATAAAATCGGCACTATTCCAAATGGTTTATCTACTGACTACGACATCGCCAAGAGGGAGGCGGAGTGAAATTTGAAGAGATCTCCCCGCAATAATGCGGAGAAGTTTGAATTCCAGGCAGAGGTGTCTAGGCTCATGGACATCATTATCAACTCACTTTATAGTAATAAATATATTGTCTTGAGGGAGTTGATCTCCAATACTTCTGATGCATCAGATAAGATTAGATTCCTTTATCTCACAGACCTTTCTCTCATAGACAAGGAATTCTAGGTGAAGGCGATAATGCAAAGTTTGAGATCCAGATTAAATTAGACAAAGAGAAGAAAATCCTTGGTCAATTTGGAATTGGGTTCTACTCTGTGTATCTTGTTGCTGACTATGTTGAAGTCATTAGCAAACACAATGATGACAAACAGTACGTTTGGGAGTCTAAGTTGATGGCGCATTTGCTATTTCTCAAGATATATAATGAGCCATTAGGACATTTAGGAGTTGGATTTCCGGGGAAAGGAAATAAAAATTTAAATTGACCCTATTTTATTTTGCTCTGCATAAAGATACTTCAAAACCAATAAAAATGAAAGCTTTAATGGCATCATCCCACTACCCTTCTCGTCCTCGTCCTCATCATAAAGGTCCTAAACTCATATCCACCCAGATCCTAGAATGAAGCCAAGAGGAAAAAAAAAACTGGAATGTGTTGTGAAGTACTGTAACGTGAGGAGGATGAGGATGAAAGAGGAATATTCAAAATATTCAACAATTTATCCAGTGTGATGCACTCTCTTTTCATTTGGGCCCACTGACTTACATCTCGTCCGTTATATCTAAATCCTATAGTGAGTATTTGTAACTCATGGCATGAGAGAAAAAGTACACCCCTGGGTTAGGTGCTTCCGTACCTATTACCCAAAAGAAAAACACACGTACCCTTCGAATATATGGCTAGCCCCATCCCAGTTGAGGCAGACACGGGATATTGGAAACTTCCTTATCAACGAAGAGAATCACATTGGTACCATATACTTTGTTCTAATATCTAATATCATTACTGCTTTTTAGAGGAAAAAAATGAAGACTATAATCTAATAGCATTATTGCTTTCTAGAGAAAAAAAGTGAAGAGTAACTTCGTAATACGTAGTTGATACCAAACAAAATTCTAATTAATATGATATGTTTCCATAAGCAAAGTAAAAAACACGCGTTACAAAACACTATTAGTGAAATGATAAAATTAATGAACTATTTGTAACATAGATTGTATAAATTTGGTAATTTTTTCTTTGAGAAAAAGAGGCAAAGAATCAAAGACTGGGAATCCAAGAATTAGTGAATGAAAGTATAACCAGAGTATTACTTATACATGGAAACTACAAAAAAAAAAAAAAAGATCTTTGCAAAGACCTCTTGGGGATATGAGAGCATAACCATTTTCTAGAAAGTATAAACCCTAGTATGGTGGACATCATTTTAATTAATGTCTTTTAGTAAATTGGTAATCACTGTCTCATTGTCAAGGATAATGTATTTTCAAATCAGATGCATATATAGATAAATAAAAGTACATATGATTAAAAGTGAAAAGATCTGTACGTATCTTTTGGTGAAGAGGATTATGATTATCTTTGATTAATTTGACTGCTGCTAAGATGATGTTGGCTTTGGTTACAAAGGGGGACACAAGGATACCAAAAAATTTGCAGACAACTAGTTTGATTAGAAAGCTGTTGACGTCAAAAATCAGTGTAATACCTAAAATATGTGTTTGTGGAATAGTAATAATAAAGAAGGAAAAAGACACAATTTTTATAGTAGTTTTGTTGTGTGGTTTTTTTATCACCACAAATAGTTGACCTGCCTAAACCATAAAAAAGGCAACTAGCTAATTGAAGAGGAGATAATTATCCATTATTGTGTAGTCACCCAATCTCAATATTATATTGTATTTTATTATGTAGTTTCCTATTCACAAAATTGGGAAACCTGAAGCCACTCTCACCTATATAAAGGGGGCTCAGTCTCATAATTTATCATCTGATAGTTATCTCTCATAATCACTTGACTATATACTCTCTCTGTAACTCTCTCTGTAATTCTCTCTTTGCTCTCACCTTGAGACTCAGAGAAACTCTTTTAATTCTCCATAAAATAGTGAAGAACAGTGGACGTAGGCTCATTTTTTTTGGGGCTGAACCACTATAAAATTCTTGTCTCCTTATTTCCTTTGATTTATCAATCTTTTTCACACACAAGCCACATCTCGCAATTTCCTAAATTCATTGTTGACAAAACCTCCGTCAACAGTTCAGTATGAATTTCTACGCCTACGTCCACAGTAGTCAATATTATTAAGAGATAATTTATATATAAGTGTATAGAACTAATAAAATTTCCAATCTTTTTTCTATTTCTTTGAATCGATTCTCATCTCCCTTATCTTATTTTGGGGGTTTATAATGTATAAAATGCATATATTATAGCAAGCGCGTATACCGTAGCGACTATGTGTTACTATAACAATATTATTTTACTGTAGTAACTGCGTTTAGCAAAGCAGATAACGATAGTCGGAATGTAGGTAAAAGTAATTGAGTTTGTCTTCCACTCGTCTTGTTCCATAGAACACAGATCTGGACTTTTCTACCATAAGCTCGAGTATAATTGAGTCTCTCCTGGTTAAATATTGTGGCGCAGCTCACTTTTTTGAATGCATCTCAAAGTGAGTACATCTATATGTCACAAGGACAAGCTCCATTCGAGCTGTTAGGCAGATGTGGGCTTATTTGTTGTTAAGCGGGTTTGTCTTTGATACAGCTCGCACATGGGTCAGCTCATTAAATCAAGCTTGGTATATATATTGTGTTGTCTTATATGAGCTGGTCACTTTTTGAGTGGATAGCAAGTGTCTTCATTCGAACGGGTAGAAAGCTTGTCCTAAAGCTTTTCTCTTCGTTATCGCAGCTTGCATGGACGTGTGTTACGCGAGTTGGTGCAAGCCAGTGTTTGACTCGAGCTTTATCTTTTATTTCTATGGTGTGCATGTAAAAATCACACACAACAAAATCCTAGATGTTATGCGATCTTAAGATTGGTCAACGCTGAGAAAGTCAACAGTCAGGTGCATCAGGTCGCATAAGTGTTCTCTTAATTATGCGACCTCGTCCGAATACGATAGATGCGACCAGTATNCTTTGTTTAATTGAAGATGTTACCCGATTCTATGTTTACCTAAAATTGTATTTCTGATTATACACTTACTCGTTTATGTAATTAGGAAACTTTAAGCCATCCTCATCTATATAAAGGTGGCTTAGTCTCATTGTAATACGCAATAAATTCTTCACAAAAACACTTTATTACGTTCTGTAACTCTCTGCTCTCACCTTGAGACTTAGAGAAATACTTGTAATTCTCCAGAAAATAGTGAAGAACAGTGGACGTAGGCCTATCTTTTTCGGGGCTGAACCACTATAAAATCGCTGTCTTTTTATCTGCTTTGATCTATTATCCTTTTTCACACACGAGCCACATATTGCAATCTTTTAAAGTTCATTGTTGACAAAACCTCCGTCAACAATTAGCGCTAGAAGGAGGGCTATTCCAGCAAAGAGTTTGTTATTCTTGCTTCTTCAACAATGGCAAACACCAGAAATACCACCAGAAATGCTGGACTTAGCCAAAACTAGCCTCAAAGCACTGCGGCTGCACAGAGTAATCCTGTTCAGGATCAACCTACTGTGACCGCACCAGAAAACATCATCCAAAGACAGGATCGAATGGAGGATGCACTGGTGAACCTTCAGCAAATCACCAGTCAAATCAATGATTCTTTGCGACGTCTCGCTGAAGAACAGATGGTCACTCTACCACAGCAGGAACGCCCCAGAGACCGTCCTGCTCGACAACCTGAAAGAAGAATCTAGATCCGAGAAGCAAGAAATCGCGACAAGCCCAGAACCCAGCCGAAGCGTCAAGCTGATCGCACTTCCAAAGAGAAAGGCAAAGTTGCAGACCTGCCACAAGAATCTAGGACTGGGAGTTCAAGCACTGATCGTAATCATGCACAATCTTCCAGGAGAGCAACCGTCAATCGGGATCATCAGAGCAGCGAGCGGAATCGTCAATCGTGGAGTGTGTTCGAAAGAATTAGTAGAGAACCCAGGTAGAATCCTGTAGACCTGCGACAACACTTAGAACAGCGACGTAGTCGTGAGCAATCCACGTCGCATCATCAAAACCAGAGTCGATCTCGTCGCACAATTACAATCGAGTCTGCAAAAGTCGCAGCAGACCCTGCCTAACCAACCCGCGGCTGTACAGCGCAATGACAATCAAAGACCACCCCAGCCACCAATCAATGCTCTTACTCCGAATATTGATGTTTATAATCTGAGGATTGCATTAGAAACAATTACTAACTAGGATAATGAGCTCGTGGATGGGTATCGTCAATCACCATTCAACGAGGAAGTTCGAGCTGCTGTCTTGCCGGTTGGATTTAAACTTCCCACTATAAATACTTTTGATGGGAAAACTGATCCACAGGAACATATGGACCACTTCAGCGACCTGATGGAGCTACATCGAGTTGACGACCTTGCGCGATGCAGATGTTTCGCTGTAACCCTCACGGGAGCAGCGAAGAAGTGATTCCGAGGACTTCAACCCGGATCAATCTCATCTTGGCAACAACTACAAACTACTTTCTTAAGACAGTTTCAGGCTGCCAAGAATTTCGCGGTCCCGTTGATCAGTCTCTCAGCCATTCGACAAGGTCCAGAGGAGACTCTGCGATCTTACCTTAATCGCTTTACATCAGAGTTGGCAAAAGTCAGCAACCCGCCTAAAGGGGGAGTCTTAACTCAACTGATGGCCGGGGTGCGAGCTGAAACCAAACTCTGGGAGGAACTGCTCGAGCGGGAATGCAGAACTCTCGAGGACTTCTACAGGCGGGTTGGTCGTCATCTAAGAGTCGAATCTTCACGTAAGAATCTTCATAAGACAAAGGGAGGAAAAGATTCAACAAAAGATGCGACCACGACCAACGACAATAAGAAGTCGAACAAGAGAAAAAACGAGCAACCGTCTGAGAAGCAGCCCGAATTAAAAAGGCAGGTGGTTCCAAAGGCTCACATAAGGTTCAATAACTACGCTGAGCTGAACGCGCCCATAGATCATATCTATGCGGTTACAAATCAGTACGAACGATATCGTCAACCAGAGCCGATTAAACGGGATAGAGCAAAACGCGATCCCAACAAATTTTGTCGGTACCATAATGATATTGGACATGATACCAACAACTGCTACGCCCTAAAAGACGAGATCGAGAGATTAATTAAAGAAGGGCGACTACGGCAGTACACCCGGCAAAACAATGAAGGGAGAGAAGAAAACCAGCAGCGACCTCCCGAAGTGCAATGCGAAGTGCGAACTATTTTCGGAGGACCGCATGTTGGCAGAGATTCGAGGATGGCACAAGATAGGTACGCAAGAGAAGCTCGACAGCAGCCATTGACTAATGTCATGCATCTTGAGCAGTGACCACAAAAGCTTCAGGGGGTACCCGATATGGACATCACCTTCACAGAGCAGGATGTAAGAGAAGTCTATTACCCGCATAATGACGCTCTAGTCATTAAAATTAACTGTGGAAGCACTCAGCTATGGCGAGTACTGGTCGACAATGGAAGTACTGTGGATATCTTGTACTACGACGCCTTCAAGAAGATGGAGTTGAGTGACAGTGATTTGAAACCCACCGTCACTCCACTCTACGGATTTACTGGATATAGTATAATGCCTAGGGGAAAGATTGAGCTGATGGTTAATGTTGGAACTTATCCAAGAGTTTCGACAATAATGACTCAATTTTTAGTTGTAGATTACTCCTCTGCATTTAATGCTGTATTTGGAAAGACCGACTCTCAGGGAACTTCAAGCTGTCACCTCTATTTATCATCTCGCCATAAAGTTTCCAACACAGCATGGAGTAGGGGAAGTGTGAGGTAACCAATATGACGCACGTATATGTTATAACAATTCACTAAAGCTCGCTTCAAAAGATACACCACCTCCCACAATGATAGTCCAACTACAAGGAGGAGCGTCGATCAAAGCGTCAACCGAAGACCTCGATCCTCGAGAAATCGATGAAGAGGTCAAAACTGGACCCATAGAAGACTTGGAAGATCTGTCAATCGATGAATCTTCGAAGATCCTTAAGATCGGGGTAAAGTTTCGGGAACCCGTGCGAGCTGAAATGATCGCTTTTCTAAAGTCGAATTTGGATATCTTCGTATGGCAACATTCGGATATGGTGGGGATTGATCCGGATGTCGTGTGCCATCGCCTTAACATTGATATAACAAAAAGACTAGTCCGACAAAAAAGAAGGGCGATGGATCCAGAACGCTACGTCGCACTAAAGGAAGAGGTGGACAAGCTGCTCGAAATCGGATTTATCAGGGAATCTTTTTATCCAAACTGGCTCGTAAACCCGGTTTTGGTAAAGAAACCCAATGGGAATGGAGGACTTGTATTGACTTCACTGACCTTAATAAGGCCTGCCCGAAGGACAGTTTTCCACTCCTAAGAATTGATCAGCTTGTGGATGCGACATCAGGGCACGAACTCCTGAGCTTTATGGACGCATACTCTGGGTACAACCAAATCCCCATGTACGAACTGGATGAGGAGGATACTTCGTTCATCACTGATCGAGATTTATACTGCTACAAGAAGATGCCCTTCGGACTAATCAACGCGGGAGCAACTTACCAGCGTCTTGTCAATATGATGTTTTCAAAACAAATTGACAAGATAATGGAAGTGTACGTCGATGATATACTGGTAAAGTCGAAGAAAGCGGAAGACCACATCGAACATCTCGACGAGATGTTCAAAATTCTTCGAAAATAACATATGAAGCTGAATCCCCAGAAATGTGCGTTTGGAGTAGGATCCGGAAAATTTATGGGATTCATGGTCAATCAACGAGGAATTGAAGCTAATCCGCAGAAGATTCAAGCATTAATCGATATGCAGTCACCTCGCAAACCAAAAGACGTGCAGAGCCTAGCAGGGAGAGTGGCCGCACTAAGTCGTTTTGTATCAAAATCGACTGATAAATGTCAATCATTCTTCGAAGTGCTGAAAGGATCGAAGAAATTTGAGTGGAACGAGAAGTGCGAGCAGGCATTCCAAGAATTGAAGAAACACTTGGGTTCTCCTCCACTGTCGAAGCCAAAATCTGGGGAGAAATTATATTTATATCTCGCTGTTTCTAAATATGCTACAAGCGCTGTATTAATTCGAGAAGAAGAAAATATACAGCGACCTGTCTATTATGTATGCAAGAGGCTATTAGATGCCGAGACGAGATACCCAGAGATGGAGAAGTTGGCATTAGCACTAGTCATCGCGTCTAGAAAGCTTCGACCTTACTTTCACGCCCATACAATCGAAGTTTTACAAACTTCCTACTAAAGCAAGTCTTATAAAAACCGGAAACCTCTGGACGACAACTAAAGTGGGCAGTTGAGCTAAGCCAATTCGACATCAATTTTCGACCTCGTGTTACAATCAAAGGTCAGGCTCTTGCAAATTTTATTGTGGAATTTACGTATGACGTCAACCTTCCCGCCGAAATAATTGAAAAGCCCACTTTAGACCTGTCGAAACTGTGGAAACTATACGTCGATGGGTCGTCAAACGAAAATGGAGCTGGTGCGGGCTTGATGTTAATCAGTCCCGAAGGTCATAGTATTCATTGTGCACTTCGATTCAGATTTCCAGCATCAAATAATGAGGCGGAGTATGAAGCATTGATCGCTGGACTCAAGCTCGCACAAGAAATGAAAGTCGAAATGATAGAAGTATACAGTAATTCCGAACTGGTGGTTTGTCAAGTAATTGGCAATTACTAAGCAAGAGGAGGAAGAATGATGGCTTATCTACAAGAGGTACAATGACTGTTCTCAATGTTTACCGCTTATAGCATTCAACTTCTTCCTTGAGCTAAAAATACTCAAGCGGACGCTCTAGCCAAGCTCGCTTCAACGAAAGATGCAGAACTGTTGAAAGTAGTGCCAGTTGAATTCCTTACAAAACCAAGCATTGAAGTGGAGCCTCAAGTGACGATGCCAGTTCATCAGAGACCTACATGGATGGATCCTATAATGAAGTACTTACAAAACGGTGAACTTTCCGAGAATAAAGATGATGCAAAACGACTCCGGATGAAGGCAGTTCGCTATATTATATACGACGACAAACTTTATCGAAGAAGTTTCAGCTCGCCATTGTTACTGTGCGTTGACAATGAACAAGCATACTACATTATGAAGGAAATCCATGAAGAGATATGCGGGAATCATTCTGGGGGGCAGGCACTCGCAAACAAAGCCCTAAGACAAGGATACTTTTGGCCCACTATGAAGCAGGACGCGATGGAGTTCGCTCAGAAATGCGATAAATGCCAGAGATTCGCAACCATTCCTCGAATGCCACCTGTTCCTTTAACTTCGATGACTAGTCCTTGGCCGTTTGCGGTTTGGGGAATAGATATCATTGGAACTCTCCCGTTGGCACGAGGTGGATTGAAGTATGCGGTGGTCGCAGTTGATTACTTTACTAAATAGACAGAAGCAGAAGCTTTAAGTACCATTTCTGCGAAAAAAACGATAGATTTTGTTTACAAGTCTATAATCTATCGTTATGGTATCCAGCACACAATAATTTCTGATAACGGAAAGCAATTCGACTGCGACGAGTTTCGCAACTTCTACGATAACTTAGGTATCAAGAAAAGCTTCTCCGCAGTTGTCCATCCGCAGGCAAATGGTCAAGTTGAAGCTATTAACAAAATTCTTAAACAAAACTTGAAGACAAAGCTAGAAGAACATAAGGGAGCTTGGCCAAAAGTACTTCCTGAAATATTATGGGCTTATCGCACCACCCAACGCACTACTACTGGAGAAAGTCCGTTCTCCTTGGCTTATAGATACGAAGCCATGATCCCAGTTGAAATTGGTGCGAGCTCCTTACGAAAATCCACTTATGAGCATGACCAGAATAACGCTTTGATGAGGATTGAGCTCGATCTTTTAGAAGAAAGGCGCGAACAGTCTCAACTACATGTTGCATCATACCAACAGTGCACTGCTCGATATTACAACTCCAAAGTAAAAAACAGAGAATTCGAGATAGGGGATCTTATTCTTAGACAAGTTCTACCTAACACTAGAGAGCATGGTGCTGGTGTTTTTGGCCCTTCTTGGGAAGGACCATATGTTATTGATGCCGTCATTCGACCTGGGACTTACAAGCTTGCTCGCACTGGAGGAAAAAAGATCGAACATGCATGGAATGCAGAACAGCTTCGTCGATACTATCAATAGATCTTCATGTATGTCTTCATAAAATCTTCAAAAACTGCGACATCCTATTATTTATCGGAATTCATCAATAAAAGTTAGCCACTTTCTTCATATTTCAGTCTATCATCGTATTTTACTTATTCGATCGACTTTTTTAGTTTTATGGCAGTCTTCGAACACCATAAAACTCGGGGGCAGTGGGATTAGATCGTCATCTCCTACTCACTTCCTAAGGAACTATGCAAAATGTTCATTTAGAGGGGTTGGAATTTTAGATCGCCGAAATTCAAAAAATTCAAAATTTTTTAAAAATCTTAGGATTTTCTCCTCGCTTCATGCCATAGCATGTCGTATTACACAATTTCTCTCCTCGAACAAAAAAGCAACTAAGCGAAACGTTCATTGTTCGATGTGATATCTTGCTATAAAACCTATTTTGACATGGAACTTTTGAAAAACAAATATTGAGTTCGCATCACTCACGCTCGTTGTTTTTCTTAAGCGACCTAACCTATCCAAACACTTAACCCGTTTTAAGTTAGTAGGGTTCAAATCGCAATATTATTTGCATTACTATTATTTATGCGATGATAATCTTGTTTTGTTTGCAGGAATAAAGATTCGACGATTTAATCTCAAAATAAAAACTTGGTTAAAATATATTACAAAATATATTAAAGGAACAAGCCCGCATTTATCCTTAATATTACAAAAATTACAAAATATTTATTGGGCAGAAGTACTTGCTCCCATCTCCGCCGCTTTCTCAACAGCTTCCGCCTCCTACCAGCTATTAACGAGCTCGACGACGTCCTCGCCAAGAATAGAAAAGTCGAACTCCGGATGCTCACAGTAGATGTTATAAATGATTGTCGAAGAGGCGATATCGCTGGCTTTTTCTTCAAGTTCCTTGACTTCAGTAGCTCGGAAGTCCTCTACCGCTTTGCGACCTGCTTCTTCGGCTGCCTTCTTTAAAGCATCCGGATGCTCAGAGATCATCTTCTCAAGATTCTTGACTCTTTCTTCGAGCTTTTCTTTCTCGAGCTTTGCCTTCTCCAGATCCTCCTGCAGCTGTTTCTTCTCTGACTCGAAGGAGTTCTTCTCATCCTCGCGAGTTTTCTTCAGATCCTCGAGTGCTTGGGTCATCTCTTCGACTTTTTTACCCTTTTCTATGGACTCGAGGACCGGGTCGTACATTAACACAGTAGCTACAGCAGTCTAAAGAATGTAACATATTAGCATAAGGAAAGCATCGGAGTCGAGAGATTAAGAGACTTACATTTGTAAGCATCTGCATAGCGGCACAGAATGCGACCCTAGGAGATCATTTCTTCATCCTCTCCCACTCCTCATCGGAAGTGAAGCGATCGATGAAGGCTGCACTCTGACCAGCTTTTTCCAGTAGTTGACGAAGACGTGCGAGGGTCTCTTCGTCCTTGTTAGTTTGGCTAGCTCCAGCAGAGGAGGTAGCCGTTTCTTTTGCTGGCTCCGGCTGGCTCGCGAGTCTGGGAGGTTGAGGAGGAGGCGAGCCCATTGGGACATCTTCGAAGGCGACCTTCCTTTTCTTGGAAGAGTCGACCTTCTCCTTCCCTTTTGACAAAGGGGGGGGTGTTGTCTGGCGTCTTGGACCTTGACATCGATCCAAGAGTCGAAAGAGGAGCTCGCAGACCGCTTCTGATTGTCATATCTACACAAACAAGATATCAGTATGCGAGGTATACAATGCCATAAAAAAAGAGAAGGAAAGAGAGTTACCTCCTTGCAGTTGGGGGATTGAAAATGGAGCTTCTGGCGATGGAGGGTCAACGGTTGGAGAAGCAAGTGATTTTCACTTTTTTGTCTTCGAGGACGACGAAGCACCTGTCTCTTTTTGCCTCCTCGCCTTCTTTTTCTTCGAGCTTGAGGGCTTAGATGGGCGGTTAGTGGAATATGGTAAAGCAGCACCCTTGGAGAATAGCCCGCAAGCGATCAGGTTCTTGGTCGTTCCAAGCTTCTTCCAGTCGAATTCTTCGATTGGAAGGTCGTTGATCTTGTAGACCCTTGCGAGCTGTGCCTCGTTAAGTCCTGGCCGCTCTTTGTTATCTTCAATGAAGGATAAATACGATCAAGAAAAGAACGTGTACGGTAAATACAAGTCAAAGTAAAAAATCACTTACCAGGATTCTGGAAGAACCCCTTGTCAGTATAATCGAAGTGGAAAAATAGATTTTTCTATTTTCTCATATTATTGCGAACTCCGTGAATGGTCTTTATTGCTTGATTCGACCATTTGCTCGCATAAAAAAATCCAAAATCTGAAGGGTTCAATTTTACTTGGTAGAACCAAGCAAATTCTTCGGGTGTGGGTGAACCTAAACCTAGTTTATAGTATAGTATGTACAAACTTACCATATATCTATAGGTATTAGGGGTCAGTTGGTAAGGGACGACGCCGTAGTAGTCAACGATGGATTTGATGTACGGATGAAGCGGGAGATGGACGCCGCACATAAGGACTGCTTCTGAAAATGAGGCAATACCGCGAGGAGGGGTGTGTGGTTGATTGAATTCTGTGGGAATGCAGAGTAGTATGTTGATGTTATAGTTACGGATGATCTTCTCGAGCTTGTTCATATTACAGCTCGTCTTCACGTTGGTACAAGACCAATCTCCCTCTACATATTGATACCCTCTCGCATATTCGGGGGCATCCCTAATATGTTGAGACCATTGTTCTGGGGGAAGGTCGCCTATGCGGGGACTACTTTGTCTAGTATTACAGATTTTATAATAGCTACGCAAGTGCACGTGCCGAAATAAGTAATATAGTAGTGAGTGAGTATCGTCTCCACAGGGATTGATTATCAAAATTATTTGTAAAAATCTAAATGTCAAACAAGCTAGTTTAACGAATGAGAAATAAAGATTTGTAATAAAATAGCAACAAATTTAAAGATGCAAGCAGAAAAGTAAATATGAAGCAGAAAATAACGAGATCTAATCAAGTGAATGTGAATCAGTGGTGTGGATAAGCTGGGATTATTGAATCCTCCTTGGTTATAAATCTGGGTTTAGTTGCTGCAGCAACGCCTACGGCAAGAATCACTCCAGTAACCGAAAATTCATTCTGTACATATTAATCTTCCGAATTCAATATGTTTAAAGTTCTTCCAACCAGGTTTAACATATTCCTATGCTAACCCAGTTCTCAAAACAACATTTATAGTATCAATTCTCAATGGGTTTGCATGGTAACAATATATTCCTATACCATTACTAATTCAAAAATCTACTAAGGAGATAATTAAATCACGCATCATTCAAGCTGAATCCAACTAAGATTAACCTTTCCAGAATTAATCCTAATTTGTTTATCCTAAATATTGATGGCCAAACAATAAAAGGGAATAATAATGAAGCTCACTTGAATGAACTAGAGGAAAATTACCATAAACATTTAAATCAACTTTAATCCATCATTACAACCTCAGATTCATCATAATCCCAGCTAAGGGAACTTAGCTCATGGTCTGAAATATAAAAATCAACAACCTAAAATATTCCATTGTTTACAGAAAGTTCAAGAAAAGAAAAAGGAATTAAATACAAAGAAGATTAAAAGAGGTAAAGCAAGTGCTAGCTGGATGATGGTGGTTTAGCTCCTTGCCGCTGCTAGTACTCCTCCTCTTTCTTCGTCCTTTCTTTTCTGTACTATTCCCTCTCTCTCTTTCTTTCCTTTTCCGTATTCTGCTCTTAGCTCAGCCGCCACCCACACTCCTCCTTTTCTTACAGTACTCTTTTCCTTTTATATTAGGGTAAGTGAGGTACCCTAGCACACGTGTCAGCCAAATAGAGGAGTGAGGATCACTTTGCTTCATTTTCCCTTAGCTGGTACTTAATATTAGCTGTCAGCACTAGCCGTACGAAGTAGATGCCAGCTGGAAAATTGAATCTGCTGCTCAGTATTGCTCTAACGTGCTGCTGCAGCAAAGTTGCTTCCAGCTTATACTTAAATTCAGCTTCCCTTCCAAGATGCTGCCATTTAACTTCTGTAAAGCTCAAAACCAGATTTCAGCAATTCTACTAAAAATCAAGGGAAATAAGATAGATATTAACTAGATTAGATCTTAAACATCAGCAATACCAAAAACTAAAATAAAGTGAAGAAAAGAACCTAAACCATACATTTTATTCTTTTAAAGCAACTAACCTAAGACTAAAAACACACAAGATAACTCTATTTTCATAGAGTTATCATCTAGCCCCTGTTATCTCTACTTCAGGTCGCTCTATATAATCGTCGAGATTTATAGAGCTAGTCTTTGAGCTCGTTTCGAAGAATGACGACTCCCCTAAGAACTCATTTCCCTCCCTAAGTTCCTCGCTACTAGATATCTGAAAAATAAAACAGGGAGTATTTAATCCTATGCGAGCATCATTCTACAGGTAAAATCATATATTGATTTATACTAACCTAAAATGTGACCTAGAGATAGGCATATTAATGTTTATTTTTACAGGTACCCTCGTTATGTGCGAGCAGTATATGGTAATTGGGGGCCGCAAACCCTAGAATGTCCGCAAATTGTTCGACTATTTCGACAATCTTCTAAGCGATCTTAGAGTTCGTCTGAAGTGTTCGTGTAGTTCTTCGATAATTCTTCATTCGATCTATCAATTTCTATATGATTTGGTTCTCATTATCAACATTCCAGAACCTAATTCCTATGAATTTGTCTATTAATTCATCAAGATGACAAGTATTCTGGGATGACAAGTATTCTGGGATTTTAATCTCTACAGTTCATGCTTCTATGACCTAAGCTTCAGGTTTTTTTAAAATTATGAATCTGATACTATAGGAATTGCAGAGATCGTGTCGAAAAATGGAAAATGTTCAAAAATTAAATAGGAAAAGACGAGAGAACTGACCTTATTTTTCGAAAAAGAGGATTCTGGATGCTTTGCCGGTTCCTCTGAGATGGAGTTGTTGTAAGAAGTTGAGATGACTTACCGGAGATAGGGAAGAAAGGTTCTGCAACTGGCCGGAGAAGAATGTTTTTCTCAGGTTTCAAAGAAAATGAAAAAAGGAGAAGAAAGGTTGGGCAGATTTCTGGAAAAAATGAGAAAGAAAAAAGAAAAGAAGAGTATTTATATGTTTTAATGATTCGATAGATCACAGCCATAGATCAAGGGGTCTGTTCTTTAAATCTGATGGCCAAGATTCGCGCGGGATTTGAATTCGAAAGTTAAAGCGGATTTAATTTTTGAAATTCGAAACGTCTCAAGCTGAAACGACGGCTAGAACTATCATCATCATCACATCTGTTCCAGAAACAGAGGAGTCGCCTCGAGCTGCGTCAATTTCTTAAGGGAAGACGACACGTGGATGCATCTGTCAGGGAAAGGTACGCGTGGTTCTGAAGTAGTATGATTCGAGACTTGACGACTCTTCAGAAGTTCAAGATGACCTCATGACATCGCATTCTTAAGATCGCATTTATCAGAATAAGAAGCTCCATTTAGCCTGAAGGCTAATGAAGCTGGAGGGCAATTGTTATGCGATCTTAAGATTGGTCAATGCCGAGAAAGTCAACAGTCAGGTGCATCAGGTCGCATAAGTGTTCTCTTAATTAAAATGCGACCTCGTCCGAATACGATAGATGCGACCAGTATGAAAAGGAAACCGGTTCAGGCTTCATCAAATGGGTAATTAACATAGAAAAGGAAACAAGCTTCAGAATGGAGATCGAGTAATCCCTTTGTTTAATTGAAGATGTTACCCGATTCTATGTTTACCTAAAATTGTATTTCTGATTATACACTTACTCGTTTATGTAATTAGGAAACTTTAAACCATCTTTATCTATATAAAGGTGGCTTAGTCTCATTGTAATACGCAACAAATTCTTTACAAAAACACTTTATTACGTTCTGTAACTCTCTGCTCTCACCTTGAGACTTAAAGAAATTCTTGTAATTCTCCAGAAAATAGTGAAGAACAGTGGACGTAGGCCTATCTTTTTCGGGGCTGAACCACTATAAAATCGCTGTCTTTTTGTCTGCTTTGATCTATTATCTTTTTTCACACACGAGCCACATCTTGCAATCTCTTAAAGTTCATTGTTGACAAAACCTCCGTCAATACTAGAGATACATAATGAATTCGTGAAAGAAATAAAGGATTCATATTCTAATATGCTAAAGAAAAATCGTATTCTAGGAAATAAGCAAAACTAACATTAAAATAAAAACAAACATAAATAAATAACCACTAACAGCGAATACAAATAACAAAGTTCTTTAAACAAAAGGGTTGATTAAAAAAAAAAAATCTCTAAAATTTGGCTTTTTTGAAATTTAAACTTTAAGTTTTGATTTATGCAAAAAAAATGTCCATGTGTTTTGAAATTCAAAAAATTTGTACCGTTCGTTATTATTTTATCCATTTTATTTTATGTTGGCAAAGATAAATAAATAATTGTTAACTGCGGATACAAATAGAAAAGCCCCGTTTGTTTCAACCATTCCATTCCATTAGAATGGAAAATCCATTTGAATGTGTGTTTTTTTTCACCAATTCAGTTTTTCTATTCAAATGATTTTTTAGAATGTGTGTTTGTTTCAACAATTCAGTTTTTCCATTCAAATGGTCCATCCGAATAATTAACCATTGGAATAGTTTTTTTGTGTCTTGAATGAGAATAGAGGGAGGGAGGTGTTTTTGAATAGTCCATTCTAATGCTCCCATTCTAATTACAATACATTCCACTATTTTTTCCATTCAAATGTCTCTCATTCCAATTATAACACATTCCACAATTTCCATTCAAATACACACATTCAAATAGGCGAACCAAACGGGGCCAAAGTTCTTTAAACAAAAGGGTTAATTGTAAAAAAGGAAAAATCTCTAAAATTTGGGATTTTTTGGAATTTAAACTTTAAGTTTTGATTCATGCAAAAAAAAAGAAAAAAAGAAAAAAGGCCTCTATATGTTTAAATTCAAAAATTTTGGACCATTCGTCATCATTTTGCCCATTCTATGTTAGTCTAACTGATATTTTTGATAGATGTTTTAATTTCTTGAAAAACAAGAATAATATACTTTATTTAAGTCTGGATTTGTAATATAGATAGTGTGTACAAATTTTTTAAATTTTATTTATTGAGCACCAATTCAGTGGGTATTTTTTTTTTTACCTATGCATAGGTATCAATTTGGCCAATGAAAATTTTTCATGCACATTTTTTTTATTCTAAAGTAGGAGAGAAAAATAGCATTAATGATGCACGTCTTTTCATACACCTCATTATAGCCGTTGGATCATCACCATTAGATGATGATCCAACGACTAAAAAAAAAAATACGTACACATAGGTTAAAAAAAAAAATACCTACTGGATTTGTAACCTTATTTATTTATTTATTTAGTTTAGATAAATCAAAATTCAGGACTCAGGGGATTTTATTTTTTATTATTCTTTTAGTTAATTACAAAATCTATACTTATCTATACTACTATAATAAGCGCCGATGAGGTTTTGTGTTTTATTACTTGCTTCAACCGTCTTTGAATCTTGACCGTTTATTGGTGATTTGATCAAAGGGGTAAGAGTAATCCACCTAATACCTACTACTGTTTGCTTTCCTACTTTTCTTTGTCCCTTGTGTTCACATTTGTCCTTCTCTCCTTGACATGTATACGATTACCGTCATCGCTCCTCTCTTTCACAGCTCACCTGTAACCGCAACAAATGTCTCCCTTCATACATGAGTGTTCTTCACATTTTCAGTCTTTTTTTCCTTGTAGCCACACCCTCATTCTATTTCTCTCTATTTTTATTGCCGGAAGCAATAATCGAGATCTCTCTTTTCTTAGGGATTCTTTGTTCTCAAGCTTCAAAACCCTATTGAGGTAATAATTTTTTTTCCCCCTCTTCTTTGTAAAATTTTTTGCTTGATTGGATTTATTTATTTATTTTTTTATCTGTATCTTTAAACAATGAAACTTGTTTGGCGGTTTTGAGAGAGGTCAATTGTTGATCATTAATCATATCTATTTGAGATAATCAAACGAGGCTTAAACTTAGGTAAAGTAACTTGGGCAATCTACGGGTCGATAGATAAAGCCTTTTGTTGGAGGAAGCTACCACTTCTTTCAACGATTGATAAGCATCCTTCTAATGCAAAGGATCTGGTAGTTTGCTCGTGAATTAATAAATTTATAAAACACTACTTTCTGTGCTCTTGTAGTTAATTTTGGTTAGATGTATTTTTGCCTTTTCTCTTATTTGGATTTATTTTTAGTGCATGTTTCAAGATGTTAAGATGTTTTTAGATTATAAGATGATTCTATTGTTTGTTCCCTTTATTTTTAGAATTTTTGGTTTTTTTTTTTTTTTTTATTTGCAAACTTATTTATTGTCCTACATTGTTTATATGTTGTATAACTACAATAAAGATCAGAGTAGAGTGAAAAACTACAATAAATATCAGATTGGAGTCATGCTGGCGTCTGTGTGCTAAGATTAGGCATGTTGTGCTCCTTGTGAAACCTTGGTGTTTATATATGTATATAGATAGATACTTAGGTATACATAACTGTTTTTATTGTAACTTATAAGCAATAATTTAGATTTTATGTGATGAAATTGATTTTGTTGAGTTAACAGCTAAATTCATAGGATGATTGCAGAGTACGATGGTCTTCCAGAATTATGAATCAATGTCAACTCAAACTTCTAAGCATATACATGATAATAAATTAGTTTAAATTTCAATCAATTTATATGAATTCATCTATATATTTTACTCCATGTCCTTTATTAATTTCACCCTTCAATTAGAGTTTCCATCATTTGGGAATTTGCTACTTTTACTCGTTAAAATTCTTCATTGACGTATTAAAATGCATCATTTCACTAGAATTAATTAACATGGCGTCTTTTCTGAATTAGACAAGGAGCATGTTGGCACATCGCAGAAACTATCAACAAGGCTATGTTATTATTTCCCATTGGAATATTGGTCTTTTTTTCACCTCCTATTACACTTATCTACTTCTCCAAGTGATATCATAAATAAACTCTAGCAGACTACCTCTGCTTTAGTTTTTCGATTCCACGTGTGGGTCCTCACTTTTTTTGGCATATAACAGATTGAATTTGTTCCAGAGTTTTGTAACAAGATATGATTTGGTACTCAAAAGAACCAACTTTCTGATTTATTCTATTGTTCTTGAATAATTGTCATATATTTTCCTAAATAATCTTTCAACCATGTCTTATTTGCATGATGAGAAATATTTACAACTTGGATTTTTTTTCACTATTTTAATCATTTTTATTTTGTATGAATCAATTGGTTATTAACTTCACTAAGGTTCAAATTTATTTCCTATATTGTTTTGGGTGCTCAAAGTTTTCAATATATGAACGAAAGCAATTTACTAGCTAGCCAAGTAATGAGTAGTTCTAACATGATTTACAATTGTGTAATAGAGAATGAAGAAAAATTAGTAATTTTAAGCGAATGATTTCGGATAGAAGGGAAACTTGTAAACTACATTATTTAGTTGATTCAAATGCTTGGGTTACAAATAAAGTCCGGACTCTTATTCCTTTTATTATTCTTTGATTTGTTAATTAATTTTTAGCTACAGGTGATTAGTTTTTAAGAATATTGTGTATGTATTTGAAATGTAAATATTCTGGGGTTCTTCTATTTGGCGAAAATTGTTAATGTTGAAGAAAATTTGAACTTAGCCATTTTGTGTGTTATGTACATATATCAGTTCTTGTATTGGAGAGATCTTATAACAGTTCTTTTTTTTTTTATTTTTTTTATTTTTTATTTTTTATTTTAAGGTAGACATGTTACTTTGTTTCTGTTATTGGCTAAATGTGTCTAGACTTTTGATATATTGCTTACAAGTCGTATGAATAGTGGGTATTGAAAGGTAACCACTTAAAACCAAGCTCATCGTCCTTTTTCTGTTTTGTGCAATGCTTTTCCAATTTAAGGATTTATTGTTATTTTTTTTCACACTTATTAAGAATGAGTATTGGGCGTTCTTATATGTTTTGAATTCCTAGATATTAGTGTTTTCTTTTAATGTTAAAATTGGATTAATAATATTTCTGTTTGCTTAATATAATGAAAAGCTTTGGCTGCCTTGATTGAAAAAAATCTCTTATTTGCCTACTTTGATTAAGAAGATCCATTTCATCATTGGTTGCTGCACATGTGGACTCAATTAAAATACCAAGTAGTTTAGTGGATACTTTCAAGAAATAGTTAATAGTAAAAGAGAAACTGAGGTAACACATTAAACACGTGCCAAGGGCACGTGCTCATACTAGTACTTATATTAGAAGTGCGGATGAGCTTTTTTTTTTTTTTCTTACTCACTTCAACCGTATTTTGATCCTAACCGTTCATTAATGTTCTGATCTAAAAGCTCACAATTATCCACCTCACAGCTACTTCTTTGCACATTATTGACACGATTTCCTCCTTTTACTTCAACGCGTTGCCTCAAATCCCTCTCCGCTGGCCGAACAAAAAGCCCTCCCCACTCTCTTTCGCTCTCTTGAAGCGGCGCCAGACCCTCATCTCTCTCTCCCATGGTTTGTTCCGGATCTCCAAAATTATTATGCTTAGTTCCTAGCTTGAATCTAGAGTTAAGTGATTGACTTTGCCTCCACTCTACTGGTATTGCTTTGTTATATTCCTCTCTTTCTTCATCAATTTCCTTTTTTTTTTTTTTTTTCTTTCTTTCTGTGATTGAGTCAATGAGCTTGAGATTGATCGATGCATAATTCCATGTGTGACTTACGATTTGATGGAGTTCATTACCTGTATCGTTTTGAAGAAAAGAACATGTCATTACCTCCTCTCCTTCTTCATTACTTCCTCTGTTTTTTGGAGCTCAAACGGTAGAGAGTAGATGATTAATTTCTACTTTTCTAAGACCACTTTTGATCCCTTTTTTTTCCGTCCATATATACTATCTGATCAGTTCTACTCATTTCTTCCTTGTTCTAAAATATTTTGCTTGTTTATTATTATTGTTAATTTTTTAATCTCGCTTTCTCCTTTTTTTTTCCCTGTTGCTTTCATCCTTTTTTGTTCCTCGGCGGGAGGGGGGTCCATTTCTTGCAGGCTTTGGTCCATAACTAGGAGAGGTAATCCTAAACCCACTATGAGATGAAGCTTGGATTAAATTTTATTTTTATTTTTTTCCAATTAGTTGCCAAATGATATATATATATATATAAAATCTTCTATGTTCTTGAGTGCTCTTGGTATTTTTGGTTTTTATTGCTAAGCTCAAAATTAGTCTTCTTTCTCTGTAAAATTATTCAAGTAATTCCCTTTAGTATGATTGTTATTTACGTTTAATGTTTCATAAGCTTGAGTATGTAAAGTGGATGGAGGTTTAGTGCCCCTAAACAGTTTGATAGAATTCTAGAATAAGCTTTTATTAGCTTAAAATGGCTTTTTAATGGAAATTATTCATATTATATGCCTACAAGTTAAGCACACACTATATATTGGGAGATTTTTTTTTGTGTTGTCTTTTCATTTTTTCGGTCTTAAAAGATCATTTGTTATTTTGCTTTGATGTACCTGATCTACTAATAATGATTCTAAAGAATCTGAGATCATTTTTTTTTTTTTTTTAATTTCTGGATGTTAATGTAGTCTCTACAATATCAGAGAATGCAGTTTTGCATTTTAAGTGGAATTCAACTGATCTTGGAAATGATATAGCCTTAGTGATTTAGGCTTAAGAGTATAAATGCTTGGGTAATTCAGTTGGTCCAACCACTATGGATGAAGTACTTGCAATTCTTCTGCTACCTATTGGTTGAGTTTTTTATTATTTATTTATTTATTATTTTTTCTAAAGTTCAGTAATTCAATGTTTGATGAGATTTTGTCTTGTGATGCTTTTCGGGAATATGAATGCCTGCATCAAAATAGGTAACTATATGCATTATACTCACAGACATGGTTGTGGTTATTAGAGAGGAAAAAGATTTGCTTGATATTTCTACCGAACAACTGTGTATCATAATTTGGTGTACTGGCCTTTGAAAATGGCAATAACTTGTAGATTTGTTTTCTCTTTTGATATATCTTATGGTCAGTAGTTCTTATATCCAAAGGCCAAAGCTTTACCTTTTGTGTTTTTTGGTTTGCTAACTTGATCTACATTTTTTTAATGTTTTATTTGTTTTTGCTTTTTGCTATCGAGTCAATGAGATTGGGATTGATAGATGCATAATTTCCTATGTGATTTACAATTTAGTGGTGGTTACGTGAGTCATTTTGAGAAAAAGGACCATTACCTTCTCTCTTCTTTATTACTCCTCTGTTTTATGATTCGTACTTGCTTGGGTGGGAATAAGGGAGATACCAAAAATTAGAGATCAAATGGCAGAGAGAAGATGATTAATTTCTATTATTCTAAGTCCAATTTTACTTTTTCTTTTGTTTTTTTTTCCCTTGCAATGCATACTATCTGATCTTCTATATTTCTTTCTTCCTTGTTCTAAAATATGACCTCTTAAGAGCTTATATCGATTTTCTATTTCCTCTAATGAATGGATTTGTTTACATGTTTAACTTAAGTTTGAGTTGTGATTACTGTACAGTTTAATTATGACTTTTGTTTTCGACACTATCACTTCTCCGACAAATTTTTTTGGACTTTTTTAACACCTAAGTAAAATAAACAGGTGATCTGTTATATATGGTGTCTAGGAGTATGCATATTCGTCTATAATGTTTTCAATTTAGGAAAGATGGAATTCAAGAGTAAGAACTTCCTTAAAGGAAAAAGTTGTGTGTTGACTTCATAGAAAATGTGGCTAGGAATGCTATAGTGCTCTTCATCATGTGATTTTTTCTCGAAAGGGCCGTTCTGGAGTAATCCCTTCAAGAGTGCCCTTGCAAGTGAGATGAACATTTATATGATTCTTGGTGGGCCTGCTATTTTTGAGATATTGCTAAGTTCTACTATGGTATTACTATAACACTTAATGCCTATATTATGGTTGTAGCTTGATTAATATGTATCGTCAAAATCTGTAAAATTCTTGAGAAAGGCACTTATATAGAACATCGAAGCACCTAACTCTAGCAACTTCAAGAGCTGGAACTCCATTGACCTCCTTTTTGCATGCTTTTATGAGATGTAATAGATCGTTGTTCAAGTATATGATCATGAATTTGTTTCTATTTTATGCTCCTTTTTCTTCTACCAAAGGTGAATCTAATCTTTTGTAATATCATTTACAAATGGTAAAATTTTGCTAGAATGAACAAAGCAGAGGAATTGATGAATAATTGTGAGCTATAATATGAGTTTTACCTCTAAATATCTGGTTTGTAGTTTGTGTTTAATGTAAATTGAGATTTCTTGTTCCTTCTTATACTAGAAGATAATCAATTTTTATAATTACTGATAAAAAATGGACAAGACATTTTAGAATTATGTTAAAAGGACTTTTGTGGATGGCTTGCAGCATGGCTAACTATTGAAGATTTAATTTGTGATTCCGTATAATCCACAGAACCACATACCAAACTTTTGTTGGAACAAAAACCAATTCAGGCTTTCACATCCAAATAAAGATTTAGAAGGTTTAGAATTTTGCTTCAATTCTCGTCATTTTGTTTATGTTGACATTTTAACTTTAGAAGGAATTTGATGTAGGAGAAACACTGACGCGTGCCTTGGGCACGTTCTCAAACTAGTCAAGTATATAAAACAAACCGTTGTTTACATTCTGGGCAGAGAGGAAGAAGAAATTAGTTGTTGCCGTTGAGATTTCATTTGAAAGATAAAAGAAAACCGTTCAATATTGCTGTTCCTGTTTGGGATCTTTTAATCTCAAATTCGAAAAACCATGCATACCAACAGTGTTGACTTGGGAAAGTCAAACGGCCCGGAGCGGTGAGCGGCGGTGGCGGTCGGCGCAAAGAAAGAGAGATAGAGGAAACCGCCCGCAGTTTCATGGTTTACACAATTTTTTTTCTTTTTTTTTTAAGCCCTGACCCGAGGATTTATATTAGGGCGGTCTGGTAATAATAAGAACTTTCTCAGGTTGATTCGTCAAATTGCAAATTTTCTGGGCAACCAAACGGGAAAGAAGCGAAGCTTGGCATCGTTAATCTGCTTCGCATTAAGCTAGATCGCATAACATGAACGAACAAGACTCGTCCTACGAACTAAAAGCTCTCCATCTATTAAATGAACTGGAACGTATTCTAGAATCCGATCCTCTCATGTAAGCAGTAGATAGATACACGTAAATATATAAATGCATTTTGGTTTTATATATCATCTCTGTGTATATATATGCTTGTAGATATATTTGTTAGATACTTGGCAGTTATGTATGTGATAAAAAAGATTGTGTTTTTAGGAAATAAAGGAGTGCAGGGTGGAGGAGTTACGAGGCAAGTACAGAAATGCACACTAATTGTTCGTTAAAATGCCCAAAAGAGCTCCCGTTATGATATTGTCGTTTTAGCTTATTGATTTTTTGTTCTTTTTGGGCATGGGTCTGTACGTATACTATAAATATATATATAT
>JXTC01000431.1:75490-110009 GCA_002914845.1 Trema orientale
ATTAATGGGTTTCCTGAAGTTGAAATGATTATCACTGTTATTTTCTCAGCTAATTCCTCAGTTGCATGGGATTGAATTCCAAGAGAAGCTAGGAGTACAAAACTTGAAGTCCTTTCTCAATGAGGCATGCCCAGAAAAGTCCTTCCTCTGGAATCATTTAATGGGTTACGAAGAGGCATCTAATCATCGTGAAGAGGAGAATTAGATAATCATAATCAGAAATGGAGCCAGGATTTCTCATTAGGAATCGGGCCGTAATTATAATTCAAAAAATAATTAAAAATAATAATAATAATTCTTGAAAGTATTTTACAATGAGTTCATTATCAGTATCAGTAAATATGTCTTTTTCAATGTAAACAAGTAAATTATCATTTATCTATTGATTACACATTCTATTACTTAGCTGATTCTCCAAAAAATTCATAAAATAGAATACTCGCTCCATATTAGCAATAGCAATTGGTAAAATTAATGCTAATGTCATAGGTCGATAAACGAGAGGCTAAACATTGTGTCTTATTGTCTCAATTATTTTCTGTGCAAGATCGCCGATACTTTTCTGTCCATTAAATTTCTCATTGGAACGCATATTAATTATATATGTTCCAAGTTGATCATCGAGTTTCATGAATTCTATAATAGAAAAGTTTTTTGGATAATACTTAGCAAAGTGAACTGATATTTTCTTGTCAAAAGCTGAAAATATATCATATGGAGACAATTTATGTCATACAAAAAAGCAAATCTAAAAAGTATATGTTTTCTTTATTGAACTTATTTAAAATAAATTGAAATGAAATAACGAGTTGAAATGGGTTTGGATTCTTTTTTAATTATCCAACGTAATAAACTTTTAATTGTGGGCTTAATTGTGTATTTATGAGGTTTTATTGTATTTTAAAAAATTTTTACAGGACTTAATTATTTTTTTCAAATTTTTTTAAGAGATAATAAAAATTTTAACAAATTTAATGAATATATAAAAAAATAAATAAAAAGCCTCTCTGCTAGTGAGTTGGCTCCGCCGTGATCATAATGTAAATGATATAATGTAAATGACATGTTATACCACGTAATAATCCTGTTGCCACGAGGCATGTTTATTTTGGTTGAAAAATAATAATTATTATCCCACAATATTTTTTTTAATTAATGCACATTTACATGTATATTCAAAACAATGTCTAGATTTTTAACAAACCTATAATTCTAGGATTATGATCCATGTTTGTAGCGATCCCATTTTAGTTTCATTTCAACATTTCCTTATTCATAGATTGATTATTACATCCTTCAAAATTGTACACGTGAGATTCAGCGAGTAATTTATTTCCAATATTTGAAGATTTTGTGACAGACTAAGCACCATTTTTTGTTTGTGGACATCAATTATTTTTGACAGTTCTATGCTGGTCTTCAGCTTTAAAAAATTCGTATAAGTCGGTCACTTAATTCCCTAGATTTTTTTGGTAGTACGAGGAGACACTTGTATAAACATGTATATATACTTTGGAAATCTTATACTTGGATTTATCTACCAAGAAATTGGTCACCACAAACGTATCCGAACCATTGTTCAACCTTTTTGGATTGACCCGTTTCGGGCCGGGTCCAAGCCCAAATATTGCAAGGCGTGATGATTTGATCCTTATCCTTGAGAAAGACAATAATTGCAAATAGAATCGGTGTCCGAGTCTATATGTAACCCCTTATACAGAGTGGTAAAGGATCCTCACCCGCCGAATTCCGACTTGGTCACTTCCACAACTTGAAAAAGGTACTCTTTCTTCTCACTTTTAGATTTTTCACCAGAAATGGTGGTCTCTGAGCTCTGAAGCTCCAAAAAAAACTGAGAAAAAAGAATATATATATCTGCCAATGACAATAATATCTACTGAGTTCTTGCCTCAGAGCCTACCCATTACCGTACACCCAAAACCCACCTCACAAAAATTACACCATAGCACTGTTGTGAGCTGTAGAGTCCCTAGCTTCAGTGAGAGTAAAAATTTCAGCAGAAGACCATTCAATTCCAGGGTTTCTGTCGACACAAGGGCACCCCATTTGCACCGTAATGATTATAGAGAAAACCATTTGTTGAAAGCCCTCAATAGGTCCTGTAAAGCAGGGAAGTACAATGAGGCCCTTTACTTTCTCCAGTTAATGATTAGCAAGGGTTTCAAGCCTGATGTTATCCTTTGTACAAAGGTGATGAAAGGGTTCTTTTATTCTAGGGATGTCCAGAAGGCCATCCGGGTTATGGAGATTTTGGAGAAACATGGGGAGCCTGATTTGTTTTCGTACAATGCCATGATTAGCGGGTTTTGTAAGGCGAATCGGATTGAGTTGGCCAACAAGGTGCTCGACCGGATGCGGGCTCAGGGCTTTTCGCCTGATACTATTACTTACAACATAATGATTGGGAGTTTGTGTAGTAGGGGAAGGCTGGAGTCGGCTTTTAAGGTTTTGGATGAGTTGTTGAAAGATAAATGTGAGCCCTCTGTGATTACGTACACTATATTGATAGAGGCAACGATTAGCGAAGGCGGAATCGATAAGTCCATGGAGCTTTTGGATGAGATGTTGTCCAGAGGGCTTCTTCCTGACATGTTCACTTACAATGCTATAATCAGGGGAATGTGCAGAGAAGGGATGGTGGATCGAGCTTTCGAGTTTGTTGGGAGCTTAGATGCCAAGGGGTGTAGTCCTGACGTGATCTCGTATAACATCTTGTTAAGGGCACTGTTGAATCAAGGGAAATGGAATGAAGGAGAGAAGCTATTGAGTGATATGGTTTCAAGAGGCTGTGAGCCAAACGTTGTTACTTACAGCATTTTGATCAGCACACTTTGTCGGGATGGGAAGGTTGAAGACGCTGTGAATGTGCTCAAGGCTATGAAGGAAAAGGGGATAACCCCAGATGCTTATAGTTATGATCCATTGATATCTGCATTCTGCAAAGAAGGGAGAATAGATTTGGCAGTAGAATTCATGGATTACATGATCTCTGATGGGAGCTTGCCCGATATCGTGAACTACAACACGATCTTGTCGGCGTTGTGTAAGAATGGAGACTCCGAGCATGCTTTGAAAATCTTTGACAAGCTCGGGGAAGTGGGGTGTCCTCCAAATGTGAGTTCCTACAACACAATGTTCAGTGCATTGTGGAATTGTGGTGACAGAGCAAAGGCTTTGGAGATGATATCAGAGATGGTTGGCAAAGGAATTGATCCTGATGAAATCACTTATAACTCGCTTATATCTTGTTTATGCAGAGATGGGATGGTAAATGAGGGTATTGGTTTGTTGTTAGACATGGAAATTGGTGGGTTCCGGCCCTCAGTTATCAGTTATAACATTGTTCTTCTTGGATTGTGCAAAGCACGTAGGATCGATGATGCCATCGAGTTATTCACAGCAATGGTCGAAAAGGGATGCCAGCCAAATGAAACTACTTATACTCTCTTAGTTGAAGGAATTGGATTTGGAGGATGGCGAGCTGAAGCTATGGGACTCGCCAACCACCTTCACGGACTAGAAGCAATTTCAGATCATTCCTTAAAACGTTTGAACAAGACCTTTCCCATGCTTGATGTTTACAAAGAGCTTACTTTGTCAGAAATTAATAATTGATTTATATTAAGTAATATTTTATGAGCCATTTCAACGGTTTCTTTTTTCTTCGTTGTGACCTTTATGGGTTATTATTACTTTGTTCATACTTCCAGTGTTCCAAGACGGCTGCCAGAACTTTCATCTGAAACAAGAAACAAGCACACAACATAGATAAATAAAGGAGAAAAGAAAAACTATGTAAATAAAGGGGAAAGAAAAACTATGAACTTTCATCTGAAACAAGAAAAAAGCACACAACATAGATAAACTATGTAAATAAAAAGGGAAAGAAAAACTATGTAATAGACCCATTCAGTCTGTTATTTGCAGATTAAAGTTTTCACTACTAAAATGTTTAATTTGGCACTACTTCATAGAACTCCATTTTTTGACGCATTCAAATTTCAAGGTGCAGGGAAAAGCAGAGTAGTTTTCCATAATCACGAACCGGAGTAAAAACCCAATATATTCTTTATCCAACTTTTGGAATTTCATGTTAGGAAATATAGGAAATAATAAGCAAAAAATCCAAAATACTACTATCGACAAATTTTAGAAACACGGGGACCAAGATATGCTCAACTATTAAGCCTCAAAAGAGACGTTCAATTATCTAACAGAAAAAAAAAAAAAAAAAAAAAAAAAAGAACCAGTTCCAAAATTGCTCTCTAAAACAACTTCAAAGAAACTACTGTGGGCTACATGGCCAGAAGAAGACTGTATTATAAAGTCAAAACTTCGCATAAAACTTCGCATAAAAACTCAGTTTATTTCAACATGATTGATCTCCTTTCTCAGAACCTTCAAACTGGTCAATTTTTGGTGCAGCTCTTCAGCCTCTTTTGACATACCAGCAGCAGCTATAGCTTTAATTATAGTCGAGTAAACTGACTCATCCGGCCTGCATCGCCTTGATATCATCATTTCCAAAATTTGTATTGCAATATATACCTTGTTATTTTTGCATAACCCATGGATCACTGTTCTGTAAGAACTAGTTCTCACCTTGTGGCCTCTCATATGCATCTCCTTCAGTATCACTGCAGCTTCCTCAACTAAATCAGCCCTGCAGAACCCAAAAATTAAAGACTGATTGGTAATCTCATCAGGAACAATACCATTTTCCATCATATGACGATACAATCCCATGGCTTTCTCCATATAACTCAGTTTCGCTAATCCATCAATCACAATATTGTAAGTGATCAAAACAGGAGCACAGCTTGTACCACTTAAAAAATCAAGCAGTTGGAGAGCCTCATCCATCATTCCCTCTTTACAAAGAGGGCCTAGGAGTGTATTATAAGTTACAATGTCTGGGGAACAATTCTGTGAGACCATTTGAGCAAAGAAGTTAATGGCACGATCCAAAAGCCCAAATTTACACAAACCATTGATCAAGATGTTGTAAGTAACAACTGTAGGGGGATGTGAAGTCTCATTCATAATGTTGAGGATCTCGTCCACTCCGTCCCAGCAGCCATGGCCACAGAGAGAATGGAGAAGGGTATTGTATGTTACAGCGGTGAGCTCGATTCCGTGAGATAGAAGATTATGCATAACTAAAGCTGTATCCTCAAACTTTCCCTGTTTACAAGTGAAATTGATAAGTGAGTTGTAGGTAACTATATCAGGATAACAGCCCTCAACTGCCATCTCTTCCAGTACTTCAATAGCTCTAACAGTTCCAAGGTGCTTGCAGACTAGCTCAATTAGAACTGTGTAGGTAACTAGATAAGGAGGACACCCCTTTCGCAGTTGGTCCTTCCAAAATCCTACAGCCTGATTAAAATTCCCATTATCAAACAGGAACCGTATTATGGTATTATAAGTGATGACATCCGGAGGGCAACCACTCAAGCTCATTTCTTCCAAGAGATCAATAGCAGATTTTAACCTTCCTCTCTTACAGAGAGCACTGATCATCATGTTGTATGTGATGATATCTAGGATCCCACCAGACATGACTGTGATTTTCAGGACCTTGGCAGCATCATCTGTTTTATCAATTTTGATAAGGCCCCGGATTAAGTTTGTGCAACACTGCAAGTGCGGAATTTGGTTTCGACGGACCATAACATCAATCAACCTTGATGCTTCCATTAACTTCCCACGACTGCAGAAATACTGAAGAATATCATTGTTGGTTCGCTCATCGTTTCGGACATAGCGCCCTTCTAAATTCAATGTTGAAGGTTTGTCAGGCCTCTTTATATGCAGTTTCTGTCCAAATTTTCTCTCAACATCCACCTCATAAGCATCAGAGGTCCATTCAATTTCATCTTGGTCAACTACATCTAAACTACTAACACCGACACTTCTCTGCAGACCTACACACGGTGAGAAATGAACCTTTCTTTTGGTACCAAATTCTACTATCCACAGTAAACGAGATTGAGTATTCCGATTACACTTAATCAAGCAATTTATCTGAGAGGCAGATGCTTTAATATTTGAGCTATGGCCAGTGCCACAACTGGGACCATCTTTTTTGGAAAAACGATGCAAACTATGACCACCAACCATACAACTCTGTTGGGTTTGGGTAAGTGCATACCCCATTTCTCCTCCAACTTAAGGTAAACGAACACCAAAAGCAGAAGAAAGAGCTTTAGGACATAATACACTAATACCACGGAAATGGCATGGCCTTAAGATGAACCATTCAGTCACAATTCTTCTCTGCTTGCTACAAATTTCAAAAGCAATGACATCAATATCAGGACCCGCTAACAAAACGTTTCAATTTTTCACCATTCAAACTCCATAAAAAATAAAAAATAGAAACCCACTTACAAAAAATGACGACTTACAAACATATTAACACACAAACTGAATTCATAAATCACAATACATCTAGTATGAATAAGTTCATTTTCCAGAATAAACTAAAACTCGAATACTAGTAATTAGACAAGACAGGAAGCAATACCATTACAAGCATGAAATTATTCATAACATCATCCATATATGCAGTTGAAAATGCTCACTGGCCACCTGGGTAGCTACTCTGAAATGGGTTGTCCATAGTTTTATATAACAACTTTAAGGAAACTTACATGAATTCAGACATCTAATTTTCGCACAGAAACCCACAATCATAATTATTCAAACCAAATAGAAAAAAGAACAAAAAAAAAAATACAAAACCTCATTCGAATTGCGAGATTCATATCCATAATGTGTATACATAATACATATATATATATTATGTAATAATATGAATTTTGCAAGTAGTACCAAGCGATTAGTGTCCAATGCTCGAAAAGAGTTTCAACAAAAACTAGGATTCGCTTTGAGGGCCAGCCAAAGGTGAAACCTCCGACTCCGAGAGCTGTAACAAGTCGGTCCCTGAAGCGGCTGATAAGAGTTGAGAGGGGACGTTAATAACTAGGTTTATATGTATTTTATTTTATTAGCCTTCAAAAAAAGACAAAAAGAAAAAAAGCTCCCCAATATTTTGTCAAAATACCACTTTCCGCGCTGTGTTTTTAAAAATCAGCTCAAAATTATACCCCGTGATAAGGATTAAATGCTTTGGCATTGTCTGACTTCACTCTTTCTAACTTAAATCCTTGAACTCTAATTTATATTATTCGTAGTCCCTCAACTATTCACTTGTGTTATTAAATAGTGATAGCTGTAAAAAAAAAAAAATTTGAATTATGATGTTTCTGTAATTTTAATTATGTTTTTTGCTTTATATAAAATTATACATCTATATTTTAAATTTTTGTAAATTTATAGTGTCTATGTATAAATTGAGTAATTTATGTTAACTGTTTTAAAGTTATTTTTAATATCTTTTTGTGTTTGTCAGTAGAAATAATATATCCTTAATTTAAATTGAGTGTTTAGTGAGAAATTTGTTAGTTAATTTATACGCAGAATGTGTAGATTTACAGAGATTTAAAATATGGACATAGAATTTTACACACAAAAAAAAATTAAAATCGCAAATCATACTTTAGGATGTATCTTTTTTGCAATTAACCCTTAGTGATTTTACATTTTTTACCCATCACATGCGGGGCACATGATGTTTTCCGTTAGCAATCTAACGGAAGTTAAGTTTTGGACGTCTAGTAACAAATAGTTCAAAGACTATAAATAGTATATACTAAAGTGATAGATAGAGTGAAATTTAGGGATTACCAAAATATTTAACACATACGATAAGTTTCCATTCAATTTTATTATTATCTAAAAATGATTAAATGACTAAAGTGTATGCGTTCCAATAGTCAAATTTTCCATTAAATCTAAGACCAAATAACCGAAATATATTAAATTAAATCTTAAAAAAATTAAGTATGTAGTTTTTTAGAAAGAAATTGATTTTTAGTTTGTAGAAGTACGAAGTAGTTAGATTATTTGACTAATTTTGTCGATACTAGTATAATTTCACAATATATTTCGGATCAAATTAGACTTAATAGATGATTTTGAACCAGTTTGACGAATTGAGATATATATATGTTGTATTTTAAAAATATAAGGTGGAAACTGATATTTTACTAAAATACACCATGGATTAATTTTTTAGTATTTTCTATATTATTTAGAAGGAAAAAAAAAAAGAAAAGAAAAAGAGTTCTAACAGAATGTAAAAAAAAAAAAAAAAGAAAGAAAATTACAAGCAATACGAGGGTAGTTTGGCAAATATAAAAATTGATGGCAAGGGAGGCACGAGCAATCGAAAGGGTCACCTAAGTCTCACCTTCTAAACTTGTTGTATTCCCACTCTTCTGAGAGTCGTGAACCGTAAAGAGTATCATTCTATTCAATCGCTTTGTAGTGATCAAAAATTAAGGCAAAGGTATTAGACTACATGTATTACTTTGGCTCATTTTTTCTTTTTGGGTAATATGAATCTTGTTTTAGTCACTCAAAAAACCACTGAAGCTTGAATCTTTGGCTCAGTTTTCATTGGCATCCAGATAGATGCAAGGTGTTCCAGAGAGAGGTGGGGCGCCGCCGGATTTGGCCCAACTTCAGTCCACCATGCAGGCTATCGAGCTTGCTTGCACTTCCATTCAGGTGTTGAGTCTTTCTTGCTCTGTTTGGTTGCTTAGTAGTTTTCAAAGCTCGTTAATGGTAATCAGAAGAAACCCATATTCCCATTTGCTGTGAATCTGTGAAAAAGGACGTAATCTTGAAGGGTTGTTGTGATAATCAGAAGAAACCCACATTCCCATTTTCTGAGAGTCTGTAAGAAAGATGAAAGATTTGGCACCAAAAAAAAAAAAAAAAAGGAAAGTTGAAAGGAGGGAAGGAAAAATCTACTACCCAGAATCCAATTTGCTGGGAGACGGTGGATAAAAGGATATGAAGAGTATTGAAGCCGAATCCCCCAGAAAGAAAAAGTTTCAAACACCCATTTTTAAGAAGCTTGGAATTTTTCGTATTTAGATATGTGCATGTGACTTTCATTTTTGAACATAAGAATGGTTATATAAAAGAGGCTTAAATTACTCATGGGATGTTCTTCTGCGTTCTAAAACATGTGCATACTAAACAAGCACACATGAACAAACTGAGCTTTTTAATGTATTCAAAGAATTAGTTTCTTTTAGCTATGGTTTGCACACTTATATGACATTAATTTCTACAACATCGTAGTATTTGTTTCACGCATCGAAGCTACAGTAACACATGTTTGTCACCATTAAGCAGATGCACATGAATCCAGCTGAGGCTGAGGCAACTCTTTTGTCACTGTCCCAGTCCCACCAGCCTTACCAAACCTGTAAATACATCCTTGGTAAGTTGATATAACTGCACGCGTGTCTGATCTGATGCTATACTTCAACATGTCATGCTTTGGCTGTAATGCATTTTTTCTATTCGCCAGTACACGGAAAGACTTTTGCATCTGCAGAGGATCTACTTTTATAATAGGTTATTTCGTGGAAATATGATTGAAACTTTAATCGGTGTTGCAAAATGATAATATTTAGTTTTAGTCTCAATGTGCAGCATCTGTAGATTCTCTTTGGTGTTGCCAATGCCGATAATGATTTCTTGTTCCAGAGAATTCTCAGGTGGCAAATGCAAGGTTTCAGGCTGCAGCAGCAATTCGAGATGCAGCTATAAGAGAATGGAGTTTTCTTACTTCTGATGACAAGAGAAACTTGATTAGGTTAGATCACGCTTGCATGCGGGTTTTTTTTTTGGTAGAGTCAATATGCTGGTTTTTTATATGCTTTTTTTTTCAATGACTATTAATAGTGTTGGTCTAATTCTACATGTATATATGTTTATATCTTTGCCATGTACCTTGGTTGTTCATGTGAGGTTCAAAATGCAGTTAAGTGATTGTAATTTTGGTTAATTAGTACTAATTGGAATGTTTGCTTATCATTCATTAATAAATATCTCCTCCCGCAGTTTTTGTCTGTGCTTTGTCATGCAGCATGCTAATTCTCCCGAGGGCTATGTTCAAGTGAAGGTTTCTTCCGTGGCTGCTCAACTGTTGAAAAGAGGCTGGTAAATATTGCTTATAAAGCTTATAATGTCATGTGGAGATAGGCCATTTTCTGGACACAGTAATTTAGATGAAATGTCTTGCTCTAAGCATTTTTGTTCTACATTCTGTGCAAGGTTGTGGGTTTTGATTTTGTATTAGTGTGGTGCAGACACTTTTTTGCTTTATTCTGGGATCTCGGCCAATTATTGTTTTCATATAGGTACAGGTAGATTGTTTACATGATTCTTGACCTTTGCTAGAGGAATGGCTGTTTTAGTCCAACTGGGTTGATAAATTGCAAAATTATGTAAGCAAGGGTGTATTGTCTTCACTTGTGTCAAATGATTTTTAATTATTCTAAGCTTCTGAATACTTAGCCTGCAGCTATTTGTCCTTTTCATTTTTGCTAGTTGAGCTTTAGCTTTAGACCTAGACATCTCTTGTCTGGACTTGGTCGACTTTTTTTTTTTTTTTTTTAATTAAAGAATGCGTACTTCAAATTTGCAAACTTTCGTTGCATTTTAAGTCTTGTAGAAATTGTATTACTGCTTAAGAATTCCAAGTTTTCCTTTTGAAGAGGAATGAAAAAGAGTCATATTTTACGTGTAGGGTTGATTTTGCTGCTGCTGAGAAGGAATCATTTTTCTATCAGGTTGGAACCTTTCTTTTTATCTATATGTCTATCAATTTATCCATACATTAACAAATTACTTGAGAACTTTTTACTTGAGTCTGGAATTTACTGTACTATGAATTTTAGTTTATTGCTCAGATAAGGAATTAGTGATTACATCTCCGTTTACTCTTTTTATTGTCTGACTGCTGCCCCAATGTTGAATGCATTACCAAACATATAGACTGGTCTTGAAATCTTGTCCAATTTTCTGGCAGCCTTACACTCAGTGTTTCTGCCTGGCATTTCTAATATTTTTATAGCTGCAGGTCAACCAGGCTGTTTCTGGAACCCATGGAGTAGATGTGCAGTTTGCTGGAATCAATTTCCTAGAATCTCTGGTATACGTCTTTCCTTGGAAAAATGCAATAGTAATAATTCTAGTTACTGACGGTTTTTTATAGTACTGTATTGCTCCTTGGATCTTGTTTTATTGGTTGTGCATTAGTGTCTAAGATGTTATCAGATTTTGAACTAAGAATTTATTGTCTTAGGTGTCTGAATTTTCTCCTTCAACAGCAAGTGCAATGGGCCTTCCTAGGGAGTTTCATGAGCAATGTCGAAAGTCATTTGAGCGGGACCATTTGAAGGTTTTCTCTACTGTTTTTTGATCAGGACAATATGATGTTTATTTGTTTTTGTGTTTAGACTACTGGAATCTCCTTTGAGACTATCTATGTGTTTGTCTTTATTAGTTTTATTAATTTATTTATCTATATAACCTTTTTCATGTCTTTTGTTTTACTTTAATAATAGACATTCTACTGCTGGGCACGAGATGCCGCTTTAAGTGTCACAAATAGAATAATTGCGTCCGACTCTGCAATACCTGAGGTTAAAGTTTGTACTGGTGCACTTCAGCTTATGCTTCAAATTCTGAACTGGGATTTCTCGTACAACAGCAGTCGTGCAGCAACTAATGTATTCTCAGTTGGAGTTAAGCAAGATCTTAGGAGGTCTGAGTGTAACTTGGTGCAGGTATCTAATTTACTCTTAAGATTTCCTGTCTGGATATGAACTTAGTTTTTGCAGACAAAAGTCTAATGCTAAAATGTGCTGATTGATAAAACTCATGTGGATATGAGTAAGTCGCTGAGTTATCCTATTAGCAACAATAGTTTTTCACTTAAAAACAGCCCCTTAATCATAATAACACGATTACTGTTATATACATATATGTATTAGCAATCTGCAAGGTGGCATATTTTCAGTCCTCATTCTTTGGATTAACACTTTCTTCCTGTTTTTTTTTTTATGCTGTTGTAGCCTGGTCCTGCATGGCGTGAGGTTTTGGTTACTAGTGGCCATATTGGATGGCTCTTGAGCTTATATGCAGCATTGAGACAAAAGTTCTTATGTGAAGGTTACTGGCTGGACTGCCCTATTGCGGTCACTGCCCGAAAGTTAATTGTTCAGTTCTGCTCCTTGACTGGAACAATATTTCCTTCTGGTACGATTGACTTTTTCATATGTAACTTGTTATCACGCATTTTATTTTTTGTTGAAGCTAAGATGTTTACGTAACTTTCCTTGTATGGTATATTTATAATGCAATCGTATTATTATATCTGTTGAAACTGCTTCTTTTAGTTTAATTGAATTTTTGTTTTGTTTGGTTAATGAATGTTGTTAAGAATATGTCGTCATGAATGTCAATTTCTGCCAAGAAGACAACAGGGTGTGCTTTCCTATTGCTGAAAACTCTAGGTTAACTTTTAAGTTTTAAATTGTGAATTCTTTTCACTTTTGGATGTGCTATCGACCTCTATATTTACTTAGCAACTGAAGTTTCTGTTCCATCTTGTAATTGATTGGATCCTTTACTATTAAAATTGAAAACAGTTCACTTAGTAGCTTGCTAATGATTTAGATTATTATTAAAATTGAAAACAGTTCACTTAGTAGCTTGCCAATGATTTAGATAATGTGCAAATGCATGAGCACCATCTGCTTCTACTGCTTTCTGGGATAATACAGTGGATTTATCCTCCTGATGTTGTTTCAAAAGCGATAGAAAATGGAAAGAGTGAAAGGTTATGTCTCTCACAACCATCTTTTACCATTATATTTATTTTTCAGTTTTATCTATCGAATCTTTTCACACTCATTTTGGTGTTCACTGTTCAGTGAGATGCTAGATGGTTGTCGTGCATTATTGTCTATTGCAACTGTTACAAATCCCTCTGTGTTTGACCAGCTCTTAAAATCAACAAGGTTAGTGGCTGAGTGGCTTATCATTAACTCATAATATTATTAAGATAACTATGTGTGGAATAATGTATCTACACGTAGCTACAACATTTATTTCCATTTCTTATATGGAAACATTGTACTCTTGAACTTGGTTCTTAATTTTGCCTCTACATTCAGGCCCTTTGGTACGCTGACCCTGTTATCCACCTTGATGACTGAAGTAGTTAAGAACCTCATGACTAATAACTCTGAAGAGGAGATTTGGAGTTGGGAGGCACGTGATATTTTATTAGATACATGGACCACCCTCCTCGTGGTATTTGTTTTTAAAACTTGCATTTAATACCATGTTGAGATCTTATCTTAATTCTTTATATGACTACAGTGTCTTAGTACCATGTTGAGATCTTATCTTAATTCTTTATATGACTACAGTGTCTTTGGATTGAGAAATGGAGATAAACTTTAACTATCTTTCATTTATATGAACTTTGATGAAAGATAAAGAGAAGAGAACCATTAACCTGAATTAGCTATGCAATGTTACAATTATTTCATTAGTTCAACCTATTCTTTATACCTTTCTTCTACTGCCAAGTTCCAAACCCGTAAGTTCTCTCTATGTTCACTTCTATTATTTTCCCCGTGAACTTATTTCCCCAGACTCGACAATTGTGGGACAAGGCAGTGTTTTAATTTTGTCTTATCAATCTCAAAGTTCACTAGGGTTATTTTCTGGCCGGATTGTTTAAGCCCTTGTTCTGCTTTTTATCTAATTCATTGAGTGTGAGACAATGAAATTTGATTTTGTTGTATCTTATCAACCTTAAAGTTCTCTAGGTTATTTTTTGCTTGGATTATTTAGGGCCTTTTTCTACATTTTTAGCAATCTTGTTATTTTGCTTGGATTATTTAGGGCCATATGAAGTTTGCACTTTTTTGCCCTAACCTTTCTAATCAGTGGCCACTGAGTTAAAAGAGTTTTTGCCATCCTCTTCAGCTAGTGAATAACCATGGTGGGAATGCATTGCTTCCCCCTGAAGGAAGAAGTGCTGCGGCCAGTCTCTTTGCCTTGATTGTACAGTCTGAGCTAACAGGTGATTTTGATATGTCATTTTGCTCCTGTTCTGTTTCAGCTACCTCACTTTTTTATCTTCTTCTATCATAATTAATGATGGTGAGTCATTCTTTTATACAGCCGCTGCTGCATCAGCATTCAATGATGATGTTGACTCCAACTACCTTCAGGCTTCCATTTCTGGTATGGTAGAATGCTTACAGTATGGTGTTAATAGAATTTTTAGCAAGTGTCTGAAAATAAGTTATATGATGATTAGATGACAAACTGGTATAATGACGGTAATCATTACGATATCATCTATCTTGTTGTCTTTAATTTTTATTGTTTGGTGATTTCAGCCATGGATGAAAGGTTGGCCTCCTATGCTCTAATCGCGAGAGCATCAATTGATGTCACAATTCCTTTTCTTACTAGTCTATTTTCTGAGCGCTTTGCACGGCTTAATCAGGTGTTCTTTACTTTTGATTTCTGAAGGAATTCTGTTAGAAGTTCAGGACCATGTATATGGTGCTGAATCTATACTTGTTCTGTTACTCTTAATGCTATATGGCAACTGTATTTCTTCTACAAGATATACTAGGTGATTTGACAGATGTTATTTTTAAATTAGATCTCATTCATTAGGCATGCTTTGTGCTTGGTTGTTGTGAAAATGAGAAAAGTTTTTCATATAGGACTGGGTATCTTGTCAGAACTTGGGAAAAGATAATTTAATAGGTAAAGCGTGCACATGCTTGTGAATCTGTGATCTATGTAGAATGGTTCCTTACAAGCCCCATATGTGCTGCGTGGAGGCTTTCCTATTGTTTTGGCATATTCTATGTATTTTGCTTTCGTCTTGGGAGGACGTAATAAGTGCTCATTTCTCAAGTTATGTGCTTGTTCGTAGGGCAGGGGCATTGTTGATCACACTGAAACTCTGGAAGAACTATACTCATTGTTACTAATCACTGGGCATGTAATCGCTGATGAAGGGGAGGGAGAAACACCACTGGTAACTGGCTAATCTTTTCAGTTATCATGAAGTTTTTGCTTATCTTTTCAATCCCATCGTTCTACTTTATTATAGCATGATATTATGTCTCCTAATATCTCGTCCATTCTTCGTTTTAAGATATGTAGTGTTGAGATATGAATAAAAGTACTCATTCTTGGTTTTTTGGGAATTTTTGTGTTTGTGAATCAACTTGTTTTCATCAATGTTTTTTATCCTATCTGCATTATGGTTTACATTATTAATTTACTGTGTGATCTTCTCCTTTTCAATTATTTTTTCTCCATCTTTACCCAAGGTGGACTGTCAGTGCTGATGGTTTTGTTTGATGTTTCCGTTTTGTATTCTCCAGGTTCCAAATGTTATACAAACCCATTTTTCTGATATTGTGGGGGCAGAGAAGCATCCTGTCATTATACTTAGTAGGTAAAGTGTTTTTTTCTCTCTATCAGCAGACTAGATTTTTTCCTCTAAATAGGATTCTCGATTGACATATCCAAGCAGCATCCTCTTCGCTCATCCTTTTAATGGAACAATGAATAACAAGATTATGCAACCACCTCATCTGTCATACTGCAGATTATTCAAATTTTTTGAGCTCTTGTTTGGCTTTGCAATATTAGGAATCTCCACATTTCATCGTTTCGGAAAATCCCTGTTGTACTATTTCCAAGAATTTGGCACATTGGTTTAGTTTTTTCAAATCATGTCCATATTCCATATCAGCATCCATGTTTCAGAGACGTACAAAATCCTTCTTTTTGCCATATTCTCTAAGTAAGACAAGTACCTTTAGTATTTGTTTCACTACACATGAGTAATTTTGTTGGCCTTTATCTTTTTAACAGCTCAATTATAAGATTTGCTGAGCAGAGTTTAAATCCAGAAATGAGAGCCTCAGTGTTCAGTCCTCGACTTATGGAGGTATATATAGAAACTTCATATATATCAGCTGACCATTTTCTTATCCACCTTGCCCAATGTGCATTGTTATGTTAGGTAAAGTCTTATGTGGCGACTTAATAGGGTTTTTTCTCACAGAAAAACCATTCTCCTCTTGTACCTTCTACTTTGAGTTATTTGTCGTCTTTATGTCTGGTGTTGGCTAGCTGGAATGGAGATTCCATGTCTAGCTCACATAATTTCTATGTTTCTGCTAGTTGTGTATGACATGATATTCCGTTTCTCGTGTTCTATTCTGAGAAAGTTCATAGAGTAGTGTCTTTAATTTGTATTAAGTTGTTGGTTGAGCCATGCAAATACTTTAGGTGCTTGAACTTATGCTTTGTGCAGGCTATTATATGGCTCCTTGGAAGATGGTCTTGCACGTATTTAATGCCTCCTGAAGAAAATACAGATACGAACTCCAGAAAAGTTTTGGCGACCGTTTTTGGACTAAATAATCAAGGAAAACTTGTGCTTGACATTATCATTCGCATATCCCTGACAGCACTTGTATCATATCCTGGAGAGAAAGATCTGCAGGTTTGCATCAAGAGATCTTTTTCCATTGCTGCATTCTCTTACTGTTTAAGTTTGAGTAAACATTTGTCCTATTCTCTTGTTCACGACATGCCTACGAAGAAAATTTATAAGAGTACCTACATTTCTTATTCATGTGCATATATGTTTGTTTTGATGCTGTTTCAACCAGACTCTCATGCGGCATACTTTCATAGATTCATGTACACATACATGAAATAACTTTAAAGCAATATGATTCTATGTATTGCTTTTAGACTCTTGTCCAATTTAAAAGATTGCAGGTGTCATGCTTTTATGCTTATTTGACAGGCACTCACTTGTTACCAGCTACTTCATTCACTTGTTCAGCAAAAACATATTTGCGTGCACCTTGTCCAACTGGTGAGTCACTTTTAATTGATTGAGTTTCAAAATGCCTGAAATAGTTTACTGTTCTATCAGAAAAATATTTGTATTAACCTTGTTGCGCTGGTTACTTTGTTCCTTTTAAAAAGAGAAAAAAGGAAACAACTAGATATTTGAAAACTTTTGTTATAGAAGTGAATTTTAAATGGATTCTTGTTGGCAAACTTCTCTAGGGCATGGCCATTTTCTTTAAGAGGTCGTTCTCACCATTTTGATTTATAGGGTCCTATCGTATTTCAGTTTGTTCGGGATCTTCTGATGTTTCACACTGCAATAACGTGATCTGTATTTGTAATTAGACATATACATTTATGACTTATATATCTTCAACCTTGAACTCTTAAAAGCTGAAAACTTTCAAGAACTAGAGCTGTTTTAAGACGAGCAAACTTTTCATGCAATAGTGCTTATTTTTTTACTGTCATTAAAGAGAAAGTGTATGTTGTGCCGGTCTTTCTTGATAATTTTAATACTAATTACAGGATTCGTGGCGTGACCTAGCAAATGCTTTTGCTAATGATAAGACATTGCTGTTGTTAAATACAACTCACCAGGTAAAACATAATATGATTTGATTTGGACTTGCTCAATTGTTTTCTTTGTTTAAGCACAATTTTTCTTCTTCGTTTCAGCGGTCACTTGCTCAAACACTTGTTCGTTCAGCTTCTGGCCTGAAAACTCTGGAGTTATCAAACCAGTGAGTTTTCCGTTTTTGAGTCTCTTAAATTTTAATTTTTATGTTGAACAGTAGAAATTACCATATTGTAGAGGTGAATGTGAATGTCTACTATTTCTTAAAGGTATGTGAGGGATCTCATGGGTCATATGACAACATATCTTGTGGAACTGTCAAGAAGGAATGACTTCAAAAGTGTTGCTGAACAACCAGATATAATCCTTTCTGTGAGGATAAAATTACTTCTTATAATTCATAAGTTGTTTTCTTCTGCAAGAACAACATAACAGTCAACATCCTTTAGGTCAGCTGCTTGTTGGAGCGTCTTCGTGGAGCTGCTAGTGCCTCAGAACCTCGAACACAAAAAGCAATCTATGAGTTGGGATTCTCTGTAATGAACCCTGTCTTAGTACTGCTTGATGTGTACAAACATGAGGTATTATTTGTGCCATGAAAAAATTTCTCTCTTGTCTAACCTTTGTCCTTGGAAGGTAGATTGAATTGCAATTGTCTTCCATTGATCATTGTCCGTACTTCATTATTATTGCTAATATCCGTAATGCATCTTTACTTATCATTGTTAACATTTATACCATCGTTATTTGTTATTATTATTAATGCTAAATATCTGGTATTGAATTGTGTCCGGAATCCACATTTGTGTGCATTCATAGCCATCTGAGCATCAAATTTACATTATTTGTTATTATTAATGCTAAATATCTGCTATTGAATTGCATCCGGAATCCACATTTGTGTGCATTTATAGCCATCTGATCATCAAATTATAATTTTTTTTCAATGGCACTTCTTGTTTGTCTCTGAATTGGTGCACACAGGGATTAGTCTTCTTGTTTCTAAAAGTTACTCTCTGATTTGTCCCTTTTTTCTTGAAAAACAAAAATGAAACAACAAGGATTCACTCATTTACATTGATCTTTCAATTACTGATTAGTCCGCAGTTGTTTATCTGCTACTTAAGTTTGTTGTTGATTGGGTGGATGGACAAATAAGCTATCTAGAGGCTCAAGAAACCGCTGCAGTAGTGAACTTTTGCATGAGTTTGCTTCAGCTATACTCATCACACAATATTGGCAAGGTATTTTTCCCTTTTTCTCTGTTGAATATTGTTTTTAAGCACCCATGCGAAAAATTAAATAGTAATAATAAAAACCTGATACGAAACCCCATCCTAGAAAGTTTCAATTCTGAATTCGACCTTGTTCAACGCTATCATTACCTGACAGATTTGTGTATCTCAATTTTGAAAGGATATTTTATTATGGTTAGCTCATTGTTATTCCAGATATCATTAAGTCTTTCAAGCAGCTTACTTAGTGAAGCAAAAACTGAGAAGTACAAGGATTTACGTGCTCTTCTTCAACTCCTCTCTAATCTTTGCTCAAAAGATCTAGTATGGTTTCTTTGTTCTTTGCACTTAAAAGACTCTGTCTTTCCCATTACTATCAAACTTCTGCTGAACTTAATGTTGAACACTCAATTGCAGGTTGACTTTTCATCAGACTCTGTTGAGACACAAGGCACAAATATATCTGAGGTAATTCAGATTTCATTTCTATGATGAAAATAATAGAGATGGTGTCTAATGCATTGGTCCTGCAGGTTGTATACTTTGGTCTTCATATTGTTACACCTTTGATATCTTTGGACCTGCTGAAATATCCCAAGCTGTGTTATGATGTAAGATTCGATAGTATAGTATTATGGAGGATGATCTTAATTTCATGACGATCTGTTGATTTTTCCTTAATGCTAAAACTTCAGTATATTCTTGTGCAGTACTTCTCGCTTCTATCACATTTGCTGGAAGTTTATCCCGAAACAGTTGCACAACTAAATGGTGAAGCCTTTTCTCATGTACTTGGAACTCTTGATTTTGGTCTTCACCATCAGGTACATAATTATTCATCCATTGTAGTATAAATTTGGTTAAAATAGTTGGCCAAAAAAATTTAATGCTATTTATTACCATCAAAAAAATTTAATGCTATCACTACTTTTTTTAGTATCCATTCATGGTCACAAAAAAATTGTAACCATTGAGAAGTCCTCCATATATTAATGTTTCTAAGGTTCTGCTTACTTAAGATTCTGATTACCAACATCTCTATTACTGGTTCCTTTAATATCTGCTAGGACACAGAAGTGGTTGATATGTGTCTGAGATCTTTGAGAGCTCTTGCTTCTTACCACTACCTGGAAACAACTGGTGGTAAAATCGGACTCGGCTCTCATGCTGCTGGTCTTAAGGACCAGGGTGGAAATATTCAGGAAGGCATTTTGAGCCGGTTCCTTCGTTCGTTACTGCAGTTACTTCTTTTTGAGGATTACAGGTGAGGTTTCTCTTTATTTGCTGGTAAACAAAGCCAGTCGTGTGATATACACGTACTTACACATGAGTATGTTTTCCCATATGTGAGAATTGAGCTGCACCTATTACATACAATTAAGCTTGCTTACATTTGACCATGCCAGATTTCGTTTTGCTGCTTCTGCGGTTTTGCCCTTACATTTTAAGTTTTCTTTTCTGAATTCAGCCCGGACCTGGTCAGCAGTGCAGCTGACGCTCTTCTTCCGTTGTTACTTTGCGAACAAGCCCTTTACCAGGTACTTATTTCTGCAATTGCTACATATTGCAAATTAGGTAAAGTTCTTTAATTCGGTTTTGGAGAATTGAGTCATTAGAAAATGAAAGTAATTTCTACTTGTTTTCGAGATTTGTTTTGGTGGTACAATGACATTCATTAGTTTGAATCGAAAATAGGTTTCTTGATCTTCTTTCGAAACAAGGTACCATGTAGAATACCAGATATTGTCGTATGGAAGTTTTCAAGTGTTTAAGATTAGTTACTTAGGTAGACATCAAAATCTATTATTTCATTATTAAATGATTTTCTGAGTTGGTGGGTGTGATTTTGGTTTCAGAGACTGGGCCATGAGTTGATAGAGAGGCAGCCAAATCCAACATTTAAATCAAGGTTGGCGAATGCATTGCATTCTTTAACAAGTGCAAATCAGCTTTCATCGACCCTCGACCGAAAGAACTTTCAAATTTTCAGGAAAAATCTGAATGCTTTCCTGATCGAAGTTAGAGGATTTTTGCAGACAAAATAATGTACGACGGAAAGCTCCCCGTGTAAAATCTTGAGGAGAAAATGGAGGGCTCTTTTGTTGCTTTTATTCTTTAGTTTTTGTAAGCATGTACAAAACAATTTTGGAAGAAACTAAAGCGTTGTTGGTCACTTGCTCTGCGTAAATTCATTGATTGTGAATATTTCAAGTGCATTTGTATGACCGGCTGTAATTAATCAGCCAAAAATAGCTTCAACATTTTTTACTTGGCTTTTGCTTGTCAAATCTGTCCAGGTTATGTTTATTAATCTGTAATTTAACCCAAAAAAAAAAAGAGGCTAATTTCAACAGTTCCTACGTGGGATATCGTGCTAAACAAAGTGAAAATAAAATAGACAAGCAAATTTCCCAGCATGTTTCAAAACACTAATCCAAAAAAAAAAAAAAAAAACTAAATCCCATTATTTTCATTAATCGAAAATGTCAATCTGACCAGTTTCACAAAACACTCCTATAACCACTTCTTCAACAAAATGAAAAGAGAAATCAAGGAGAGAAAACTGGGGGTGAATGCTTCATTTTTTCCAGAACTTTAACCTGCACCCTCAAGTTTACCAAGCGCCAATTGGTAAATTTACTTGTGTAATATGCTCTTCTTCGAAAGCTTCGGCCTTTTCTGTGTGTGGTTCTGCAACAATCAAGGGATGTACTGGCTTAGGAAATCTGTCTTAACTGAAGATACCAAAATGGGGGTAAAACGAACATTTTTGAACAACAGAACGCGAGGGAAAAAAAAAAAAAAAAAGCGTTACCTTTTGCCTCTCTAGGGCTTCGTGGTCTGTTCTCTCCTTCCAGTTGCTCTTCCGAAGTTTGATTGGTCTGTTTCCGACGTACTTGCCTGGAAAAAATACCAACTGATATTATAAGCTGCAACTATGTCATATACAGCGTCAAAACACAGAAATAGTAATCATAATTTCAACCCCCTCCCACGTGTGTGCATGTGCTGTACACGTGTTTGTGTGTGACCCAAATTCGTGTGCCATCTATATATGTTTGTGGTTTGTCCAGCAACCCTACCCACATGCTTAATTTTGGAATGGAAGATCACCAAAAAAAAAAAAAAAAAAATCCTCATGTTCGCCAAAAAAACAAGAACATTAAATTTGAGGAACAGTAATGTAAAAGAAGTTGATACGGATTCTCATAAGGTTAATATTGCTTGCAAAACCTTTTTATCTCTTCCAAGCAATAAAAAGTCCTTTTAGCTTTCTACACGCTATAGTATATTCAAGTTAGGGACTATATATATTAATTATTTATTTTTCCCCATACGAAGAAGACAGTCCCAGATAAAACATTTTCTCACCACTCATTTCTTTAAGCGCTGCAGCAAGGTCAGTAGGGTTGGCAAAGCTAACAAATCCATAGCCCTTAGTTTTTCCAGTCCTCTTGTCTCTAACAACCTAAAAATGTTGGAGAATATAGCGTTACTTAAGTTCTCTGTTTCATATGAAATTGTAAAGATGAACAAAACTGAGGAAGGCACAGACAACACATACATAAAAAAACAAATAAGCACTTAGGAATGCATGAAAAAGATTCAAACACGAACATCCATCCAATATGAGCTAAATTACACAACACCAAGATGATTACTGCATTTCACTCACAACAAGAACAAGAACAAGAAACAAAATGCATAACAAATACAATCCCAAAGACCAGAGTACCATAATGATAGCCCCAAAGACTAGAGTACAATAATAATAGCCACAATTTATTTATTAAAAAGATAAAAAGGGGGTGCACAAAACGCATGCAAAAAATCCCATATCAGTTCTGTCAGATTTTCCAAAGGCCCTAGAGTATAACTTCCCAGCAATTTCATAAATGACATTTTTAATCTGACATGAAACTTTGACCATTCATTTGGTAAGCATATGTGCAGCCTAACAGAGGTGAATTTACACAGGCCATCTATGGCACATCCGATTAACAGATAATTAAGGAACGGAACTCTATTACAAACAGATAATTACATTAAAATTTTATCCAAGCATAACACCTACTTATAAACATCACAAAAATAAACTCACAAATCAAATAGCTTAATACATTACTTCAAGCGAAAAATTCACACCATAAAACATCAGCATTTCCAAAATTATCATATTTGAAGATATTCATAGACTTAATATAATTTTGTAAATCGTAAATAATACCTACCTAAAAAATACAAAACATTGACTGCTCTGTGGGCTTCAAACAAAAATCTGAAGAGGGAAATGCAAAAAGTTCACACCAAGAAAGCATTGCCAATAAAAGAAGTAGACAGGGGAAAACAACGCAGTAGATACTTACTCTTGCCATGTTAAAGGAAGGAAATCGAGAAAATGCTTTTGAAAGAACATCATCATTCACCTCGTTTCCAAGATCACCACAGAATAAGCGATAGTCATCTGCAACAGCCCAATGGCAGTGACAGCAATAACAGAATCAGGTAAAAAAAAACAACTTGGTAGTAAATGAACAACAAAGGTGCACCTTCTTCAAAACCATCAACAATCGTCCAAATGGTTCCGTTAGACAAGTGACATTCAAACAAACATACTTTATAGCAAATTTTCCCCTATCAAGTCAAACTCATCATGCCCAAAATTTAAATGCAGCAGAAAGCTTCTTATTCCACAGGACTTAAGGATCGCTTAAGGTGTCATTATTATGAGAATGAGTGTGATTCTGAAGACGTATTTGCATCGCCTAAGAATTTTTCTCTCTTACATTTTGGTTAATTCTCGTATTTTTCAATTGTCTTAGTCTAAACAAGAGCACAAGTACATTTAACAAACACAAATTTGGAAGGGAATAAGCGAAAAAGAGCGAAAGAAACGTACTTTCTGGCCATTCAGCAAGCGTTGGATCTTCCCAACTCTGCCCGGCAGCTTTACGGGGAAGTGCTTTCTTTTTAGCTTCCGCTTTGTGCTCGATTTCGCTGTTCGCAAGCGCGGCTTTCACGCTTTCAAGAGCTTCAGGCGTAATTGTCTGTGCATCCCTCTGAAATAATTGCTGTGCCTATTCATTCATCACAAAACCAATAACTATAAACATAAAATATATTGTAAAACCAACCATCATATACTGAATTCGTACCACAAAATGTCAAACCTGCTGGTACTGAGGCAGGGAGTAGACGCCGGCGACCGGAGCCGGAGCTGGGTAAACCGGAGCGACGACCGGCGGAGGCGGAGGCGGAATTGGAACCGGCGCGGGTTGAGGCTGCAAGGCGGCGTAGGCCGTGGGGTATTGGGAAACAGCGGCGGGTTGCTGGAGGTGAAAGGGTAAGGGGAAGTAGGAGGAGCCGTTAGAGTAAGCGTATTGGGAAGAGGACGCAGCGGCGGCGGCGGCGGAGGAGGAGGAGGAGGGAGCTGCGGAAGAAGATTGGGTCGCCATTGAAGGCGAAGACGAAGAAAATCTTAGGCAGGTAAATGGAATTGGGAATGGAGAATCTATCTAGGGTTTCAGAATTTCGATGAGACGATGGCGTTTTGGCCACTTTGATCACTTGAGACAACGATTCTTTGATGTTTGATTATTTAGAGAGAGAGAGAGAGAGAGAGAGAGAATGTGTTTAGGAAATTTGTGGATTTGGCTTCTTGAGAATTTTCTCGAGCTTTTCCTTGGAAATCCAGGTTTCCTTTTTTCACTTCTTTCTTTTTTTTTTTTTATAAAAAAAATCGCGAAGTTTTGGAAAACGGCCTCGTTTTTGCCTCTATTCCTTTTAGACAAGAGTAAATTGAGGCGCAGATCTCTTTTCTCTTGATCAAAATTTACACAGATACTATTTTTTTTTTACGAGGATAAAAGTCTTTTTTCATCCGGTTTTTATTGTAATTTTTCAGTTAAATGTCACCTTAAAGGCACATGTTGCACTCTGAGATTTATTATAATTTTTAAAAATGAAATAAAATTAGAAAAATAAAAATAGATAAAATAAAATCAAAAGAAAATAAGAAAGAATTCAACAAAAAGATCAAAGGAAAAGAAAAAAAAAATATGAATCCATCTTCTTAGTTCTTCTCCACTCTCTCTCTCTCTCTCCCTTCCTTCTCCAAAATCAACTCATTAATCTATGCAAATCTCTGCAACATTCAACGTGCCTATGGAAAAGATGGAGAGTTGACATGGATATGCTGAAGGAGAAGAAAAGAGATTTTTAATTTTTCTTTATTTTTTTGCTGAATTCTTTCTTTTTTTTTTTGGTTTTGATTTTATTTATTTTCATTTTTCTAATTTTATTTCATTTTTTTACGTTTTTCTAAAAATTGCAATTAATCCCAGAGGACGACGATATCAAATAATAACGAAAATGTGTCTATTACAAAAGACTAACTCCCACTATCCTTACACATCATCAAATAATACAACACCTATATGAGTGGTATACTCGTAAAATACTTTAGGCGGTAAATCTTTATTGAGCAGATCTGTAGTTGTTGAGTTCGTTCCTATATATTTTATAAATAATTTTTGACTTTAAACTCTCTCTTTAACAACTAAAAACTCGATGTCTATCTGCTTGGATATCGAAGAGCTTATGTTATTAGAATATAAAACTGCAGTCTTATTATTATAATAAATCTTTAATGGTCTTTCAATACTAGCAGCAGGTGATAAAGTTCCACAACTATATCCCTTGATTCAATGCCTCATGACAAGCTATGAATTATGCTTTCATAGTGGAAAAAGCTATGAGCGTTGATATAGCTCCTCCATCAAGCAGAAAATGTAGCCTGAAGTGGATCTTTTACTATCTAGGTATCTAAAAAAATTAGAGTCAAAATATCTCATGATCTCCAAGTGATCGGAGTCTGAATATCCCACTATAGGTGAGTTTATAGTCTTTTGTTCTCTGTAAATACCGCATAACTTTTTTTTGCTGCTCTCCAATGATCCATACTAGGGTTATAAGATATCTGCCTAATATTCCAAAATGTACGCTATATCCGAACTCATGCATACTTGAGCAAACATAAGACTCTCTACAACTGATGCATAAGGGAACTTGTGCATTTTCTTAGATTCATTCTCATTTTTAAGGCATTGAGTGAGACTAAATTTATTACATTTGGCAATAGACGTATCTCCTGGGGCACAGATTTTTTATATCAAATCTATCAAGCACCTTATCGATATAACTCTTTTATGATAACCCAAGGATACCTCGAGAGCGATATCGATGCATCTGTATTCTTAATAGAAAAGAAGCGTCTCCAAGATCTTTAATTTTAGAATTTTTTGATAGAAATCTCTTGGTTTCCTGCAATAAGTCTATATTGCTATTTGCCAAAAATATGTTATCGACATACAAAACCATAAAGATAAACTTACTCCCACTGAATTTGTGATATATGCAACCATCAACCGAATTTTTCTCAAAACTGTACGAGGAAATAACTTGATGGAACTTATAGTACCAATGTACCATTGACGGGAAGCTCATTTGAGACTATAGATGGATTTTTTTTAAGTTTTCAAATGATAGACTTGGATATCCAGTTACAAAGCTTTCTGGTTATACCATATATATCATTTCCTCAATATCACTATTGAGAAATATAGTCTTTACATCCATCTAATGTAGCTCCAAATCAAAATGAGCTACTAATATCATGATAATTCTGAAAGTCTTTCGTAGAAACTAGAAAGAAAGTCTCTTTATAATCAATACCTTTCTTCTGAGTAAAGCCCTTGGCAACTAGACGAGTTTTATATCCCTCGATATTGCTTTTTAAATCCCTTTTGGTCTTAAATATCCATTTGCAACTAATGGACTTTACACTTTTAAGCAATTTGACAAGATCCCAAATATCATTGGCCCAGTTTGGTTCGTCCACTTGAATGGGTGTATTTAAATAGAAATTGTAGAATAAGTTATAATTAGAATGAGAGACATTTAAAGTAAAATAAAATGAAATGAGTTGTAATTAGAATGTGAGACATTAGAATAGACCATTCAAAAATACCTCATAGGCTCTATTCTCATTCTAAGATATGAAAAATTCATTCTAATGGTTGATATGACTGATGGACTATTTGAATGGAAAAACTGAATTATTAAAACAAACATTCATTCTAAAAAATTATTTGAATAGAGAAACTGAAATTGTTGAAACAAACACCCATTCCAATGGATTTTTCATTTGAATGGAATGGAATGGATGAAACAAACAGGGTTGTTGTCTTTCATGGATTTAATCTCATCATTTATGATATTAATCCACTTTTGGTAATTAAAACTTTGTTTGACTTGAATAAAATTTAAAGGATCATTTCCACTCCCATATCAAACTCATATTCTTGGAGATAAATAACATAGTCATCTGAAATTGCATTTCTACTTTTTCTAGTATATCTCTTTAATGGCACTTCCTATTGAGATTGTTGAGTTTGGGAGCAACTTCTTGATTTTGGATAAGAAGTTGTTGAATATTATCTTGAATATCCAGATTTGTATCTTGAATAATATCAGGAATAGAAGTCTGATCATATTCAATAGCAACTGTAGGAAGAGAAATGAATTCTTCCTCAAAAACAATTTTTCTAACCTTATCCCCCTCTCTAAAACTTAATATCCTCAAAGAATCTCGCATTTTTCATCTCAAAAAAGGATCTAGTAGAGGAATCATAAAATTTGAAATATTTTAACCTTCTAGTGTACCCAACAAAATAACAGCTTATGATTCTTAAGTCCAATTTCTTTTCATATGACTTATATGGCCTTAGCCTCAGCTAGACAACCCCAGATATGCAAGTGTCTAATCCTAAGCTTATTGTATGTTCACAACTCGTATTGGGTTTTTAATACTGCATCACTTGGAACCATATTCAATATGTAAATTGCAGTCCTAATTGCAATCTTTAGTGCTTCTCCAAGAGTGATTCAGGTAAAGAAAAATGACTAATCATACTTCTCACTATATCCTTAAGTATCCTATTTCGTCTCTCAGCAACATCATTCATGCTAGATTTCTCAGACATCGTGTATTGTAGGACGATTCCACATTCCTCCAAGAATTTAGTTAAAGGTCTGATAAGTTGTTCACCTGATCCATCGTACCTACGGTAGTATTCAACACTACAATCAGATTTGATAGCCTTAATTTTCTTGTCGAGTTGATTTTCAACTTCAACTTTGAAAGCTTTAAATACATCCAGAGATTGTGATTTCTTATGAATTAATTATAGGTACCCGTAATGAGAATAAATATATATGAATTTAGTAAAATACTGTTGGTCATTCCAAGAAGCTGTAAAGAAGCACTTAATTTCCTTATATTGGTTTGTTTTCCCATAATACACTCAATATAAACTTTGAAGTCTATTAAGTTAAGTAAATTAAGAATTTCATCTGACACAAATCTCTCAATTCTCTATTTAGAGTAAAGGTGTCAAAATGGGCCGGGCCAAAGGGGCCGGCCCGCGGCCTGTCGTTATGGCCCGCGAGCCAGCCCAGCCCGGCCCATATTATAACGGGCTCGGGCTCGGCCCGGCCATAGGTTAGGGCCGGGTTAGGCTATATCTCGCCAATCTAGCCCGCCCGGCTCGCCCGCCAAAAATAAATTTTTTTTATTTTTTAAATTTTTTTAAAATAAATTTAAATACAAACTTTTTCCAATATTTATAAATATACATTTCTTTATTCTTTTTTTTTCACACTTTCAAATTTCAATCTAATTCTAAATAATTTTTCAATACTTACAACTTTTTTTATCAATTATTCTACTTATATACTGTTAGCTTATTTAATTATTTTTAAATTTTTATCAATAGGAAAAAAATATATCATATTATTCATTTTTTCCTAAATTTTATTTTAATATCTTTAACTAATTATACAAATAATAATCTTATTTTTTAGATTTTTTTTTAATTCTTAAAATTGGGCCAAGAACGAGCCGTCCTGTTTTGGCCCGTTTCGGGCCGGGTTCCTAGGCCTACAGGCCGAGTTGGACTACATTTTCTCCAAGGCCTGACCCACCCATTTTGACATGTTTAGTTTAGAGATATGTCCTAAACTCTTGTGCAATAATATAGAGGAATTCTCGTTAGTTAATTTGCATTTTGTACCCATTTCTCAACGTGTAAGGTTTCATTAAATAAGGTAATAGCAAAAAATCTTATCAAACAAGGAACCAGTAGCAATAATATTTGAATCTTAAAAAGATTAAATTTTTTATTTTCAAATGAACAAGAATATCTGGATTTGTTCAAAGCATAAATAGAAATTAAATTTCGCTTATATGATGGTAACAATGAAACGAATATTCTTGTTCATTTGGAAATAGAAATTAAATTCCGTTTAGATGACGATAACAATGAAAGTTTCATTCAAATCCAAAAAACAATCGGTTTCTAAGTGCGACCTAAATAAGCTTATGATCTCGACTTCAACTTTATCATTGTTATCCACATAGATGAATCTTTCAGCATCACATGGTAGTCGACTCCTCAAACAACTCTGTATAGACACACTTATGTGAGTAGTGGCACCTGTATCTACCCATCAAGTATGTTTAGGTACATAAGCCTAAATTAACTTTGGATTAAACAAAATTAAGAAGCTTACCCTTCTTGATGCACCATGTAACATATTTGGGATATTTTTTCTTCATATATCCAGCCTTTTTGCAGAAAAAATAGGTAAACTCTTCATCCTATTTCTTTTGCACCTTATGTTATGAAGTTTCCATTGCAACTTTCTTATCCATAATCATCTTTCTCTTCTTTGCCTTAGATGTTGTTACTAAGTTAGCACTTTCAGGCTTTTCACTTTTGATCTTATCTTCTTCTTGCACACAACTGGAACTAAGCTTATTGAGATTCTATTTTTCCTTTTAGGTGCTATATATAGTCTTAAGATTCCCATATTTTGCAAGAAGAATGATGAGGACTAAGGCTACTAGCATGTCTACTGATATTTCTAACTTTAGTTCCTTAAACTTGTCTACAAGATGAGACATCTGCATAATGTACTTCCAAATATTTCTTTTGCCGCTATACTTCATTGAGATGAGTTTTTCCAAAATACTAATCATCTTAATTTTCTCATTTTTGAGATATAATTTCTCAAGTGCAGCTAGGAATACCTTAGCATATTCCTCCCTTGGCACATATCCTCTTATTATCTCTGGAATAGAATGCTTTATAATTATGACACTCATATGATTAGATCGTTCTCATTTTTCACTGTATGTCTTTCGCTCAATAGAACTTTTAGCAGTAAGAGCAGTAGGTGGATCCTTTCTTAATGCTAAGTCAAGGTTCATATATACAACCTAGTACAATTATGACATTCTCTTTCTATGTTTTAAAGTTCGTACCATTAAGTACAAGAATTGAACTCAAGTTGGTATATATATTCAAAGTAGAAATTGAATAAAGAACAAAGCAAAATAACATACTCACAATCAATATCATGTCATAACTAAGCATATAATTCAATAATATACTAGCATGACATTAAACAAACAAGCATATAAGGTGGGCTCCCATTACAAGATACCAAGAACAACATTAATATTTAGTCTTTAAACAAAAATACTAATTGTAAGTAGTACTCTTCATACAGTGATCAAATGTTGACAATAAATCATATCAAATAATAAGCTTTTCTTTGGACTGACTTATTATTCGCATGGAAACTTTATAACCATCATACATTTATCACTGTAAGTATAACAACCCCATACTAATTAATAACTCAATTAAAATATTAGCACACGATTGTTACCGAAATGTTACCACCAAAAATATGATTTTCAATTTTTTTTTCATATATACAACACAAAATACTATTTGTATTTTAAGTTTATAACAATATTAACATTTCAAATTTCTCAAAACATAATATTTATATGTGGAATATTCAAAATATATCCAAATAGAGTAAAGTCCTCAAATATCATATTTAAAGTGTGTGAGGATTGAAGAACGATCATCCCATATTAAAAGAAGCTTGAAAAAAATCCTTTTCTAGATCTGGAGACGTTTGGTCGACCACCTTTGGTCGATCAAAATATAATCAGGTTGATCAAAATAGACTTAGAAACAAACCTCTGTTAACAAGACGATTAAAATAGATTTTGGTTGACCAAAATATATTCTGGTCGACCAAAATAACTCCAGTGATGAATCTCTGTTTTGTTGACAACAACAAAATCACATTTAAAGAAAAACACAAAAAAAAAATCCTCAACAGAATTTTATAAATAAGGTCATTCTAGAAATAGCTAGATATTTATTATAACATTCTAAAATTTCAGCTCATTTGGATAAGGCTAAGGGTACGAAATAGCCAAAATACAGAAACTGTTCAATGAAAAACCAGAAATTCCAGATTCTGATTTTTTTTTTCAAAAATTCTAAATTAAACTATTCAAACCGACCAAAAATGCATTTTATAAGTTTTATAACAAGATAGGGACTAAGAAAATCTTAGAGCACTAACCGATAACAGTTACTATGAATACTCGTATGAAATTCAAATCATGTAAACTAAGAACATGTTTTAAAACGAAGAACAATCAAGTTTTAAATATTGAGAGAAATCAAAAGTAGTAATTACCCAGAAGTTTACCACCTAAATACTCCAAGAATCTTCAAGTATGAGTAACAATTGAGCCTCTAATTTCCTTAATTTGAAACATGCAACAAGAAATTTTTAATGTTGCCTAGAAGATTTAAGAAGTATTAGAGGGAGAAAAAGGAATACGAGCTTCTTTGTGAATGGGCTTCAAGAGAAATACCAAAAGAAAAGGAAACGTTTAGATAAATAGATGGGATAAATAGAATAAGAGAATTGAGTTTTAACAATCAGATTTGCTTAGAACGTGCACTGCCAAAGTGAGGTGAGGTGTTAGAATAACATGAACTGAGCTCCTCATCAAAGACATGTACATGGTCTGAGTGTAAAGAGTAAAAGATTCAAACTTTGCAAATTGATTCTCAGTATGAAATTTTCTATAACTATACCTTTGAAAAATATTGCAGTTTTGACCAATTAAGTAAAAATATTTCAAAACATCCAAATTACCCAAGCGTTCTATGACTTCTCATTAATTTATACAAATTTAAAATTGCCAATACTAAATTCTAATTAATCAATTCCCAGGAAAATAACTCACTACTCACATTTCGCGAATTTAATTCACACCGTAGGAAACATGTAATTTTCTAATTCAAAATAATAAATACTAAATAATAATTATCATATTAACAGTAGATAATGACATAATATTTGGCTAATCTAGCTTGACGGGGGTTACAGTATGTGTGTCCATTATTTGGCCAAATAATAATCTTCCTTTAGGCCGATCATTATCTGCATAAACAATAAGTACACACATATTTATATTCCAAAACAAATAAATCTACATAGAGGTTACTTTGGCAATTTATTATTTTAACTCATTTATTTTAGAATACAAGATAATTTGTGCACAAAGAAAAAATCATAATACCCAGATAATCAAAGTTTTCTAAAGCACGTGTTAGAGCTGCAAAATTTGGGTTGTGTCGACTTTATATGGGTAGAGGTAAATACATATTAATTGATTGAGTTTCAAGTTGGAACTTTTTGCATTGAGTAAAAAATGACTCAATTCTACCAAAAAACGAGACTATAATCTTTATTTAAGTCAAAAGATGACCTATTAACTAAAAAATAATCCTCAAACCTGTGATAGAGCACTACGGCACTGCCAATGTGGCTTTGCGGCATTGATTCTCTAGAAGTACTGGCATTATGACGCTGGCTACATTTGCTACAGTCACAATTACCCGATTTCAAAAAGTCAGGTAACTTGACCCCGATGTAATTTTTAACCCTAAACTACATGCTTTATGACCCAAAATCCATATTTAATCCTAAAAAATAATAATCATAAAAGGGATAATTACAAAAAAATACCCTCATGTTTGGATGTTCTGCAATTTAAACCCTGAAGTTTGGATTCCACAAAATAATACCCTGAGATTACGAATTTCTGAAAATTAATACCCTATGTTGATTTTTAACTAATAAAATACAATAATGAATAATATGGATTAATCTAGTTTTAATAGAGGATAATATTGTTTTTTCATTCCTAAAATTGGTCAAAAAATCTGTCCAGGGTATTAACTTTCAGAAATTCTTAATCTCAGCGTATTATTTTGCAGAGTCCAAACTTCAAGGTTTAAATTGCAGAACACCCAAATTTCAGGGTATTTTTTTGCAGTTATCCCATCATAAAATCTAAGGATTTTCTCAATAAAATCATGAAAAAAATCACAATTATACATGTAATATCTAAACCCTTAGAAAGCCAAATAAGAATAGAGATTCAAACTAGAGTACATGCATGCAAAAGTCTAATAATTTAGCCATGATTCTACTCTAATACCACTTGTTAGATATAATCATAAATTGAAATTATCTAGATATAATCCTAGGATCAATCACATCAAATTATCAGGATAGTTTTGTTGAGGAGTGGAAATAATACTTAGATCTATGGCTACTTGTGAATCAGGAAAGCTAGCTCACGATCACGCGGAGAATAATAAAGCACGATCACAAACACATAAATAAGAACACGAGGATTAACGACCTTCCACAATCAAATCTCCTTAGGTGTGCTCAATAGTTTCTCTCTTTGAAGATGGGAATAGAAGAGATAGCCGCATAACATCTATAGCTTTCTTTATATACTAGGTTATCCAATTGTAACCCCATCAATCACAATTCGGGCTAGTATTGAGTTTATACATATTACAAAGCCAACATAATAGATGTCTCTACAATCTATTTAGTTAGATCACTCATTGGCCCACTTTATTAAGATAGCCTATGTAATGAATAATTGTATTACATATGTGAGTGCACATAAAAAATTTAATAAAAAGCCAACACTGACTTCTTCACTTTTGGTCCTTAAAATGTGCCTAAGACACACCTAAAGACTCCTTAAAATGACTGCCTGACTTCTAATCAAGCACCACCCCAGCAGAAGCCGATGCCCCTTCCTCGACGTTTCTACTCTTATGTTAAACTCATGTTTCAGGAAATAGACGATGTAATCATCTGGAATCATATTTCTTCTTTCCTTAATATATCACCTTAATGGCACTTCTTCTTGAGGTTGTTGAGGTTGCTCTTCAGGAGCAGCTTCCTCATGTTGGACTGGGAGTTACGGTATATTGTCTTGAATTTTCGGATTTGCTTCTTATATAATGTCAGGTAAAGGAGTCTAATCACCTTCAATAGCATCTGTAGAAAGAGAAACAAAATCCTCCTCAAAGACAATATCCCTTACCTTATCTCCCCTCACCCTGACCTCAACATCCTCAAGGAATCTCACATGCCGTAATTGGCAATTTGGTAATTTATATTTACTTTGTCTATGGTAAAATTGACCGAACAACACGTAAATCAATACAAAAGGAAAAAAAAAAAAGCAATATAAAATTAGGATCACCATGAACGAAATCTCAAAACTGAAAAGATTTTCAGCAAATCTTCATAATCAGATAAACACCGAAGTGTCTTTACACATATATACAAATATACACATACATATAACCCAATTAATTATAAAACTCTAAACTAACTCCTTATATATTTAAAGTTTTCTCAAACACAAATGTATAATAATCACAAAATCATTAAAGTTTTCTCAAACACAAATGTATAATATGTAAGCTTTAGCAATGATATAAACACGTTTTGAATACCATTGAAACACAAAAATGTCTGAAAGACATACCTCCAGCCATTGCCAAAACAGAAG
>JXTC01000431.1:116422-160836 GCA_002914845.1 Trema orientale
ATTTGCCATCAAAACCTCTTAATTCACAAATTTGAAACCGAAACCGGTTTCCACCGGTTACCACCGAGCTTCAATGGCCATCAATGGCCATTTCCTTTTTTTGCCGTTAGTTTACGTTCATACCACATATAGTAACGTTAAAACGTTACATAATAATCACAAAATCAAACCAATGCAAGATAATTTCATCTATGAATTCACGAAATCAAGAGAATTCAGAACAAAAATAGAACTTTTTTTTTAAAAAAAGATCAAAACCAGGAAAATTATGAACACACTTTAGGATTACTTATGTTGACAGCATGATCCAACTCAGTATGCTTGTAAAGAGTATCAGATGAATTAGGACTTTTGAATTTGATGCGTGAAAGAGAATTAAAACTGCTTATATTAATGAAATAGAAAAAGGAAAGAAACGTAGATCCCTGTTTGTTTATATTCAATTGACTAGGAGAAAGGGACTTCAACTGAATAAGTAAGAATATATATATATATATATTTAATACAAGTTAGTCGATAAATTTATAAAAGAAAGAAATTGCAAAATATTTGTTGTTTAGCAATATTTGATGTTTTTTGGATAAAATTAAAATCTTATGTTGTAATCCGAAAAATAATTAAATGTAATTTCTAATAAAGGAAATCTCTTAGTAGCCGAATTACTAATCCTTTACTCTCAGAAATACACGGATGAGATTCTGATATGAAAATCATAAACCTGATTGATGAAATTTATAAAGATAACATGTATGTCATGGTTTATCTATGCATTATGCCTATGTTATGATGTACTTATGTTGAACTAAATTTTATTTTGAGATTTGAATAAATGCATTACATACACAAATCAATATCTTGAAGCATCTTACACTTGCTACTTTGCATGATTAATATGATAAGTATTTTATCATGATTAATTTTGTCAAGCTTAAAATTTCATATGCTGATATATTAATGCATTAATATGGTTTCTATATTCTAATCTGAAGCTCATTATTGCTTATATGAATGCTTTTAGAGTACTTTAGTAATGATTAAAGTATTTTTCACTGATCATTAAAATGTCTACTTGCTGGTTACAAACTTGTCTAAAATTCAAGACATTTATTTTTGGGCACGTTCCCAAAATTCTTGAAACAAACATTTTTAAAGAATATTTCCTAGTCTAAAATATTTATTTGCTAGTTTAAATTGGTCCAGAATTAATCTTTGAAGAAAAATCTTCACGGAGATCATGTTGTATGACTGGTTTTCTAGAAATTCCTTTGAAATGTTGTCTGATTGATTTGACAAAGGTTCAGCAGCTTATGTTTGAAATAAACTGAATAGATTCAGTTGCCGTTACACTAGATCAATTAGCTAAAGTTTAATTCTCTTCCAATAGAGTCGTTAATAAAGGATAAAGAGGTTATCCTTGGTTTAAGCTAATTATTATTTATCTTTTCTTGATAACTTGTTATAGGCCTAGTTACTTTCTAGGTAAAATATTTTAAGTTGATTCAAGATTTTAAACTCTGAACGATGGAGCTAAGATTATGATTTATATATTTAAGAAGCCTAGTTACTCTTCTTAGGTTACCTATGGCTATAAGCTGAAAGGTTATCCAACACCCACTCTTCCCCGGTGAAGTTGCATTTTATTCATGCTCGTGGTAATTTCAGTAATTCATAAATTACCACGATCATGAATAAAAACTTTCTTTTTTTTTTTTGTCAAACATATATGTCAAAAATTTATTCCTTGAAACATTCTTTAAATTAGTGATAAGACTTTTTTTGTTTCGAATAGAATAGAAACAATATAATTCAAAAACAAAAGTCCCATTCTATTTAGAGTAATTATTGGATTGTTAAAAACTGGCAAAAATATAACTACTAACAATGATTATAAAGGAAAAAAATAATCCTTTCTTTTCTAATAAACACGAGTTGGTTTTTTAAAATATTTATTTCCTGCACAATGTTAGAAATAATATTTTTTTAAAAAAGTTGTAGAATGAGAAATCAAATTTGATAAAGTGACTATGAGCAATTATCCTATTAATCTTTTGCACTAATATATAAAGTGACTTGATATATTTATTGAGCATTGTCTAACGACATATTCATTGATAACATGATTATGTTTCAAGGTCTATGAAGATTTTTCAGTCTTCAAGTTTATGAATCAATTTTCTGATTCTCAGGTTTTATATAACTTGATTTGTTATTATAAATCTCATTTGAGTTTTAATGAAATTGTTTTTCCAAATAAAAAAAACAACATTATTTTTTTATGGAAACCCAATATTATTTTTAATATCATATCACAGTATTCTTTCTTCGAAACTTTTTTTTTTATATAACAAAAAAAGACACTATTTAAAGTAGATTTATGAAGTAGTATCATGGTGAATAAGTTAGGTTAGGAAAATATGTTTAATTTTACTAACAGACTAACTGCTCCCAAATTATGATATCACTTTGCTCCTAAATTATGTATTTAAATCTTTTATTACTTAAGGTTTATCATTTTTTGGGGTCAAAATTATGAGTTTATGGTTATACTCATTAAACTCGATTTTTTTTTAATAAATAAAATGACCAAAAATGCAACAATATCAAAGTTTAAGATAGCATATTACTAATTTAATAGTTTGCTGGTGGCCAATATGGTATGATAATTATAATTCTGGAGTTATTAGTTAAATTACCCAAAATTTTAACGTTTCTAGTCATTGTAATTTATTTGAGTCGTTTAAGTGCAAACGACATATCGTTTCTATTTATCGAAGTTTACCTCCCGTACAGATACAAACAATATGTTCGTTTCTCTTAATAATAATTGAGGGGAAATAAACTCATTTAGCTTTCTCATTGGATCCCTATAAAACAAGTGTTGTTCTATGTCGTTGAAAAGATGACATGTTGCTCAGTAGTCAGTATTCAAATTTGGCGTGTTTTAATTACATTTTTTTAAAGGAATTTTAAGTGCAAAATTATTTCGTCATTTTTTAAAGTTAATTTTTAGGAATTCATGTGTCGTTTTATTATATAGTAGTATTCAAATTTGGTGTCATTTCTGGTGGAAATGAATGTTTTAAGTACAAAAATAGTTCATTTTTTTTTTTCCCATTTAATTTTTTTTAGGCATTCGTGTGTTGTTTTATTATTTAGTAAAGAGTTAATCTTTGTCGATGATAATATCTTTGTTGCATAGAATGTCACACTCAATTATCAGCGACAGGGACCCAGTCTTCATTAGCAATTTCTATCGGGAGATTTTTCATTTAGTTTATAAGAGACACAATTTAACATGAGTACTTGATATTAATAGCCCTTGAATAATGCATGTAGTTACACTTTGTCCCCTAAATTTTTAAGTCATAAAATAATTGTCTATGAATTATGTAATTGTTGTAACAATATTACTTTTATCACAATTTGTTAAATATTTAACAGAAATAAGTCATTCTAGAGTACACGATTTGGTAACTGTGATCAAGAATGAGATTCTAAATTTTTAACTTACGCATTAGATTACAAAGACTTATACAGCAATGACCATTTTTTTTCAAAAAATATTAAATTTATAACAGAAATGAGTCTTGTTCAAAGTGCAAAATTTAATAATTATGGCTAAAAAAGTGATTATGATTCTTAGAAGTAAATAATACTCAATTACACATTTTGTCTATGACTATTTTCTGTTAGTTAAAAAACTAACAGTTTATGACAAATGGGTCATTACTGTAACAATTACATAATTCAGGAATCATTATTATATAAATTGAAAATTCAGGGCACAATGATATAATAAGCATAATTTACGGACCCTATATTTAACTCTATAGTAAAATTTGTATTTCACATATGTCCGCTTCACCGTGTCCTAAGAAAAGGCATGTTTCCATTTTCAAGTTTTTGTTGTCGTTTAGTTGAGAACGACGTGTAGTTTCTACTTACCCTACTTCTTAGATTGGGTCAATGATCAATCATATATTTTTTGGGCTGAATAAAGGAAAAAAAAAATGGATTTCGCATATAGGTCATTCCATGCCTTACAAGAGAAAGTTGTTAAAATTAGTTTATTTTTAGTAAGTTACGTATAATTGCATTTATAGGCTAATCATTGATTTCAGTCAGCAATTAGAAAAAAAAAAAATCAAATAAAATCAAATCACTTGCCGGCATTACTTTTTTTTTTTAAGAAAAGAAAAAAGCAACAAGAATCATAAATACAGTTTTCTATTTGTCGTAAGTAATTGTAATGACATTCATGAATCACTTTACCGAAAAAATAAATAAACAAAATAAAAAAACGATTTATATAGGTTTCATTCCATATTACTTTATTTGGGCAGCATATGAAAAATATTATTTTTCCTGGCTATGAGAGAATCATCCTTTAAGGTTCGTCCTTTTTTTTTTTTTTTTTTCTGAATATATTTCTGTACGTATAGATATATTCAAAGAGGTAGTGGGAAGTGGGCACTGGCTGGCTTTAGGGGCTCTTATATTCAACAAGAAAAAAGAAAAACATATAGTTGTCTTTTGGGAGTTTTCAAAAGCATGGGTACATCAGGCTACTAATTCATATAGCAAAATAATAATAATCTGGAAAAATAAAATAAAGGAAATCTTAGCTATATTTTTCTGAATTGATTAAACAAACTTTATTTAAAAAAATAAACAAGTGAATAAACTGGATGTTATTAAAGAAAGATAGTAAACCTAGCCAACTCAAAGAGTTGTACATATGCCTTCATTTTTTTATGTTTTATTATGTACAAATTACTGGTTTTGGCTTTCTTCTTGTAATCCAAAGGTGGACCAAAATGCAGATGTGATAATAATATCTATTGTATACTGTTGATTGAATTGTGAGGACCACCAAAAGGCCAATCTTTGATGTGCAAGTAGCATTATAATTTTGAGTGAAAGATATAAAAATCAAATTAAGCTTGAAGGTTTTGTTCACCCATAAGCAACCTGGATGGATTAACCACTAGAAGAAGTATAAGAATAAATTAAATTAATTATAAAATAAAGCCAATGAAACTAGAAGTAAATTAATTGTTTTGCGCTGGAATAATAAATTTAGAAACATTGATTTTACTAAAAGGAAAATTGAGAAACTGTTTTGTAAATCTTAATAATAGGTAATAGTTATCATTATGATTATTAATACCACTGTTGTGGAAAGAAATAGGTACTTATTTATTTGTTTTTTCTTTGGTGGAGTAGTTGTTTTGGGTGTTCCGTGCAAAAATAGAGGACTTTTAACTACGAACTATTGGTCAAAAAGGTCAAAGATATATTTATTGGGGATTTTATTCGGTAAACACACGTTTTTAATGTCAAATCATATAAAAATAAAATGAAAACCAAGCCATATTTACCAACAGCTGCAATATAGGGGATATATACACAATCCATCTTTATCTTTGTGACATCTTTATCTTTGTGAGATCATATACACAATCAATCCACGTTAGATATTTCATATACATGATCTGTATCCGATTTTATGGGCAAGCCACCATATAAACCCCTACTTTTAATATATATATATATATCCACAAAAGGAATCATATATAGAACTCATCTGAAAGAGAGACGTGTGAGTTTCGTATTTTTAAAGAGGATAACCATAATTATAGGTCACGTTATGATTTTTAGTAAAATTTATACTATTTATCATGGTTATTATGGATATTAAGCTTTGAATTTAAAATTCGTGACCAATTTACAAGTCTAGAAAAAAATTTTGACCAATAAGTTTACCCAATACTTATTGAAATTACACATTTATATTTTGAAATTTTATTCAAATTAAAACTGAATTAAAAATTAATAACTAAAATAGAAAGTATTAAAATTCTTAAAACTTCGAATAAAAGAATTCATATTCTTAATTTTATTATTGTAGTTATTAATTTTAGTTTTAGTTTTAAAAATTATCAAATCTAAATATTTAACTTGAAAATGGTATTTTGGAAAATTTATTGATTAACTCGGTATGTAATTAAAAAACTTATCACAAATTTTACATTTACACTCGCAATAAAGCTTGATAGTATATATATATATACTATATTTTATATATTTTATATATATATCATCAATTCATATAAACGATCCTGATATAATAATCACTTGTGAGCTCGGACCTCAGAGTCGGACTCGACTACCTGCTAATATAAGCCAGTAGCACGTGATTTTTCACTTTTCACATTTTAATTTTTTTTTTTTTTTTTTCAATGATTTGCAGAGTTTTCTTCCACGAAACAACTTGCTATTTCTCGGGGCGCCAACGGAATTACAACCTTTTTTTACTTTTTTTTTTCCTCATTAATAAAAAAAGAAAATAATTAATATTAATATATATATATATAGTCCGGTCCGGGGCACCGGTTCGTGCTCGGTCAGTTCTCACACTGGACACGCAATTCGACAATAAACAAACGGAACTCGGGTCAGGTAAAAGACCCCTCAATATCTCGTTAATTTCTCACGCCATTTTAATTCAATTCAAATTATCCCAACTAAAAAACTTAAATTATAAATAATTAAATAAAAGGTTTCACCGACCCATTAAAGATTATTCTGACCAAAAAGATCATATATTTTTCTGGAACAAAAAATAAATACTTATAGGGCTTTGTATTCTGGGTTCCTTTGTTACGTAAATTTGGCCACAAAAAAAAAAAAAGTGAAAACAAAAAAGAAATATTATTATCATTATTATTATTGTTTTAGGCACAGCTTTAATGAAAGGTATTCATTTTTGTACCTAAGGAACCATATAACTTCTACTGAAATCTGTTACAATTTTAATTTGTGTTTATTTTATATAAAATTTTGGTATAAATTTTATTGTTCTTAGGCTAGGGTTTCTAGAACTTTGGAATTTATTCCCAAATTTTATTCCCCCAAATTATGTTTCTTCATTATAGATTTCTGCCGGATTTACCCTTATCCATCTGTGATTTCTTCATACCCAGTAATCCCTGCAATTTTATTTTATTTTATTTTATTTTTTGGGTCTTGTTTGTCATATTTGGAATTGTGGGTGCCCATCATACCAATTCTGCTGTAGCGATACTGTTTTAGGGCTTTCTATTCTGGTTTTCTGGTTAGGGTTGGGGTTGGGTTTGGGGTTGGATCTGCTCAATCAGATTCATTATTTTAATTTTTTTTAATTTTTTTACGAGTATTTTTAAGGTACAAAATATAAAAAAATAATCAGCTTCTGGGATTTTTGGAGTCAACCGTATTGAATTGTTGGGTTGATTTAAAATCTGGGTTTAGTTAATCAAATGAAGTTCTGAGCTGGGTTTAGTTCAAAAGGAGTTTCTCAGACCTTGGATCATCAATTTGTAAGGCCAAATTCTGTAAAAATTTGAATTTAAATTGAATCTAATATTTTTGGGTTATCTTGTCCTTTTCTGTAATTTTGTTTTATTGCTACGTATTTGTCTATAACGTTTAAATTTCGGGGCACATTCCTTGATTACTGTAATGAAATTTTCCTGAGAGAATTTGAATTCAGTTTAACACTTCTGGCAATTCTTAGGTGCTACTGAGTTTTTGATGATGGGAAAGAATGTGTTGTCTGTATATTTGTAATTTGGTTAGGATTTTTTTTCTTGTGGGGGTCTCATTTGGAGATCTTATGGATTTTTTGATCAAATATAGAATATCCCAGTGTAACAATTAATCCTTTTTTTTTTTTTAAATGAAAAATATAATGTGGCTTTGTAAATCTTGAGTTCCATTTCATTCTGACTTGTCTGTGAATGATCTTACATTTCTTCTTTAGATCATTAATTTACTTGACATTTATTGGAATTTCGTTGTTTCATATGTACTTTTGTTTTTTGTATTCGAATATTTTTTGTTTTTATTATTTTCTGTCGAAGTTGTTTTGTTGCCATTTAAAGGATGAAAAGGTTTGCTCGAAAAAAAAAAAAAAAAGGATGAAAAGGTTGTAGGATTGGCACTTGCTAGATGAATAGGGGAATCTTGCAGAAAAGCATCTGTTAGATTTTTGCCTAGGAAATGGTTTTGAATTAGGATATATACTGTCAGCATTAGGTAGAACATGAACTATAGATGTAGCAGGATCAGAGAGTCTTTGTTTAACCCAGTAGTCATGAATGAAGATGGATTTTAATGGCTGTTATCTGTTTATGTGTTTGAGAGATCATTTTGAGTGATTTCAACTGGGCATTATTTGTCTCTGGCAATTGCAGCTTGCCAATTTACTTCTGGTGATCTTTTTAGCCTCCTTTGGATTGAAGCTTACTTTTTCTCCCTGCAGATGCATTTCTGCATGAATATACTGGCAATTTGGAGCAACTTCTCAGAGTAGGCTGCTTAGCAGTACAGTGCTTGCAAGGCTGATGGGCATTATCCGGTACTTGTGATTTCCAAACTATTGTTTGTACAGTGAGGTTCATATGCCAAAAGGGAAGTGGCTGTCCTCCTGCAGATATTCCTTTGATTAGTCTTACGTATAGAAACACTGCGAAGACTGTAATTGGTTATTTGATTTCATAGTCCAATGGGGACAGAACTCATGAGAGTTTGTGTCAAAGAAGACAATGATGACTTTCCTCCAGTTCCACCAGGTTTTGAGTCTTTTACATCTTTCAACTTAAAGAGGGTAAATGATACTGAAAGCCAAGATAGTAAAACCGTGCTTGGTTGTTCGGCCTCTGCTGGTGCCTCTGAACCCCAGACAATTAAGATAGAAACTAACATTGATGTTAGTGATACTGCAAAGATTAGCAGGTCCGTCCGGCGTAAACCATGGATAAACTATGGGCGATATGATTACGGTCCAGAGGATGATTGTGATTCTGAGCGGCTGAATCAAGTTGGTGTTTTATTTTCATCGTTTTTCTTTTTGTTTTTGATGTGTTTTGACTCATTAGGTCGTACACTGTTCCCTACATGGAAATGCTGTACTAATATAATGTCTCTTCTACCATTTTTAATTTGCAGAGGCATCAACTTCCCAAGGGGGTATTCCGTGGATGTTCTGAATGTAGTAGTTGCCAAAAGGTTTATATCTTAAAATTCATTTGCTCCACTCATTTTAGCCATTAAGATAATATCTTCCACCTTACCATTTTACAACGAGCATTTGGAACAGGTTGTTGCGAGATGGCGACCTGAGGATGCTCGAAGACCCAACATTCAGGATGCTCCTGTCTTCTACCCAACTGAAGAGGTTTTCTTTGTCGCTTTTAGAAATTGATTTTCAAAATGTTACTATTTATCCCTCTTTACTCGTGTATGTTATTTTTTTTAGAATATAAAAAGTTCTTTCTTTTGGAGAATTCAGATACGAGACTCAGTTTGTGATTTGTTTCAGGAGTTTAAAGATACTTTGAGATATATAGCTATCATTCGCCCAAAAGCTGAACCCTTTGGAATATGCCGCATTGTTCCTCCTCCTTCTTGGAAACCTCCTTGTCCCCTTAAGGAGAAGAAGATATGGGAGAATTCCAAATTTGCTACTCGTGTTCAGAGAATTGACAAACTTCAAAATCGAGATTCGCTGAGAAAAATGTCGATAATTCATAACCAAATGAAGAGGAAAAGGAGGAGATGCTCAAGAATGGGGACTGATTGCATGACTGGTGGTAAAGGACCTGGTGATGCTGGATATCAGGAAGCAGAAACATTTGGGTTTGAACCTGGTCCAGAGTTTACTCTGGAAACCTTTGAAAAATATGCAGCTGACTTTAAGAGTCAGTACTTCCGCAAAAATGCAAATTTTGCTGATGTTGGAGGTAACTCAACCGTGTGTAAAGAGGACAGCCAACCATCTGTGGAAAATATTGAGGGGGAGTATTGGCGGATGGTAGAGAAGCCTACAGAAGAAATTGAGGTATCACATAAGGGTTGATACAAATAATAGTATTTCTGTCTTTATTAGCCTTATTTGTCTAGTATGTTTTTCACCTTATCCTCTCTCTTCTCTCAGTATCCCTGTGCTTGTGTTATAAGCGTAACCATCTTGATTAAGCCAACCATTCAAAAGACCTAAGGACGGTTTCTGTTTTAGGTGGTATATGGGGCTGATCTAGAAACTGGGGCTTTTGGTAGTGGCTTTCCCAAGAAAGAGTCCAATCTTGATGCTTCTGCTCCAGAACAACAGTATATAAAATCTGGATGGAACTTGAACAACTTTCCCAGGCTTCCTGGATCTGTCCTCTCTTATGAAAGCAGTGACATATCTGGAGTTCTGGTGCCTTGGTTGTATATAGGCATGTGCTTCTCTTCATTCTGTTGGGTAAGACTAAATATTACTGTGAATTATTGGATTTTATTCCATAACCATCACCTTAAGTCTTTGTTATTGTTCCTATGCAATATGCATTAGTGGGTTTATCTCCTTTTTTTAGTGTACAGCTATGAAGAGTTTCTTTCACATAAGTTTTTGTTTTATCTTTGTTTTCTTTTCTTTGTTGATGATAGCTTGTCCGACTTTGTGAATTTTTCCTCAAGCTATAAATTGTTATCAAAAAGAAGAAAAAGAAAAGAGGACTTGATTTCAAATGACAAAATGAATGGATTGAAATATGAAAAAGTATAACTTTTCTTTTTCTTTCAAATGGTAGGCATATTTTTCAACCACTTGTGTCACAATTCTTCCTACTTTGTGTGTGTGTATGAATCTGTGTAATGTCCATGTTACATAATCATCCTCCTTTTTGAATCTAAATTCCAAATTTTATTACCTTTTTTTTTTTTTTTATGATGTCTTTTTTACATGTTGAAGGGTGCTCATTCCTTTGCTTTTTCAATTCGTTTATAATTTTTTGAGAGCAGCATGTTGAAGATCACCATTTATACTCATTGAACTATATGCATTGGGGTGCTCCAAAGATGTGGTATGGTGTCCCCGGGAGGGATGCATGCAAACTGGAGGTGGCTATGAGAAAGCATTTGCCTGACCTTTTTGAAGAACAGCCTGACTTGCTTCATAAGCTGGTGAGTAAAACTTCCTGCTCTACAGTAAAGATGTTTGAAGAATTGTGGCCTGAATAATTTACTCCACTGAGCATATGAATACAGCAACTGACCCAGATTATGAAGCTAATGCATACTTTAGTCTTGGTAATTTAGAAGAATATTGATATGATTTTTTGAACAGTTTGGAGTTTTAATATCCTTAATTTCCTTATGGGCTTATTTGATGTAGACATCAAATTCTTAGTTCTAATGGTCGCTGTTTTTGTTTCTTTATTTGCTGGAGGATGTCTTTGGCCTCATTTGGTATTCTTTAACATTTATTGTTTATGATATATATCTTTGTTTTCTATGAAAAAAGGAGAAAGGTTTGATTATTTTAACAAAGTTATGCTCTTCAATGGACTTCCGCAACTATTAATTCCGACATTTTAGTTTCCAACAATTTTTCATACGTTAGTCATAGAAGTATAGTTACTCTTGTGAGAAGGTTGTCAAGAGCAGGGACTTCATTTTTTTTCACAAGAAATTATTTATTTATTTTTTTGCATAAAATAACTTATGTGGTGGTAAGCAAGAAAGGTAAAAAAGAAGAATGGCTTCAAACTTGAAATTTTTCTCTTATGCTGCATACTCTCTCCAATGCCCTGACCTTTTTTTTTAAACATTGAAAAAAAATTGCAGGTCACACAGCTCTCCCCCTCCATTCTGAAATCTGAGGGAGTTCCTGTCTACAGATGTGTTCAGAATCCTGGGGAGTTTGTTCTGACGTTCCCTCGAGCATACCACTCTGGGTTTAACTGTGGATTCAATTGCGCTGAGGCAGTTAATGTAGCTCCTGTTGACTGGCTGCCACATGGGCAGATTGCAATAGAGCTGTACTGTGATCAGGGAAGAAAGACTTCTATTTCCCATGATAAATTATTGCTTGGTGCAGCGAGGGAAGCGGTAAGAGCGCATTGGGAACTGAACTTATTGAAGAAGAATACTTCGGATAACTTAAGATGGAAGGATGTCTGTGGAAAAGATGGGATCTTGGCCAAATCGCTCAGGGTAAATACTATCTTTCTTATTCTTATGTTGATCTTGACAGTTTACGCAACGGATTTCAATGGTTTGGAGAGTAATTCAGTTTAGAGTCACCTGAAATACTGATTTGTTTGGCTCCGGAAGTTAAATATGGATAGAATTCTGTATGATATTTTAGCATTGGGTTCCGAGGTACTTCTCATTTTGTAGTCTGATTCATGAACTTTAAGGGTTCGATTTTGTTCAACCTGTAGCTTAACTGCTTCCCCCGATTGTGTCGATGGAAATCTATTTACAAATGTTAATTTTGAGATTTATGGAATAGAAAGAATTGATAGGACGTGTCCAATTATTTTGAGATCTATGTGGGGAACTCCTCGTTTTGTAGACTGATTCATGAACTTTAAGGGCTCAATTTTGTTCAACCTGTAGCTCAACTGCTTTCCCCGATTGTGTCGGCGGAATTCTATTTACAAATGTTAATTTTGAGATCTATGCAATAGAAAGAACCGATAGGACGTGTCCAATTATTTATTTTATCCACAATTGGATTCTAAAAGTCAAATCGTGGATCTGGATTGACCTTTATTTTCTAATAGAATCTTTGGAGGAGGTGGTTATGGGCAATATGTACTTGTTTCATTAATTTTCTTTGTTTCTCATGAACCCTTTTTATTGATTATCAAACTTACCTTTACTGTCAGAATTATGCTGGGGTTCATGCTTTTTCACTTGTAAATTGCTTCCCTTTTGACATTTTATCTTTCTTGAATAGACACGAGTTGAAATGGAACGTATGAGGAGGGAGTTTCTTTGCAGTTCTTCACAGGCAGTGAAAATGGAGAGTAATTTTGATGATGCCAGTGAGAGGGAATGTAGTATATGCTTTTTTGATTTGCATCTCTCTGCAGCAGGTTGTCATTGTTCGCCAGAGAAATATGCATGCTTGAATCACGCAAAGCAATTGTGTCCCTGTGCTTGGGGTGATAAGTTTTTTCTTTTTCGCTATGACATAAGTGAATTAAATATCTTAGTTGAGGCATTGGAGGGAAAATTAAGTGCAGTATACAGATGGGCCAGACTAGATCTTGGACTTGCCCTGAGTTCTTATGTCAACAAAGACAATATGCAGGTTGGTAAATCTCATCCAGAAAGCGGAACTGCACTTGAAGTGTTGAGTTCACAGCCTTTGACCAATTCCCTTAAAGATCAATCTGTCATAGAAATTTCTGAAGGGAGCCGTGGTGCAATTGATCAGAATAAAATAGTAATAGGACTCCCAGTGCCTTCAACGTATACAGGGACGTCGTCTACATTTTCTAGTTCTTCACATGATGTTAAGATGGCGAGCAATAATTCTCCATTAGAGAGAGAAGAAATTATTGATTTGGCATGCAACGCAAGAACCTCAGTTTGTCAGTTGTCTCAAGAAGACACATCATATGCCATACAACTGGTTGAAGGGAAATCACTGGTGAAGAAATCTTCTGTTTCGGAGCGTGATAACATTATACTTCTTAGTGATGATGAAGGTGATGATCCAAAAAAGCCTCTTTCAGATAGAGAAAAAGAGACTTCTGTTGCTAAGCATTCAGAACTTCCTGAGGAGCTGAATGGTGCCGAGGTGAAAATGACCCCTTGTGATTCTAGTAAAGAAGCAATTCTTCCTACACCTGTAACTGATGCCGTAGTGATGGAAGGAAAAGCTGGCTGTTCATTACCTCGTGGAGAAAGGAACAATATTTCATCTTGCTCTGTCAACAGGAAGGATGAACTTCAAGGAAATCACGACCAAGTGGGATCTAGTCCAACAGAAGTTTCGTTGAATTTAGGTTCTATGGGTCAAGATCATGGGAGGAATATCCAGGCTCCTTCCACTAATGGTGATAACAGTGATCATAACATCACAAATATAGGGAATGATTCGCAGAACCCACAGCCTTCGGGCAGTGGAAAATCTGACAGTGGGACAACAAATTTAACGGAAAATGCAAGATCTTCTAATGGAAATGCATCATCCAGCCAAAACAATTTGGACAGATACTATCGTCAGAAGGGTCCTCGTATAGCAAAAGTAGTTCGAAGGATCAATTGCATGGTTGAGCCTTTGGAATTTGGATTTGTGCTTTCTGGAAAGTCATGGTGCAGCAGCCAGGCCATTTTTCCGAAAGGTATGTCATATGTTCAGGGTTTGAAAACCTGTTTTTGGGTGCTGAGTGCTGACACGTTTTACTGAGGTGTATGCCTCCGATTTATACAATGAAAAACTACATATCTGAAATTTTATAGCAAATTCATCATCATAATAATTTACAAAAGAGAAACACACACATCTGACAACAAACACACACATCACAACTTAAACATAAAAACTCGAGTTGAAAAATATATGGTTACATATTTGCTAATTGTAAATGCTAAATGAGCTAAAACTAGTAGCCCAGGCTAATAAGACTTGAGGTTTCACATTTGTTTTTTTTTTCCCACATGTTTACTTTTGTTCTCTGGCATGTTTACCCTTTTTCTGTGGCCCAAGTTGTGGGCTACTGAAACTAAAACAAAGTTAAACACATTTTAAAAAGCTCAACCCCTGCACTTCAAATCAGCTTTGTTGAGGCATATGCCTCGTAAGCCTCCATGCATATGTCTCAAAGGTGTGCACCTTAGATTGCCAAGGCTTATGCCTCAAGGGGGGTTCTTCCATGGCGTATGCCTTGACATCCCACCTTGACTGCCTCGCCTCAAGGCGTGCAAGGTGCTGCACGCTTTTGAACACCATTTGTATGGTTTATACTGAGAAGAAAATGTATGCAAATATTGAATAAAATAAATAATAACTCCTGAATATGTCATTTATACTTACTATTTCTAATGCAGGATTTAGGAGCCGGGTTAAGTACATGAGTGTTTTAGATCCAACAAATATGTGTTATTATATCTCAGAAGTACTTGATGCAGGGCGGGATGGACCTCTATTCATGGTATTGGAGTTTTTTTTGCTGCATAATCTTTATTGTAATGCCGTTTTTTAAGTCAACTTGTATGTTTGTACTCAAAATTTACTTTTCATTACTATTTTAAAGTTGTGACATGATCTCGGGTCATTTATATCACTAAATATATATTTTCTCTGCTGCCTTAGGTTTCCTTGGAGCATTCTCCAAGTGAAATGTTCATCCATGGTTCAGTTGTCAGGTGTTGGGAATTGGTAAGAGAGAGAGTCAATCAAGAGATCACAAGGCAGCATAAATTGGGAAGATTGAACCTTCCTCCTTTACAACCTCCTGGGAGTCTGGATGGCTTTGAAATGTTTGGGTTTACTTCACCATCTATCGTGCAGGTAAATACTAGAGGAACTGATCAAATTGAATGCTTATTTTCACCTTGGTTTTCACTATATGTAAGTATTCTTTATTTTGTGACTTGGGTCAGAGACGGCTCTTATTCTTGTATTGCTTTTCACCTCCTTTCGTTAACCTTCTACTTGTCTGGGATCTTTTGGTCATTAATTTTGGAATTCAGAACCTGTTTATGAAGAGCAATTTTTTTACTCTATGGTGAAAATTCTAAATACTTTTTAACTTTTTGCCACTAGTGTAAATTTCTCTTAGTGCAATGAGAGTTAGAAATGACTTTCTTGATTTTGGAAGGAAATTTAGTCGATGCCTGCTATATCATTTTCTGTGAGATATTACGCTTTCGTCCTGAAAGTTATGTTTCTCTCTTTGATTGTTCTTCATTTTTGGTAAATTTCGAGTATAACATCATCTTGGTTTAAGTTTGAGACTGGCTTGACTATGTTTGTTTGTATTTTTTTTTTTTAACCGCTCTCAGTTTTTCAGAGGTGGGAACGGGTGACAATTCTATTAGGCTTTAGTGCTGTAACTTTCAGTCTAGTACCTAGTGCCATAGATTTCATCTGCTTACTTGTTTTTTCATACCATTTTAAGCACTTACCACCAATTATAAATTTACTTCATACAACAGGTGATAGAGGCAATGGATCGCAATCGAGTCTGTTCTGAGTATTGGGATTCTCGGCCCTATTCCCGGCCGCAAGTGCAGATTCCACAAGTTTGTCGGTCCAAAGACAATGGTGGAAGGATGCCAGAACAAGGAAGTGATCGAGGAGGTCCTGATAATCACCTTTTGCCCACTGGGGTTGATACCATACTCGGGGGCCTTTTGAAGAAGGCTAACCTAGAAGAACTAAACTCACTGTATAAAATGTTAAACGACAATCAAAACACCGCCGGTCTTGGCTTGGTGACTCGACTTCTTAATGAAGAGATTAACAATCGTCCAAGATGATTCATTTAATCATTCATCGGTCTCATCGGGTTCCAGACTCTGCCTGCCCTGGCCATTCTTGACTTTGTGAATACCATGCCGATTTTTTAGATTCCATGTACATCTTAGTCGGTCATTTTTTTTAACCTAGGATACGGAAGAGAAACGAAAGAGACGTGGGGGAACATATTATTGTCCCGCCGGATTCAACTACACTAGCTGCTTTTAATGCAAGAAGCTGGAATACTGTTTGGTGGATACCCCCATTTTTGTGATTTGGTGTCCACGGTCATGCAGCAGCGGGGTCTCTCTAAACATACCATTGGTACCATTTTGTTGTCGGATCCTTTTTCTTTTTCTGGTTCACTCCACTTGAGTTTTAGTCCCGGAGCCTTGTCCATAACATTGTAGAAGATGGTCATTGAGCAAAAATTTTTTAGAAGGAATAAGAATCTTTCTCATAAGTTACAGATCCACAGGATATTTCGAGTCAAAATCAGTAGAGATATGATTGACATTTAGATTTGCAACTACCTATTATTCCTTTTCAGTGTTAAATTCAATGCAGTAAATGTCAGCACACAGTTAAAACTTAAAAACTCCAGTCCAATAGTCATTAGTAGTTGGGCTAATTATGTAATATCAATTGATGTGATGGACTAATCAAAAATTCCTTTTATGATATGGGCTCCTATTATTGTGCTATAGGGAATTTAACATGAATGGCAGTAATTTGGACTAAAATAACTTTTTTTATGATTGTTGTAAAAAATGACTTCATAGCGTGATGAGGTCACAAAATTTATCACCATAAATTTATGATTTTTTTAGGACTAATTAATGGTTACAAATTGTGAGGGGTCACAAAATTTGTGACCATAAATTTATGATTTTTTTAGGGTTAATCAATGATTACAAATTGTGTGATCTTGTCACACAAGTGCATGACACAATAGAAAATCGCTTTTCAAAACTCCTAAAAAAGTTATTTTAGTCCAAATTACTATTAGTTAGGCCCATTTCCCAAAATGCTATGGTTATTGGGTCTAGAATTTGGTTAATCCCAACTAAGAATGAGCCCAAATGCTCCTCTTCTTCCTTCTCTTTGATCATGGTCTATCGTGTAGCCAGTCAAGTTTTCTGCCGAATGAGTTCATCATTTGTTAAACAAAAGGAGCTTTTAGCAAGATGGTTGATTTAGACAAATTCGTTATAATAAATGTACCATTTTTAGTTTTTGTACCTAAATAGTCGAATGTATCTTCAACGTATCAAAATTTAAAATGGACCTAAAATTCGGTCAATTTGCTATATAAGCCCCTATTAATTAATATATCTGATGTAGATTCTAATATTCAACCATTTATCCATATAAGGGGGAGAAAAAAAGAACATTTACTACAATAGTGTAAAAATAGGACATTTATTATAATTTATCTAAATATGATTAATAACATAAAACACTAGATATTTATACATGGGCATTAACTCAGTAGGATTTTTTTTTTTACTTATCTATACGTATTATTTTGGTCAATTAAAATTGGTTACATACACCAAGGAGGAGAGATAAAAGTATTAAATAATAGATATTTATTTTTATTATTTTTCTTCTAACTACTCAAATTATAGTAGCCATTAGATCATGATCTAACAGTTAAAAAAAAAACCTATAGATAAGTTAAAAAAAATACCTACTGGATTGGGAATCTATATATATGTTATACGGTATTGTTTTAAACAATTAAAATTCATTTTCATCACACATTTGCCCAGTTAAAATTCATCACGCACATCTTCATATAAAAGGTAGATAGAGAAAAACAATAAATAGTGTGCATTTATTTATATATTTTTTTAATTACTCAAATTATGATAGTCGTTAGATAATGATCCAACGACAAAAAAATAAAATACCAACTAAATTATGGCCTATACACACATTAATACACATATACATTAGAAAGTATACATATATATTAATCTTACATAACATAGGAAAGACATTCATTTCGATGGACTATCCAAAGTATATACAACAAACCATTAAAAAAGAATAAAAAAGAGAGATCAAAATATCTCATGTATATAGATATGTTTTTTTTTTTTTGAAAAAAAAAAAAGGGGGGGAAAGAAAGTGGTCCCTCCACTTCCATTCCATGGAGATCTGATCCATTCGTTCCCCCCATATATGGCAAAGGAGGTAACGGCCAAAGATGGAAATGCACAATACCCCACTTTTCCTCCTCGTACGGAATAAACCTCCAAACCCAATCCAACGGCCCCAAATCTCTCACGAGGGAAAATACTGATCAAACGCTCCATGCATTTCCACGTGTCTCACGGAGCTAAACGAGTGGCTCTTGCACCGAGAGAGTGAGGGACTGAGGGAGGCCCCTGTTGCCGACATCTAGTACGGCCGTCCACGTGGGTGCACGAGCTATGTGGGGACCACAGGGGGAGGCGCACGTGTCAACCACCTGAGGGTCCCATCCATCTGGCCGTAGATTGCGGGATCTTTGTACGGTCTACCTCGCTCTTCGCGCCAATGCTCGTTGCTTTTGTGCGCGCTATACAAGAGACAAAAAGATTTTGGTGGGTGAGATTTTTTTTATATTTTTTTGACCTTTTAATTTTTTTTTTTTTTATAAACCAAGTAATTTGATAGGGGATGGTTACGGTAGGGGCGTCCCTACGTAGGGTCATGTCTTAATTATCGTTGAATGAGAATCTGTGGAGAATAACGAGAATCTGTGGAGAATCTATTTATATAGAGATTCCCATCCAACGGTGAATAGACAGGGCCTACGTAGGAGCGCCCCTACTGTAGACGCGCCCATTTGATAATGTTAATTAAAAACTAGTTAATGTTGTTATTAATTATTTTTACGAGTAATTATCTGTAATTGGGTTTTGGGCGGATAGAGGCATGAATAAAACGTCCAATCGTTAAAGGGTAATGAGCATCTCTGGGTTTGAGAGGAAAAGAGGGCCACCTTTATGGAGCATTTGAGTTGGATGTGGACAGGTGTCCAATTGAGTTAACAACATTATCTTTTCAAGAGGCTGAGGGTTAAAAGATCATGAGAAGGACATTTAAAAGAGGAAGGAATAATAATGGGGTTGTTTGCTTCATCAATTCTATTTGGGACGGCTACGGTAGGGGCGTTCCTACGTAGGGTCATGCCTTAATTACCGTTGGATAGGAATTTGTGGAGAATAACGGAAATATGTGGAGAATCTATTTATATACAGATTCCCATTCAACGGTGAATAGACAGGCCCCTACGTAGGGGCGCCCCTACTATAGACGCACCCATTCTATTTTATTGAAATGAAAAATTTATTTGAATGGGTGTTTGTTTCAACAACTTCAGTTTTTTCATTCAAATAATTTTTTAGAATGTGTGTTTGTTTCAACAATTTGATTTTTTCATTCAAATGGTCCATTAGAAAAATAAACCATTAGCATGATTTTTTGTGTCCTAGATGAGAATGGAGAGGGAAAAGTGTTTTTGAATGGTCCATTCTAATACTCCCATTCTAATTACAACTCATTCCACTATTTTTCTATTTAAATATCTCTCATTCCAATTATAACACATTCCACAATTTTCATTCAAATACACTCATTCAAATAGGTGAACCAAACAGGCCTAATGACTTTTGTTTGGTTCGTTCGTGTATTTAAATGGAAATTCTGAAATAAGTTATAATTGAAATATGAGATATTTAGAGTGAAATAAAGTAAAATAAATTGTAATTAAAATGAGAGATTAGAATGAACCATTTAAAAATACTTCACAGACTTCATTCTCATTTCATGACACAAAAAACTCATTTCAATGATTGATGTAATTGATGGACTATTTGAACGAAAAAATTGAATTGTTAAAACAAATATCCATTCTAAAAGACTATTTGAGAAGGAAAAACTGAAATTATTGAAACGAATACTCATTCCAATAAATTTTTCATTTGAATGGAATGAAATAGGTGAAACAAATATAGCCATATCTCAAAGATTTTTCATATCAAAGTTGTATATTGTATATTATCATAGGTTAAACGGTATGATTTATAACAAAGTTCACGTTAATAGACTATTCTGATTAGCTGAACGTACGTGAACAAAACGCGACATTAAAGGTTAATATATTGTGAGTATTGATGCCTTGATAGATGAAGAAGAGCCAAAAGGAAAAGAGGAAGAATATGATAAAACTCTAAAATTCTAAATCTAGTTATATATTTTCTTGTCGGCAAAAAAAATCTTTTTGTTTCCTTGAATTATCAATAAATTTATTGATATCATTTTACTTTGTCTCCTTTACCAAACACCGAGTAAATGTTATTTATGAGCTTCCCTATTAATTCCTACCTTTTAGCTAGCATTTATACTGCACTTTAACACTATTAAGAGTGTAGTCATGAATATTCATGGTTGTACATATACAATAGTTGGAAAATAGAGTTCTTTTTATTCAATAGGGTTATTTATTAATTGTATTTATGTTATTTTTTCCTCTTCCAACTATAAAAAATAAAAAGTCAAACACATTCATAAAACATTATAGAAGTTTGCCTCATAATTTTGACTCCGTACTTAGTTTGTTCTAGTTTAAATTAGTGTACCATGTTGTGTAGGCTGCTTAATAAATGGGACAAACGAATGAAACTTAATTGCATCTGATAAAAAGAAGGGTTCAAAATTAAGGTAGGAGCATGAATAAAATTTGTTTAGGTTTAAGTTGTCTTTTTCAAGGAGACATTTTAGTGGCCAAGGTTTTTACTTTCATCCAATTACTTTACACCGAATCTCTTTTGAAACTTTTAACAGTACTTAATTACTACTGAAAAAATCTGAGAAGTTTTTTGAAAATGTATATTAGTAGGAAAAATGATTCGATCTACCAGCAATAATATTAAATTATTTTGTGGTACAAATTACAAAAGCTCCAAAAGCTTGAGTCACGCTGAATATTTGTTCTATAATTTTAATGAGTTGTGAAACATGTTTAATTTTATTTTTTGAACTGTGTACTCATCTATTCAGGATTAGATTATTTATAATGATTTGACAACTGAAACTATATAGTCTATATTTAATCTAAGAGATATTATAGGGATGAAAAATATACAGTAAATACAGCCAGCAGAGGCTTGTATCGGATTTTGTCAAAAAGTCTTAAGACAAATTCGAACTAATAATCAAAAGGCACAACCATCGATTTAATAAAAAGTACGTAGAAAGAGGCAAAGAAAAAAACTATCAGCTTTTGTGGATATATAAACCAATATATAGCAGTAATATTATAAGTATGTCTCGCATACGTTTTTTTTTTTTTTTATAAACAAGTATGTCGCATACTTATGATATATAGAAGTAGGTCATATCCATTATCCCACTGAAAATAGATGACTATTATAGGTTTAAAATTAAAATCCCTCTACCTTATTTTAAGCAAACTAAAATTAATCAAATTCTCTTACTTTAAGCAAACTAAAATTAATCAAATTCTTTGGGAACGTTTTCTTACTGTTTATATTGGGCTTTCGAATTAATTACAACTAGGAAAGTAGAATCACTGGTATGATCAACTCAACTCACTGTAACAAAAATCTTGATATGTGGCATTTGGAAATGTCACTCTTACATATTTTTAGTGACATTTATGAAATTAGTGGCATTTATAGCAAATGTAAAAGATGCCCGTGCGACTAAAGCCCTAATGACAGTTTAAATGTCACTAAAGAATACTTTTTTGTGGTATTTATAAAATACTATTAAATTGTATAAGTGACACTTTCAAATATTACTGAATTATTTTAAATAATAAATGATAATATTTTAAAAACATAAAAGAAATTTTTGGTGGCATTTTTAAAATATTACTAAACATATCAACCACATTTGGAAAAATGTCACTAATATTCTAGCTACTACATGAGTATTAATTATTATTTACCAGCTATTTTTTTAAGTATCAAAATAATATATAAAAAGAACTTACTCTTATTTCTTTAATCTTTAGTTAAAAAATATATATTACTAAAGTTTGGCTTCTATTTAGTAAACACAGGTATATACTATATTGAATTAATTTCCGTGGGTCTAAACTAGAGGTGGCGATTTAGGTCACGACATGATAACACGACTCGAAAACGACAGGAAGTTAGCGGATTTGGATTTGTCTTAAATAGGTACAGGTCAAAACAAGTTAAACCCGATTAAACACGACTAAATAATAGGTCATTAGCAGGTTAACCTGTTAAACCCAAAATTGACCCGTTTAACACGATTAAATTTTTTGAGACATTGTATTATCTTGTGTGTACCAAGACTTAAAACTTCCCTTTTATGTTTTATGTACTAAAACTTGAAAGTTTTATTTTAGTTTTAAACTTTAGATTGTGTGTTATATTTATTTGATTATGGTTGCTTGGTTATATTGGAAATATAAAATAAGTTAATAGATTATATCAAGTTATATTGAAAATGTGAAATAGATTAATATTTTAAAATTAATAGGTTAATACGTTATGTCAAGTTGAACTAAATACAATATATTTAACATTAATATGTTAAATTGAGTTCAATTAACGGGTTAACAGTATACAGGTTAGCAAATCATGTTACGTTGAATACGATCTGAATACGACCTATTTAAATAACGTATTAAATATGTCGCTCACAGGTTAACCTGTTTATTTAGCGTGTCGGGTGTGAGTTTATAAATCATGACACGAATAATAAATGTGTCGGGTTTGGGTTTGGTAATTGCTCGTTATATATGTCTCGACACGACACGAATATGACACGACAACACGAATTGCCACCCCTAGTTTAAACTTTTTATTTTTATTTTTAAATGTAATATTGACCATAAAATAAAAAATAATAATGAATAAAAAATATTTATTACCAAAATAATTCAATTCACATGAATTCCAAATTACAAAAATTGTATAAACATTAAGGCTCCAAAAAAAAAAAAAGAAAAGAAAAGAAAAGATCATCTATAAAAGTTGTGAATTGAGTTCTTGACGTTGCTTTGAAAGTTCAATGTATTCATTTCATCTGCATATCTTATCGGGTTCTTGAAAATAAATAATGGGAGAAAAATAAATAAAATTTTGCTATTGAAAAATAATATAGAAGTTTTCTATAGAAATAAGAAAGAAGAGGGAGGAGATTAACTTACAAATCAAATCTTATATGCTTATATTTTATTTTCCTCTTTCTCCTAATTTTGTGCTCCATCAATTTTTTTATCTCTAAAAACGAATTGTACCAGATAAGGTTTTTAGTTAAATTGGTGAACCTAATAAAAAAATTCAAAGAAAATGTTAACTAATTGATAAAATTAAAATAAGTTACTGCAAAAAGAAATATGAAATATAAATCTAAAGATGAACACAAGATTACACTAGCATTAGAAATGAAAAAAGATGAAGGCTTTAAAAGAAAAGAAGACAAAAATCATGAGAGCCACACATTTGATCCAAATGTGATCATTAGTTCGTAAAGGGGTAAAAACACACTACTAGGCAGATGAAATAGGATAAGATTTAGTAGTAGATAAGTTAGTTTTTATTTTAATTTTATTTCAATTTGGTGGTAGATAATTTTAGGACTTTCAAAAAAATTTAAATTAAAATTTACATGAAATTTTTGGGAATCTAGAAAAAAATTTGAATTTTAAATTCTTTTCTTTTAGCTATCTTAAATTTAATTTATTAATTATTAATTTATAAACATTTTATTATTTTAATCACTTAAGTCGAAAATCTTGTATATAACTTTACACAAAAAAAATCCTTTTAAAAAAAAAAACTTTACACAAAAAAAATCTAATGTACAAACAATTTCACATTTCGTGTAAATTAGTTCTTAGGTTATCTTTTTATCTTTTATTTTTTAGTAGTAGTTTATACCTTAGATAGTTTATTAAATAGAAGTTCACTTCCGCACAAAACTAATTTAGAACTTCAGCTAATGTTATTTTCTGAAATAAAAAATTATTAATTTTAATGTTAATTCTTATGACGTTTAATATCTTAAGAAATAACTTATTTCTCTTTATCAAAATTGAATACATGATTGGTACAACTTGTATTTAACTAATCTAACAAAAACTAAGCAAGTAAAAAATAATAAAAAGAAGGAAATGCAAGGAGTGCGATATCCTCTTTTTCCTTATTATCTTTTAAGCTAAGTTTAAATTTGTTCTTTTCATTTTGTTTTATTTCCTATAATTATTAATAAGTAAGTTGAATATGAATTAGTAACATTTTTAAAATATCACTATATTTGAAATTTAGTTACATTTCTTGAATATACTAAAGTGACATTTCTAAACTGCTACTAAATCAAAACGTTAATGACATTTGAAAAATGTTACTAAAGATAAATTTTAGTGGCATTTTAAAAATGCTACTAAATCTAAATTTTAAAATATGTATTTAATAAATCATAATATCTTTATGAATTAATGACATTTTTCAACAAATGTCACTAAATATTATTATTGTGGTATTTTTAAATAAATGTCAATAAATAAAATGTCACTTATTCATATTATTGTTGTAGTGACTACACGAGAACAGAATTGGAAGCTAACTATGGGATGTGGTAGGGATCACGAATATTGGTCTCCTTTTAATTTCCTGTTCTGAACCAAATAAACATCAGATAAACGTTGACTGTAGTCAAAAATTGAATAATAACTAATATAGAATAGGGGATGGCTACGGTAGGGGCGTCCCTACGTAGGGTCATGTCTTAATTATCGTTGGATGGGAATCTGTGGGGAATAACAAGAATCTGTGGAGAATCTATTTATNTTATTACAATTAGTAAAACTATGTTTAAGGAGCAAACAAGTACGCTAATAAATAACAATTGTTAGTATGGGCCGAAGCTAGCAAAATTAAGGACCCATCTATTAATCTAATGTATTATGGAGAGAATTAAATAGTAGTTCTTTAAGTCAATCTTATGAGTATATCAACACTAACACTAGAATAATGAAACCATGCAAAAAATAACCACAAAAATACGTCCAAAACCCTATTAATGGAATCAACTAGAGAATTTTAAGACGACTATTTGGATCAAGAGAAAGAGAGAACTCCAATTGAATTATGACATCAATAAATCGTATCATTTTGTTTAAATGAAAAAAAAAAAAAAAAAAAAAAAAAGAGAGAAGACAAAAATATTAAAAAAAAAACGAAATAAACAATATATATATAAAAGAGGAGAAGATGACTTGCATGCAAATCTAAAAACTTGCTTGCAAATCTAAAAGAGGAGAAGATGACTTCTTTTTCTTTTTTTAATTGCATATCACACACCTTTTTTTTTCATCCAATTTTAAATTAGGTCTTAACAGTATTTGACCAAAAAAAAGCTATTATCACCAATTTGTTAATTCCAGACTTTTTTGAATATTTATTTAATGTAATGAGCAAATAGTAACTAATGAAAAAATTCAGGATGTTTAGTACCACAAACTCCCCTATTATGCATATATAGGAGATGGCAGCATTTTCTTAAATAAGTAAACAATAAGTGATAAAAAAAAAATTCAGAAACCACATCGATCGGACTGCAGAGCCACTTTCATATAAAGGAGATAGCCAACATTGAGAGAGAAGGTTATTCTCCTAGAAGCTTATTGATTAAGTTTATAGAATATAGCCGCCAATTAATAACATTTGTATCAGATCATACAAAGGTCCTCATACACTAATTTTTCTCTAAAGTTTTATTATAATATGGGTGGTACGTATAGGCACACATATAGCTCATGTTGGTTTTCGTTAGACCTTGAAGACTCAAGAACAGAAGAAATTGCACTTTAACACAAATTGCTTCCGAAATTATTCTTCAAGGCCACAAGAATTAAGTACATAAAGTACATTAACATTTCAATATCGATATCTAAACTTGAAAGAAACAAATTAATACCAGGAATATTCAGTATACATACGATCTATTAATCCAAATAGTGAGGCATATATATATATATTTAATTAGGAGACATATATATGTGTATATATATATATATATGCAGAATTTCTCTACTCATAAAAGCTACATTAAGATATATAAATAATAACGCGCGCATCGTACACCAAAGGGTACAACACTTGTATATATGATATAAATATATATATATACATAATACATACATAATACAATTTTCATGAAGGATAATAATTAGTTTCTATAGTACATTACAGATCAATATGCCATTTAGTTATTCACTCCATGGGAACAAGTTGAACAATTTATGATCATCTAATACAATGCAAAGGCATTTTTGTAACCCGATAATAACTTTTTGCAAAATCGTAAGAGCTTTCCTCATGATCGGAAAACAAAAATGTTCAGACATATATAGACAAGCTAGTACAACGGAGTACTATGCAAAATTATTTGTATAATGCTATACCAATATTTTCAACTTGGAACATTAAAAAACTGTAATGACCTTTCCACACACTAACTAGCTAGCTAGAATATATTGCACTGATAAATAATATAAGTACTCAACAAGTAGTCGCAAGCGAGAAAAATTAAACCATACATTTCATAAAGAAAGAAATTCGCTTCTTCCTAAATCATGATTTTGAATTTTTGAGAAACTTCAAGTGTTTTTTTTCCTAGTACAACTAGCAATTTGTCTTCTCTTTAAGTACTCCACATAAGAATATCTGAGAAGAATAAGGATTTCTACGTATTGTCACTTTTATAACGAGTTTCTGCAGACACAAGACAAGACACCAACCTAGAATACTTCTATATGATTGCCTTCGATCTCTGATTAAAATATAATAACTCAAAACTATCAATTCCTATATACATATTTATATTTAGGAGAAGCCACTTTCATGTGTTGTCTACCATATATAGAAAACTACTTTTGATTAATCATATTTAAACTAAGGTTACTGTCCACATACATGGATTGATTATACAGCAAAGAGTTTTAAAATATCTAATAGATGTAATTCTTTAATTCATTCATAACTTCATTCGTTTTTAATTAAATATTTTATTTAAACATGCATATGTGTTGTGTGTTTTTAGCTGGCATCTATATAATAGAAAAAGATAATCTAGGCTTTGTCCTTTTGCCTATTTATAGATCTCGTAAGATTGTCTTTAAACTAATACCTAACCAGATTTGACTACTTATATAGTCTCGTGAGTTTTCCACTTCCCTATCTAGCTTAGAATGATATGTGTGAATTTTATCTATAGTTTCTCTCTGCGTGAGAGAGAGAACACACCAAAAACCTAGCTTATAGAAGTAGCATATAACTGCCGTGATATCCTTATAAATCCAAGTTGATTTCATGTCCTAATTGTAGAATTAAAAAATTTCTGATGAATTACAACAATGCCTATATGTAGATAAAGATGATGCATGTTCAAGCAATATTATAATGTAAGTACTATGCACTCTAAAATTCTTATTGAAGTGTATGAGTTTTATCGATAATAGAGTAGATATAACCACAGATACATTCCAATAAGATCAGCATTTTTCATTAATTACCTTAAGAAAGAGGTGAATTAACAATAATACACATGCATAGAATAATAATTAATAATTAATTTCAAGATGATTAAGAACAAGTATTATTTATACAGAGATATATCGATCTAGTACTGTTTGTATGCAGTTTCAAAAGTACAATGAATGAACCATCGTTTTTGGCAATCCAACGAATAGTCCATCCCACTATCCCCACCTAGCTCGCTCGCTCGCTCTTCACCGCGACCTCCCCTCTTAAACAGCAATATAAGGGACGTACGTAGTAGTAGTACTGCCCCTAATTTCAAACGTATAATTTTTCTGAAAACACACACAAAATATTAAAAACAAAAAAAAACAAAAAAAAACAAAAAAAAACAAACCACATACACACAAACCCAAGTCATCAATATTATGTATAATAAAAAAGAAAAAACAAAAAGTAAGACATACCCTTAAAAGAGATTTTGATGATCTAACTAGTGCTGGTCGTGGTCGCGGTTGTGGTCGTGGTCGTAATTTTGGGCTTGGGCCTCTTTCTCTTCTTCTCATAGCTAACCCCTCGGGCCTTGGCCTGAAAGTCCCGGACTTCTCGCAAGTAGAGCCGGACGGCCCGGGCCCCAAAGGGGTTAGCCTCCGGCCTGCCACCGTGCTCCTCGTAGGCCGCCCTGAGGCGACCGATGAGGGCGTCAAGGCTGCCCCAGGCCTGGCGGAGCGGGCAGGGGCAGGGGGCCGGAGGGTTCGGGAGGCCGAAGAAAGGGCAGGTCTGGTTGTGGACCTTGGTCTTACCGAACTGGTCCAAGTACCGGAGGAACTCCAGGACGTGGGCCCCACTGCACATGGGGAGGGAGAGCGGCGGCCGATGGTTCCTCAGATACTGGCAGAAGGTGTTCCAGTCCCTCCTCTTCTGGTTCTCGTACCGGCTCGGCGTGGTGGCTCCCGCTGCGGTGGATGCGGAGGCGGCTGCGGCTGCTGCTGTAGCTGTACTGAGTGCAGTTGTAGTAGTAGGAATAGGAGAACTAGTGCTAGTGTTGATGGTAGTTTTGTACGCCATGGGATTGTTGGGTTCTGAAACTATATCCATAACAGTGAAGAGAGAGAGATGAGTGTATGTGGTTTTGGGGCCTGGTTTTGTTTGGATCTTTGGATGTCTGAGATGGGTTTTCTTTCTTTTTATGATTTTCTTTCTTTCTTTCTTTCTTCTTCTTCTTGTTTTAGCTAGGTTTGATCTTCTCTGGTTTTCTCTAGTAGTGTGGAGTTAAATTATTTGGTGTAAGAAAAAGCTGTGCTAGCTATATATATATATATTTGAGTTATAGAGCTAGGTTGGTAGGAAAGAGAGATCAGATATTGAATCTGACATTTGGATGCTAAAAGTAGAAACCAATTCAAAGAACTTGTTTAGATGAGAATAGCTAAGCAAAGAATGCTTTGCATTTGCATGGTTTCCATATATATCTTTTGTCAGAAGGGAGTTAAGGAGAGAGAAGAGAAGAGAGAGAGAAGAAAGTAAGTTGGGGTTTTGGATTGGATGTGAAAAAGAGAGAGATGATTGGTGAAAAAAATATTGAAGGGAATATAAATAAATATGAAAAGAAAAGAGAATCTTATAACTTGAATTCACTTGGGTTAAATATGGGTATAATGTCTAAATTTGTTTTGGGAAATAGATGGTTTTTTTTAGCAAACAAGCAGTTGAAGTCTGCAACAAGATCTTTGAAAACTGCAGTTATTGGGTGGATGAAATCTGAGGAAAAGGTTTGGATGAGTTTAATGGGATCATAATGTTTTTCTCTTTTCAGGAAAAGGCAAAGGCAAACTGAAGTGAATGAGAGTTAAAACTTAAAACACACACACTTGGACACTGTAGAGAAAGGGAAAGAGAAGGTAAAGGGGAGAGAGAGAGAGAGAGAGAGAGAGAGTCAAGTGATTGAGTCAATAGGGGGCTCAGTCTGAGCTCAGAAAGGACTGGGAGTTGATGAGTTGAAAATAAGAAGTAGTAAAGATGACTACTGAGGTGTTTTGCCATAATAGGACAAGTTTGGCAGAGAGGGAACAGAGAGATGATGGTGACCATAGGTAGGTTCCTATGCACATCACAAACTCACACCATCAGCGCGTGCATCCACATCCCATCATCCAAAGCCCCAATAATTAATAATTCTCTTTGGCCTTTGCAAACTCTGCTAACAATAATAATACCAATTAACAGTAAAAATGATCACTGATTTTTGAACCTATTCTGAAAATTGTGACTCTTTGTTTCATATATAATTCTTGGGTTTTAAGTTGACACATATATTTTATCAAAAAAAAGTTGACACACATATATATGTATATGAAATTATTGAATTACTTGAAAATCATATATAAGTGGCGATTATACAAAATATATTGCTCATTTTCCTAAAGAGCACACAAAATTTATGTACTTAATGCACATAAGCGGTGTCTAGGATCTATATAAATTAATAACATTGAATTCTATAATTAACACGGGCAAATATATGGTTAATTTGGGCATAAAATAAATTACAAATTACTTTGCAGATTATTGGCACTATAGTATATATATATACGTGATAGGTCACTACTTTTAGTATATGATAGCATGTGATCTAGCTAGCTTAAAATTGATTATACTCTTGTTGGTGTGTAATGTAACTTCTCTATTCTTAGGACTAGCTGGTACATAACCCTAAGATAAGCTCCATCCCTTCAACTGGTTATACTTTATTGTGTGAATCTTTTTGTTTTAGTGCTTTTAAAGGTGGTTTGTGTAATTCGTACGACTCAATATACCAACAACACTTTAGAATGAGCGCTTTTTAAGCTTTGGTTAATCTTGAGTTATACATGGAAATAATAACATGTAATTGAAGTGTTATTAGTAACAGATCTGAACTATCAGTCTGACTCCTAGTGCATTATTTTGTATTATTGATATTTCTTTTCTTTTTTCGGCGGTACGGTTTATATTTTTATTTTAATATTTCAATCGGTCAACTACTAATTAAGTAATTATTACACATCCTTTTGATGGTTGAGAAATAATATATATGAACGGTACATTCCTAACTAGAGGAAAAAAAACAACTTGATTAAATGTGAAAGGAATACGATGCTAAACACTGTTATGAATTAAATACGTAAATGGATTATAAATGTTACAGCAGGGACGTGGATAAGATATTAGTTTTCTCTGAATGATTAAGAGAAAAAGAGAAATAATATTTAAAAATGTTTTCTAACTTTTTTTTTAATGCTTGGAGTAGAACGTAATTTTTCAATATATATTTTTACCATACATATTTTTGTATGACTATTATTTAGCAAATAAGAACCAATCTTTGCAATGTTATACTACTTTAGAGTCTAGTATACTTTAATTACATGCACATTTCGGTGTTGGTATGGGAAAAAAAACAAATTTTATTATTAAAAAAAAGAAGTACAAAACATATTTATTGTTTTTGAAATCATGTTTAATACTAAAATCATAAGTTAATAAAAAATAGAAAGCTCTATATAGGGTTCCTTTCCCTTATTAACTTTCACATGCTCAGGAATCAGGAAGTAAAATCTACATATTTGTGTTAATATAATATGTTAACCTATGAAAGTGGAAAAGCGCTAGAAGAAAATCATTTTTCTTTTCCAGTCAAGAGGAAAAAAAAGGTTGATGAGACAATTTTGTTATTCTTATTTTCTTTTTGAAAATTGCTAGGGTTTTGATTAGTGCAAGATGGGGACAAGAAGAAAGGATCAGATAGATTTGTATGCATTTTTTTTTTCCTCTTTTTGGTAGGAATGATCATTTACATATTTGTATGGCTGCAATGTACGTATGGCTGCAATGTACGTATGGCGGAACCTTCAAAGCAATTGCCTCTGTAGTCTGTACAATCCCTCGACTCTCATCCATTATTTTGGACAATTAGCACACCAAATTGCATTTTATATTAGCAATGATATTGTTATAACTAATATATATATATCCTCTCTTTAATTATATACTCCCAAGTGTACCCTTCTCCCTTTTTTAAAAAAAACTTTTTATTATCCAAACCGCCTAAACTTAAATAATTCAATAAAATTAACATTGAACTCAATTTTTTAGAGCAAAATTCTCCTGAACTTAGAACAATTTAATAAAATTAACTTTAAACTCAAATTTTTAGAGCATAACCTTCTGAAGTCCCCTAATATTAGTTTTGTTAGAAAAAAAAATATTTCTGTTAGTTTTTTTTTTTAACTATTAAGTCTTTGTTATCTTATTTGTGGCTTTTAGATCCTCATTATTATATTTTTATTTTAATTCTTTTTAATCTTTCTTATCCAAAACTGTTGTCAATTAGCACTTGTCCAAAAAGTGCCCATCTCAGTAGGGATAAAATTAGAAACAAAGAGAATTTATTATTTCAAAAAATAAAAAAATAGTTGAGTTATCATTTTATTGGGTTCTAATATGGATCTATTTTGGTCTAAGTATTCATATATATAGAAGAGATATATGCATTTTGTTTTGCCAATTTATAAAGGACATATGTCTAAAAAAAAGAACATGTCCTCTATAAATTGAGCAAAACAAAATACATATATTGTAGCTTTTTTTTTTATTAACACTTATATAGACGCTTTTTTTAATCACCTTTTTAAGGAATTTTAAATGAGCATGAGATTCTTTTGAAAAAAAAAAAATTGAAAGAACCGTAACTAAAGGAAAAAAAAAAAGATGAAAAATGGTATAGTTTGTTCTATAAATCCTTATTTAAATTAAAAAAAAAAGAAAAGAAAAGACTTATATCTCTCTTCTAGATATATGAATACTTGGACTAAAGTAGATTCATATTGGAACTCAATAAAATTTTCTAATTTCTTACATTCGTTTTGAACGAAAATGATAATCCCAACTCTTTTTTTATTTATTTAAATAATAATTTTCCTTTGTTTCAAATTTTATCCCTGCTAAAATGAGTGCCTTTTGGGCAAATGCTAATTGACAATAATTTTGGATAGAAAATATTAAAAGAGATTAACGTGAAATAAAAATATAATAATGAGGACCTAAAAACTATAAATAAGAGAATAAGGACTTAATAGTTAAAAAAAACTAACAGAGACATTTTTTTTAACAAAACTAATATTAGGGGACTTCTGGGAATTTTGCTCTAATATTAGGAGACTCCCGAGGGTTTTGCTCTAAAAAATTAAGTTCAAGGTTAATTTTACTACAGTGTTCCGAATTCAGGGGATTTTGCTCTAAAAAATTGAATTCAAATCTAATTTTACTGAATTATTCCAAATTTACGGGGTTTTAGTAATAAAAAGCCTTTTAAAAAAGTTAATATATAACTTTTGTCCAAAACTAATTAAAACTATAATTTTCGTCAAAAAAAAATTAAAGCTATAATAAAATAAACAATGAAATGTCTAATTAGTCTTTATAATTAATTTGCCTAATTCCTGCATATACATATGCAGTTCTCTGTACTAGTAATTGGTTTGACCCTGTATAAATAATTTGTTCGAGAGTGGGATATAACCACATTGTTGGGTGGATATATTAGTACTCCTAAAATATATGTATATATATATTTATTTATTTCATGTTAGATACCACTAATCATACTAATTTGAGTTTATTTAATTTCTCTGATATTATAACAGGAAAGTATGAGACTAGAGTACTGAAAAACAAGTGGAAAAAAATAATTAAAAAAAATGATAAAACATAAATAAAAGGGCGACTGAAATAAGACGCAGAGAAGGAGATAGGGAATTGGGGGGATTGGGTCGAATTTGAAAACCTCAACAAGTGTTAAATTATCATTTATTAGTATTTATTGGAAATGGCGATTCATTAATGTTAAAAAAAAAAACTTGTTTTAGCACTCCATCTAAAATTAGTTTCCATTCAATTTATATTTCAGTCCCAAAATAAAGAATTCAAATACCTTTTTGTTTTGGAGTATTTAGTACTCCGTCTAAAATATTAGTAAACAGTAGTTGGCAAGAATAATAGTTTTTCTTCAAAAAGAAAAGTATAGAATAGAATTTTCTCTGATTATTAAGGTCACATGATTTTTGCCAATTGAGAGGCTCAATTGGTTTATGATTTTTGAGAATATTTGTGAGTGTGCATGGAGAGATTCAAGTTCTAGATAGATCAGTTTATGTATTAATTTCATAATAATTTTTTTTTTTAAAAGTCACATCTTTTTTCGGTAACAAACCTTAAAAAAAGAAAGAAAGAAAAAGCTTTGTTGCGTCAAATTAAAGAATAATACGTAGTTTTGATGAAATAATAGTATGCAAGTATTTCTCAAATTGTTTATCTAACATAAATGAGATTTCACTTGCAGCTATATTCCTCGTTCACAGAAATATTAGAATTATTAACAAGCAAAACCAGGTATATAGATATAAATTCTAAAAAGGAAAAAAGAGGGAGGAAAAAAAAGTATGAAGAACCACCTATGTGATATTGCATTTTTGTAATGGATGTTTTAATTTTTTTTTTTATAAAAAAGCTACATCGCGGAAACTAATCAAACGTATTGCATAGTACAAAAAAAATTATAATTAGAAATAATAGACTTAAATTTCAATTAGTCAAATGTGTAAAATCTATTTTCAATGCTTATTATTAAAAAGAAAAAAGAAAAAACTACCGATATAGGATCACAAATATAGGTCTGGTTCGGTTTAACTTCTTTGCATTATTTTAAATTGTACGATTTGGAAATATATAAAATACATATATAATTAACGCACTAAATAAGAGATAAAACTAATCAAATTTTACCACATAATATATTAAAGAATACTATACGGTGATCAACACCACATGATATGATAATTTGTTTCTGACTTATTATAATTACACCTCATACAGTGTTAGAGCAAAAATGATGCTCATAAATTGCTCAACTTTACCGCTACACTCTTGATTTCTAATTGCACTATAAATTTCAGGGGGTGGGGGGAACTGCATTATAGGAAGGGGTGGGCGCAATATTACTAGTTTACTAAGCAATTATGACGAAGTAAACTAAAGTTGAGTTATAATTTTTATTTTGATGTAGAGATTAAAACAGAAAAGAAAAGAAAACAAGGTACTAAATATTAATAATTTATTGTTAGATGTCCCATCAAGATGTAATAGAATAGTCATAATTATTCGTTGGAAAATCAATGCGATCAGAAGTTTAGATACACTAATTACTAATATGTAACACATATCATACACGATATGACGAGGCCTTGCAATTTGCATGAAAAGTGAGAGTCTTGATCTAATTGTATTTGTACAAAACTATCTCCTCAACAGTGACCATTATAATAATACATGAATAACTGTATAAAGCTTTTTATATGGATAGTTAATAACTTTGTATATCCCCAAGCTTGGATTGCTCAAAAAAATGTATAATATATGAAAAGGAAAGTTTAGGGCATTCCACTTAGAGTAAGAAACAGAGTTCCTGCATTTGGAATCTAAAAACCACAAATAAGTTTGCACTTGCATATATATGATATATATATATATATATCTATCTGATTGGGACACCCAATAATCTACAACAGTTAATTCCTATCATCTACCTAAGTAGCTAGCTAGCTAGGTAGCTAGACTTGTATTCTACTATAGGGCATTTTAGTTCCTATCAGAGTAAAGTGCACAGTGCCTAAAAGTTCTTTAATTTCCCCGGCCTGAGCTGTAACACATTCAGGGAGCAAAAGGATTCTAGACTTAGTTCTGCAAATTATTACTCTATATATATATATATATATCCTTCTTTCCCTCCTTTGCAAAATATGAAAAGTATATTATTGGGCAATGGACCCTTTTAAACAGTTCAATTTATTAGGATTTCAAGAATTTGTATTATTTGATGAGTATAATTTTGGGTTCTCTCATGAAGGGGAAATTATGTTGTAGATTAATATAAATTTACCATATGATAAAGAGTGATTTTGTAATGTTTGATTTTCATCAAATTTCGTGGTCCATTAGAAGCTTAGCTATTATTCAAGTTCACATTTGCATGGATACGAATATATATATATATTTATATATACTCATATAAAAGTTATAAAGATATCTAGTGAGTTTACGCAAAATGTATAATTTATCCGTTTAAATTTTTATAAATAAAAAAATAGCGTTCAAAATCTCTGCTTAATTAATCGCGAAAGCCAGTGTAGATAATTATTATTCGCAGTGCTTGATGGTGGGTTTACTTTCGTTTAGCGCTATGGTGTAATGCGGTTTGGGAGTTTGTCAAACCATTAATCACGTCAAATAGATTTCATACTTTTTAAATATATTTTTATACATTTTTTATAATGCGTCAAATTTATTATTAAAAAATGTCAAATTCTAGTAGAATATTAAATACGGTCTAGCATGCTCTCTACCACGTATAATTGATTTATATAAATTTGTTTTTAATTATTTCTATTGATTGTGTACTTTGTATTTATGTTTATGTCTGCTTTTTCCTTTTCTCTTTTCTCTCTTTTTTCTTTTTTTTTTTTCATGTAAATACAACAAATCAATTTTATTTTTACATAGAATTGGACATGGTCACCGCAACACACAACATACTTTTGGTGCGGTTAACTTCATAAATCTCAATAACATGGGCAAGAAAAGTCATTTAACTGCACCACGAATATCCTAAACAAATTTAAAAAAGAGAAATTTAGGTAGATGACCAAAATTTTAAATTTGATTAAGTAGATATCCACTTTTAAAATTTTATAGCTAAATGTTCAGGTATTTATATTTTTACACTTGGTAGATATATTTACCAATTTTAATTACTGTACTGAAATGCATTGGGTATATAATTTTTTATACTTGGTATATAAGCATATATACCGGACATTTTGCTGTAACATTTGACAAAGAGACATTTATTAAAATTAGGTCAAAAATTTAGTCACATTTCTATAAGCCACTTGGAATAATGAATATATACAATTCCAACATCCTATCTAATTTGATCAAAATTAAAAAAAGAATTTTTTTTAATATGACCAAGATACTTTTACTCGAATACCATCAATTAACTATAAAAAAAAGAAAAAATAAAATGGATGACTTTTCTTCGTTAAATCTTTTTATTCTTATTTTTTTTCCCCTTCACATACCACCATTAATTTATCTTTTCGATTAGTTATTTGTTTGGTTCTATATATATATATGGCAATTTTCTTTTTTCGCATGTTAATTTTGGCTAAATTTTATAGATGGTCGAAATTTGTATCAATTTGTTAACACAATATAACATTTTTGTTATTTCTGAAAATTTGGAGGGACAAGTTGCAGATTTTGCTTAAACCCATATGATATTTTTGTAATTTTCTCCATATTTGTGTATATATGTTGATTACACTATGGTAAAAGTGAAAAACAGCAGGATATAAAATCTGTGCAAATTATATGCATTGCTAAAGCAAGGTGCAAGTACTTTTGGTCTTTGGTGCATATTTACTTCTGTTTGATTACATATTTCGAGTTATTGTGTCTGGTGCAATTAACTTTTAATCTTTGGTGATGACATACTCATATTTTACCTCAGAATAAATTCGGAAGCACAAAGTCATTTTATGTAATCTTAAGTAATGCTCATATATACTGCTAGATATTAGAGATTATATATTCTACTAAGTGTGGAAAGATATTATTCTTGTTCATTGTAATTAATCCGCCATTATCTTTGACATAACCCCTCCTTCCACAAAAATTCCAATATTAAATGGGCAAGAACATTAAGGAATCTTTAAAAGTAAGGAAAGTTGTTGAAGGAAAAAAAAAAGGTGGAAAACTGGTGAGAAAAGTTTTAGAGAAGTTTTGACAATGACAGAAAGATAGGGGACAAGAGTATTTTTTATTTTATTTTTTCCATATATATGCTTTTTATCTTATGCCACTTATAAATTCTTACAAATTAACCCAAAACTTTGATCAATCAAAACACAACAAATGTGGGAACCTTCAGGGGAAATTCCCTAAAACTTTCATCCAAAATATTTGTACAAAGTCCCATCTCATAAAAGAATGAAGTACTCATGAGAATTGACTTGAGAGCAAATTGGAAAGCTACCAATATATTAGCTTTAGTTTTCTCTGAGTAAACCAACCAAATAGGAATAGTTGGACCTTTTTCTTTAGTGCCTAAAAAAGACACGTACATATGTATAAATATATATATGTAGGTACAAGTACTGGTATGAAAATTCTGTCACAATCACAAATTAACTCTTGAACACGTTATCCTCATACAAGTATTTATTCAGATCTGTGTCTCAAAGCCATTTCAATGTGATTTTCATTTATATAAGCTTTACTCATGAAATGGGCTAATTTTAGTACTTTTTACCTCCAATGACATTGAGTTTTTTGGATCGGTTTGAGGTCCATGATGTGGCCCCATGCATGCATTTTTCTCTCTCTTCTTTTATTTCTTATTTTTATTTTAATTTTCCTTTTTTTGTTTTCAAGGTATTGAAGTAGCAGATACCTACCATAATTTATATCAGAATGATTACCATACATATAAAAACTCTGTTTCAACTGAGATATCCTCTGCCATTAATTTATTGTACTGTGCAAAAATTTGTTGAATCCGTATAGCTTTATTATTATTATTTTTTTGGAGGGGTGCTGGGAAGTCATTTTCTTTAATTTATTTAAAGATTTAGGTGGTTGCTGGTTAGTTTATGTTAACAGATAAAAAAACACCCATTAATACAAATATGGACATATCTATTACCTAATGGAATTTCCTCCTGGCCCCCTAAATGAAAATCCAAATACTTTCTAACATTTTGGTGTTCTATTTTGTGTGTTTAACCAATGAACTAATACCACATAATAACCGAATTCATTTAAAGGTTTATATATATATATGTATGTATATAAATATATATATTGGAAAGCAATTCAGAAATTATTGTTAACCAATGAAAATGATTAAACAAAAAGAATGATTAGATTATTTCAGAATTTAAACTATTTAGCATTGATTCATTGGTAAGATATATATTAAGACACTGAAATTGTACAAAAGATTTAAAGGTTGATATTAATCTTATGATTACATTTAAGTATGACACTAATGTGTTAAATCTCATCACTTTTTATTTTATTGATCCACAGTCCACACAATACTATATGCTTAGATAGCCCTAAGAAATCTTAATATTATTTTTTGAAAAAATATGACTGATTTACCAATTATAAACAGTAAAGACTTAATTGAATTGGTAACTACACGTGCTTTTAATATTGATTATCATCAATACCAAGTACTTACAATTTTTTTTTTTCAACTAGCTTAATTCACAACCAAACAAGGTGGGAAGCAATAACTTTCATATCTAGAAAGAAAGCCTTATAATAGCTCTCTTTCTTCCTCATTGTGCTTAATAGCTTTCACTTTGATAAATTAGCAAGGGTTTGTGTCTATGAGGCTATGAATATGATCTCTAATCTATACCATCATCAAGTCTACGGAAAAGCCATATATGCTAAGTTGAGTTCTGTGAATTACACATAAATTCATCTAAACTAACCCCCAAAAAATATTGATATCATATGCAAAGTGCAACCTGACCTAACTTATGGGAAACCCAAATTACTAAGTTCCGGGCCCAAACATCAAATGGACTATTTCACTGGGCCCAAGATTTCACCTCCACTAGAGTGCTACAAACCATAGGGGAGGACCAAAATAGATATTTGTCCAATAGAAAAAAAAAGAAAAAAAAAGAAAGGAAAATGCTTAAAGAGAGAGAAGAAAATGCATGACGCCACAGAAATGTCATGTCTATATCTATCCCCATAATTTTCAAATTAATACTGCTTTCCAATCTAATCTATTTTTTCCCGAGTGGGAAAAAAAAAAAAATTCATGACTTTTGATGAGATCATGCTGCTGAGGTAATCAGAATCAAGTGTTCCAAACTATAGAGCATAGACCACGGAAAATAGCCAACCCAAAATCATAAATGAAACCACTAGATTCTAGGTTTATAAAAATACTTTTTGTTTTTTAATTAAAGAAGTTAGCTCTAAAAATTGTTAGAGAAGAAGACTAATTTGGGCCCAAATGACTTTTTTTGTGCATTTTTAAAAAAATAATATTTTTAAGAGTGTTAAGGATATCTTGACTTATGTTCAAGAATTTATATACCATGAAAAAGTCTTCAATAATAGTTTTTCCATATTCAAGAAGCTCTTAACATGTGGTCAAGCATTTCTTGATACTCCTAAAACTATCATTTTCATAAATTCTTAATCTATGGTCAAGAATTCCTTGACACTCTTAAAAATATTATTTTTAGAAAGATGTTAAAAAAATGATATTATTTTTAGAAAGATGTTAAAAAAGTCATTTTGGCCCAGAATTAGTCCCATGTCATTTTCTCAAATTGTTAATTAAAGCCTTAGCCTCTTTTGCTTCTGAGCGTCAGTGACCCAACAAAACCGGTTCCCACCCCTTCACATTTCGCAACAATTAAAAGCCTAACAAAAATATATGATGGATTTTTACAAATACAAGAAACTGAATTTTTGGTTGGCCAAGTATTTTTATTTTTTATTTTATTAAATAGTGGGATTCAAAATTTCAAATTTGAACCCTCCACATTAGGAGAGTGTGATTATCAATCCGGCGCAAATTTTTGGGGGCGAAAATTATGAAATTAATTTGTGAAGATAAGGAAAACAAAAATAACAAGTAACAAGTTCAAACAAGTCCCAACCATTTATTTCAATTAACATATGGATCAATCTCGAGAGTGACAAGATTGACTCCCAAGTCTAAGCATCTACAATGTAAATAGGCAGATAAGAATCATCCTCTCTTGAAAGAGGAAAGCAATTTCTTTCTGCTACTAGTTGCCATTTTCTTCATGCACTCCACCCAGAGCCTTCTGAAAAGTTTAATGTCAAAAAGGGAAAAAGAAAATGTTAGTGAAGGGAAAAGAAGTAAAGCTATAGTAAGATCATTAAGACCCTAATCACCTGAAAGCATGACAAGGTGAATTGGGCGTCGTTGAAAGAGATTTGGTGGTGAAGAACAATTCTCACTCTGAAAAAGACCAAAAGTACCAATACTTAGTCTATCAAAACTACTTGTATTCACCCAAAATGGACCTTTTCTAATGTCAAAACAGTGTAATGGATAAGTAATGACAAAGCTACTCAAACTATTGTGAATTTTTCATATCACAAGACTGAAGAGTTATAACAAGGGTAATACTCGAATCCGTCCCACATCGTAAAATGAGTATCTTTTTCACCTTTGAGTTCAATTTGCACAATAACAGAAGTTTAAGGTTGAATGAGAAAACGAAAAACAAGAAATGGAAAGGCGTTATATAACAGATACGCCGCGGATGTTAACAAGGCTTTTACAGGGTGAAACAGACCTGGATGAGCTATCTTGCATCACGAATATGCCATGTTCTTCCAGATTCTTGCGCAGCTTTTCTGAGTTCAGTTTTGAGTCTTCTGGTATATCGATATATAACTGTCACATGCACATGGACTGTAAGGATGTGATAGTGTCATACTGGCTACATGTCAATATTTAGGACTTGGTAAAATCATAATACTCACGATGTTGGTCTCCACTAAGGCAGCATCCAGCTTTAGTCCTTTGATTTTCTGCAGCCCCTCTAAACTTGCAATGGAAATTCAAGATCCATAACTTGGTAAAGTGAAATCAACGTAGATGGAAGAAAACGCATGAGATAGATAACGTAATGACTGATATGGTCCCATACTAAAACATGGGTACCTGCCAGAAACTTGGCTTTCTTGTGATCAGCCTCAAGTTTTTCAACATTCTCTTTTACAGCAACCAAAGCAGCAGCGCAAAGAACGCCAACCTGTCTCATCCCACCACCTAAAGTTTTCCTGAGCTTTCTAGCCTAAGAAGCACGTATGAGTATGACATGATAATTTTAGTGTTTAAAGGATTGGAATATTAGAAGGGGAAAAAAAAAAAAGAAAAGGAAAAAAGGAAGAAGCTTCTGTCGAGTCCTACTACTATTCGAAATTCATTTGTTCTGTTTTACCTTATCGATAAAGCTTTGGGAGCCAACAATAACAGTCCCAACTGGAGCTCCAATACCTTTTGATAGACATACCTGGGTTCAAAGTTTCAGGAGACGAGTGAGTACTGCAACATATTTAGTGTATCTGTATATGAGCTATAGAACGCTATAAAATCCTATGAATTTGGAGTTTGGAAATGAAGGATTACTGGAAAAAGGATATCAATTGTGATTAGCAGGGAAGGATAGTAAAGTTTCATTAGGTAAAGAAACAAGATACTGAAAACCAAATAAATAAACATAACTATGCAGTCATACCGAAACAGAATCAGCAGCTTGCACAAGCCTATTAACAGCAACGCCAAGTGCCTGCCAACCAATCCTTTCAATTAGAAGCTGAAGATAAAATCCATATTCTTTCATGGTATGGCATGTTTAGATGAAAAGAAATGCAACAAAAAACAATGACAATTGTAATTTAAGAAACCATACAACTAGCTCACAATTCATAACCACTAGTAACTAGAAGGTCCTTGTAACTTAATCTAATGACCGTTCAATTTCTTTGTCAGGCAAATATCTTTCTGAAATTTATAAGGACTAGTTAGACATAACTCTAGTTCTAAAGTCATCATTAACTTAATTGCAACCTCAATGTGGCTTTTCAAGAGCACCAAGCCACTTAATGATTTATATGTCCTCTGTAATTGAATCTGTTGAAAGAAAGTTACTCACAACTGCTGCATTGAAAATCCGGGCCCCATCAATATGAAGCTTCAAACCATGCTTCTTAGCTACCTCTCCCACTCTGTCCGTATATTCTACAGATAACACTCTACCACCAGTGCTGCATTTTAGAAACTATAATCAAGACTTCAGGAGCTAAAGACATCAATCTGAGCAACGGATCTCAGCCACAATAACAACAACATGAGAAGTTAAAACATATTTGTTCCTGAAGATACCAAAATTAACCATTTCCAATAATAAAAAATACCACTGAGAAAGAAGAATTTGAGAAACCAGCAATCTTAATTACATACAAGAATGGCCTCTTATTTGGACAGAAGAAAACCAGTCATCAAGAAATAAGGAGGGCTAGCGTCAAACACGACTAAAACATTTGACGCATCATGGCCATCAACTGGGGTGAGACCAACTTGAGCCTCACAAAGCGGCCCACTGCATTAGACAGTGGAGATACAACAGTGGCTTGTGACACAAGCATTCTCCTTGAAAAGTACATATAGCTCGGGGAAGATTGCAGGTTGCCATGTCCAAACATAACCAAAACCCCAAAGATTGCTCTTTATTAGTTGATGGAGCACATAAACACCAATTTTTTTATAAAAATTTTATTATTATTATTATTATTATCATTTCAACTCCTCAGATTATTCAGTGAAGACAAGAAGGTAGCAACCCATTTTGACCCTACATGCAAGTGATAAACATCTCTAAAAGCTAAAGTCATAAAGCAACATGGCACAACATTTAAATAAAGAACGACCCAGCTGACTAGGCGTTGGAAAAACCGCCAATAGGCAACATATCATAGAGTCAAGCCTATATTTATTTATTAAGAGAAACAAAATCCTTACTGTCCATGTGTATTTTCCAAGCAGATAAGCCTGCTAGTCGGGTGGACAAGCTCCCATTTGGGGTCTCTAATGGCGGCCACGATTGCATCAATATCCATAGTTCCATCAGCATTGTTTTTCACAGGTCTGGGATGAACCCCTCCGATGGTTGCAATGCCTCCGTTCTCAGAAATATGAATATGGGAATTGTCTCCAAGAATGACTTCACTTCCCCTAACGTCACAGTGAACAAGGACGCTAATGAGGTTCCCCATGGTGCCCGATGCAACAAAAAGTGCTGCCTCTTTGCCCATCATCTTCGCCATTTCCGATTCCAATCGATACGCAGTCGGGTCGTTCCCCAAAACGTCGTCGTCGACTTCAGCAGCAGCCATGGCAGCTCTCATTGTTTCGGTCGGTTTGGTCACGGTGTCAGACCGGAGATCCACTCTTCTTGTCACCATTTTTACTGATACATATCCCAAACACGAAAATATATGAACTTGTTAATATGAACACAAATACTGAACTTTTTTACTATAACGTATGGTCTCTTAATGCTTACAGTGTTTTTCTTGATCTGTAACCATTTTTTTTTTTTTTTGGCTACGACCCACCAAGATTAAGGCGATGATTTATTATTTAAGATATAGATTGTAACCAAAAACAAAGAAAGTTGAGATTTTTCTCTTGTTTTTAAGCCAGAAAAGAACACAGAACACGTCAGGGGAAAGGACCTAGTTTAGTAACGAGTCATGACCATTTTTCTAGCTACATCTCTATGTTATTATAAATATACTATCATCTTATCTTGAACTATTCTTCAGGAAACAATAAAACAAAATCAATAATAATAATAAAGGATAATATCATAAAAAAACCACCACTTTTAGCATTTTGGCAAAAAATAAAAAAT